>JAGFMF010011501.1:4937425-5118806 GCA_019455555.1 Galemys pyrenaicus
TCCCTGCTCTCTGTGGTGAATCCTCTCACCCCCCACACCTCTGACCTGTACCCCAGTGCTTGTGTGCATAAATAAATAAATCTTTAAAAAAAAAAAAAAGAAAACACTGTCATAAAACTAGATGTTTGGGCAAAAAGTGGGGAGATGATGTTTAATATGGGGACGCTTCTATGCTCCTTGGACCTCATGTTGCAACGATGTGGAAAATGAGGATGTTAACCATTGTTAAGAGGTGTGAAACAAGTGTTTCCTAATGTTTTCTGCCATTCTATATTTCTATTTGGGGTATGGATACCAGATTTTTAAGCATGCAGTAAAGTTTATAGTGGGGATGCAAGAGACTCAGTAGTGGGTCTCAGAGCTTGTCTGGTGATCAGTGATATTAGAGCTGAAAACTATAGAGCCACAAAGTATGTGTAGGAAAGCAATGAGATGAGCCAAGTCCCAGTGGGAGAGACAACTTTCTGTATGCTGAATGTGGCAAGTCTTGCCTCCAAAGAGTGTCTGGTAAACTTAATAAATTTATTACTCCCAAGAAGTGGCATAGGTAGGAAGGATAAGGAATTTGACTGTGTTTATGTGGTATGTCTGGATCCTATCTCACCTTCAGGGTTGATGTTGGGAATAAAAATCCGTTGCCTGGGACTTCTAATGATTAGCTTGGCAATCATAATCAAAGCATAACCATGGATAAGGAGAAACCTGATACCTTCATGTCATCCTGGTCAGGAGTTTATCTGGTTAGAATCGTGGGCTCAGTTTCTGAGGGCAGGCAGTTGAAAACATTGTGGTTGGGGATCTCTGAACAATATTTGTAGCAGGAGCTTTTTTTCTAGTTGTAAAGGAAAGTCATGGCAATGAGAAGTTGCAAGAGGTCTTTTTAGGTCGATTGACCAGTGTACAGGATGAACTGGAAATGGGAATTCAAAGCTCAAATGGTGGGAGTTATAACTGAAACCTGTTAGTCCTGTTAGTATTAGCTCTGACTTCTGTCTACTTTATTTCTACTACTCCAGGCAATATTTAGAATAGAAAACCCAGTAACCTAGACTGGCTGACAAAGAAAGCCAAATAGACCCATGTGGGGTACAAGGGTACAGCTCTGGATGGGCTTCTGAGGTCTGGGGTATTGTATAGTTCTGTGGATATGAACTAGCTCTGAAACCAGGGGAAACGACCTTGACTTCTCAAGACCCCATACATGGAGCTTATTTCCAAGGCATCTCCCCAGGCACACAGTGGCTTTTAGCTTATAATTTGTTAGTTTCAAGTATACATTTCTAAGTACTAACTTCATACTGCCAAGGAGTGGTCATATAGGGGCTTATTATGAGAAAGTATGATGGAAGTATTATGAGAAATTATTACTCATAATTAAGTGTGTATTTCCTTACAAACAATTTCTGAACTTTGTCTTATAATAGTTTTTCCTACCACTCATAATTAAGTGTATATTTCCTTACAAACAATTTCTGAACTTTGTCTCATAATAGTTTTTCCTCTTTAAGTAGAGTTAAACCCTTGAAATTTTGTTTACATCTTAAATTTATTTGGAAAAATTTTTTTCTGAGATATACTTCTTTCCCTAATTAGATTGTAATTTTCTTGAAAGCAAAATGCTTTGTGTTGTTCTGTTTGCTTGTTTTAATCCATTATAATATGTTAAAGAGCACCATGCAAACAGAAAGCAATTACTAAAAATATCTTTAAAGAGTGTGTGAGTGATTGAAGAGCTGGAGCATAAACTTAGATCAGATAAAATTATTATGAACTCTGAAATATTATAACATGAATCAATACAGGTTTAGGCCCATGGTATTTTGTTACTGTTCTGAGTCAGGTAATGTGTGTATAATGATTATGTCTGTGGCTACATATAGTTATGAGTAAAAAGCTCAATCTGAGGCTAGGAAAGATTTATACAGTGTATTGCTGTGGAAAAAATTGTAGGAGTTGATTTGCAATCATGTAACTTTTATTCTCTACCGTGGAGGGAAATACTAGTTTCTCTAGACTGGTTTTTGAGTAACCTCTTAGAGGCAGAACAGTGACCTACAGTTGAGGAGGGGAGAGGACAAAAAATAAAGTCAGGAGTTTAGAAGCAACAGTGGTTGGTACTTTGTCAGTTTTCTGGCCCCAACACTTTTCTTTCTTTCTTTTTTTTTTTTTTTAAAGATTTATTTATTTATGTACAAGCACTGGGGTACAGGCTAGAGGTGTGGGGGGGCGAGAGGATTCACCACAGACAGAGCGGGGAGCAGAACAGGCAGATCAACTGAAGTACACTGCTGAGGGGAGCAGCGGGCACAGCAGGAGAGGTCTGCTGTGCCATGTGGGTCCCCTCCCTAGTCGGCAGCAGGGATCAAACTCGTGCTGCAGTGGCTGAGGTTTGCTTCATAGTGCGCTGCTTAACCCACTGCGCCACCAGGGAGGGCCCCCAACACCTTTCTTGAGTAGAGATAATTTTTTAGATGAAGGCTTTCTCAGATATGGGTGTCTAACCTCTCCATTTGCTTTCTGTAGGAACAAAGAAAAGAGAGGGTAAAAACAGAAGCTCAAAGCATGATCAAGAGGAAGGTATAGTGGTGGTGAAGGGCATAGCAGCAGTTACTGTTGGGAACAAGATGGGTGAGGAAAGAGCCCAGCTGAAGAGACTCCTCTTGGGAAGAAGCTGACCTCTACCCACATCAAAAGCTCCCTGTACTTAGCGTATAGGTCAGCCCCCCAGCACATTTTCTACTCTTCTTCACAGTAAATATGACCTGTGGTTAAAGCAGTTGGGTGTTTGATTTTCATACATGGTACCAAAACCCAGTTCAGACAGATATTTAGATATTTGATTTTTTTAATCAGAAATATTTCAGGTAAGCACAATAAGTGTATATGTTTTTTTCCCTGATAGTAGTTATTTGTTCATATGAGGAAGTGAGCTAATTAGGTAGATGCCCCAGAGAGCTGTTAAAATTTTATACACACAGATCATAAAGTCAAAAATTCATGTAGCCAGTGTTCATTGTCTGGCAAGCATGGCAAAAACTTTGCCAGCCAGTGGAGATACAAGAAAGATATTATGTTTGCTACTTTCTTCTGGGAAGCTGTAATCCTGCTTGATGGTATACATCATCTCTAAGTCATCTGTCTCACAGATGAGCACTGTACTTGGAGAGCTGAACTTTTTAGGAGATGTCCTAAAAGACTTGAAGTTTCTCTGCTGTCTTGTTAGTGACTCAAAAAAAAAAAAAAAAAGATCTTTGAATGAAGACACGGATCATGTTTGACATAACCGACTGGGGGCAGTCTAACTTGGCTGATGGCTGTACCATTCCATCCTAACTGCTCTTCCATGCCCAGCTCAGGGTCATTCTTTACTTCAAATATGATGCTGGAGATGGTAGAGAAACACTGCTCAGTTGACACAGGTTCTGTACTCTGCAGTCTCTAATCTTTCCTTCATCTACTGGTTTCCATTCTCAGCCTTCCCCACTAGAGTGCAAGCTCCTTTATGGTTACAGTAATGATAGTGATATTGATGTCAGCGGAGGTGATGATACCTAACATCCTCTGAGCATTACTCAGCACCAGACAGTGTGTATGCATTATCTCATCCGACGCCTCCAGCCTCTGAGATGGGGGCTGTCATTCTCTCTTACCAAAGATGCCATTGAGCTTGGAGAGGTTAGCTGAATACCATAGCAGCTATTGACAAGGTGGGTAGGGGGTCACTTAGGTGGTGGTGTTTTTGTGTGGATGTCTCCACATAATTCACATCTTCCCTCCCTGCCATATGCTCAACTTGCACAGGTTTTTGTTTGTGGTAAGTACTTAATAAGTGAAGATTCTGCACTGTAGGGTGATTACGCTACTGGTGTCTCTACATCCTGCTTGGCATGCTCTCATGTGCCCTCAGGTGCTAAGGTATTGAGATGCTGGTCACTGTTTGACTTTCAACTTGCTTGTCTGCCTTTTATCTCACCATCACTGGCTCTCTTCTTTTTTGTCAGAGACTGTTGCTGAACTCTCACTTGGCCACTTGGCATCCTTGATTGAATGATATGTCACTGCAGCTAAGCCTCGGCTGCTTTCTGCCACTGCTGATCCCTACTAAGTCCTTGAATGACCATTCTTTTTACTCTTCCACTTTCTTCATTTTCCTTCAGTGTGTCTCAGCATTTACTCCGAGAGACTGGTCTACTGGACATTGTGTTCCTTATGAATTGGCCGGCACTTCATGCCAGAGCATCCTCTCTATGGCCAGCCTTGAGAACTTTCTCCTGATGGGGATGTGGGCCCAGGGCTAGTAGTTGGCCTCACACATTTGTTTGTTTGGTTAATGTGTACAGTTCCCAAGTTGGAGCAGCTTAAGAATTACGGTATCAGAGATGATGTCTTACTGAATTAGTAAATATTGATTAGGAATAACACAATCTATCATTCTTCTAAAGCCTCATTTTCATTTCCATGCTGCCTCATTCTAAAAGAAATGACAAAGTTCTTCATGAACCCAACTATCAGCTAACTCACACATTATTCATAATTTTGCTTGAATATGTGTGTTTTGTGTTCTAACTCTAACACCTGTACAAGATTCAGGGGTGTAAGTGGCAGAGACACCTCAGCTTGAAGCAGAGGCATGGCACAGTTGTCATTTGTGTGGGTTCTGGAGAAGGTTCAAAAGAAGACTGTTCTCTGTGCTAGCTGTATAATCTAGCTGTATGGTGTAAACATTGCACAATCACTGTGCCTTAGTTTCCTCTAAGATGGGACATTAGAGTTGCTATAGAGGACTCAATGAATTTATCCTAAAGTGTGTAGATAGCACTGGATAAGCATAGCAGCCTAAGTGTGTCTTCAGTGTTATGTTTGTGTTTCTCAGGTAGACTGAGGAGGGCCAGGTGTGGGGCCTCTTCTCACTCTCTAGCATAAATGCAACATGTGGTTTCCACCCAGAGATTTACTGGCCAGATACATGAATATATAAATAAGTGGTGAACCCTTTAATAAATTTCAAACCTTTTTTAAAAAAATGTATTATTCTGAACTCAGGTTCTTTACTGTTTGGATGACTCAGCTTTAGCAACTGGCTGTTCATTGATTTAGTTGTGATGTGTGTGTTGGTGTTCTTTCTGACTGTCATTTGCTACAAAGAAGACTCAGCAATTTCACAAGAACTGCTTTTTTTTTTATTCTAGATTGTCTACCAAATATAATTTATCTGAAACAACATATATGGCTTTATTAAAATCTGTAAATTGGTAAACATACAAAATTTCTGAAATTATGAAGAATGGTCATTACTGTTTATCTGCTAGTGTTACATTTCAAGTGAATTTGATCCTGGTTAACAGTTGACAGCTGTGAGCTCTTGGAATATTTATTGCCTTTTGCTTTGAATTCTAGACACAACCATTTCCATGAAAACCTAAATCAGGTCAGAAAAATCTTAAAACTATTTAAATAGTTGGGAGTATGTGATATGTGGGCTTCTTTCTCAGTTCAAGGAAAAATGGAGAATATTGACTCTCTGAAATCCTCTGATACTAAGAAACCAGTTGAGATTTTAATCTTTCATCTGATATTTGTTGATGAACAGGCTTCACCCCACCTTTTGTGTAGGATGCGCTTAAGTTGGAAATGCTCTTGAAGGATGTGGAACATGAGTTGATGTCATGTCCATTGGAGATGCTGAGCCATGTCTACTTTCTCCTAGCTCGCTTTGCTCTTGATACTCACCAGTGCTTCAGAGAACCTGGCTGACAGTAGTGTAGTGTCAGAGTCTGAGAGTAGTTATGTTTACTTAACACTTTATTCACCTGGCTAGCTGAGCTTGTGCCTGGACAATTCCTCTTTTTTGTTCTTAGTGGAATAGGTTTTTGTTCAGCCCTTGGTTTTCAGGCCCAGTAGAGATCCAAGTCTGTTGCTCCGATCTTGTGATTTTCAGCCAGTCTTGATCCTTGTTTTGAGGTGTCTTTGTACATGGCTCTTCATCCCTCTGATACTTAGCTATTGTACCCCTCACTTAAAGAGTTTCCAGATTATAGCCATTATCTTTCTCCCCACTTCTTTATACCCAACCCTCTTATTTAAGGGTTTGGAAGCATCAACTGGAATTTTGAAATGAATAGCTCTGTCCTGAGACCATGTAGGCTTGGTCTGATTTTGAATATTTGACTTGAAGATTTGACTCTTTTTAAAGTTCACAGTAGCTAGAGGCACCCTACAGAGAATGATTGGTAGGCACTTGCCTCCTACCAGCAGCTGGGGTGCTGGTAGGTCCCCTCATAGTTCCTCATAGGTCCCCTGGGTCATGATGCATGTTTGAATGTACCTCTGTGTGATCTAAAGCAAAAGAGGGGAGAGGAGGAGAATGGGAATCAGTATCTGAATTTATGTTCCTCATAGGTCCCCTGGGGCATGATGCATGTTTGAATGTACTTCTGTGTGATCTAAAGCAAAAGAGGGGAGAGGAGGAGAATGGGAATCAGTATCTGAATTTATGTTTCACGTAACAATGTCCACATTGTAAACCATGGACATTATTGCACACTTTTTAAAGTAAAAATAGTGTTAATTCTGCTCTGTTGCTGATGCTACAGGACAGTGGTTCTCAACATGACAACAGCTACTGTGTTTGCTTTTCCATAATATGTTTCATCTCTGTCCACACTCACCCATTTGGCTTCCCCTAATAGATGACAGTTGCTTGAGTCATCTACAAGCTCTCGTCTGCTTTCCTTTATTGTATATTTTGGTCACATTTTTGGTTGGGCTGTAGTTGTTGGTCATGAACCATAACAATAATTTTATGTATGGTGTGAGATAGTGGTCTTAGTTATATCAGATTATTTCACTTATGTGTGGAATACAGAGAAACAATAGAAATCTGACTGCAGAATTGAGGCTACCAAAGTGGAGGAGGGAGCCCCAAAGGACTATGGTTGAGGATTATGGGTGCTTTGTTGGTGGGTGTGGTGTGGTAACATAGAAGAGTTGTGAATCTGTTCCTCTGAATCATGTAAGTGGTGTGAATCAACACTACCTCAATAATAAGAAACCAACATTACCTCAAACATAATTAAAAATATCTATTTTGAGCAATTAAACTGTGGTAGAAACTGTTTTTCAATGGATATTTTTTCTTGTGATAACACTGAAATAATTAGATACTATTAGATTTTGAAATAAAACCTGGCATTATACATATACATAAATATTTACATATGCACATTATTTATTTAGATCATGAATTACCCTTTTTTCCTGGGATGGGGTAAGTGGACTTTGTAAATTGATCTTTGTGTATCATTATACAGTCTACTATAGAAACCAAAATACTTCATATAGACATTCTTATGTAGGCTAGCATTAATAATATTGATATTTCTTATGTGTCAGCCTCCATGAGAGATGATTTTATTGTATAATTTCATTTAAATCTTGGAATTCTTAATTCTTTGATTCTTGGAAGATAACTTCCAATTTCATCTCTCTAATCTACAGATGAGGAAGATGAGGTTTAGAGGATTTAAGGGATATAATGATAGTGATAACTAGCTTTTATGAGAATCCATGCCAGACACATCCTAAATACTTTCACTGTTAATTTATTTAGTCCTTACAATAATTTCTTGAGCATTTACTATTATCACTATTTACTGGTGAGGAAACTGAGGTCTAGAGGTTAAGTACCTAGTCCATAGCTAACCCAGGCGGCCGGGCGTATAGCTAGAATCCAAGCCTGAACCACATGGTTCCTGCTTGCACAGCTCCTTGGGAGTAGAATAGAGATTTGAATCAAGATCTTCTGCCTGGAAAGCTCAGCCTTATGATGCAGAGGGTGGCTCCCCCAGCAAAGAATTACCAGCCCAAAGTCCTAACAGCATCAAGATTGAGAAATCCCTCTTTACAGGTGTTTAGTTTCTTTTCTGTCAGAGGAATCAGTTCCTTAGTTTAAAATGATGTACTTTCTAGCTGGAGAGTGCAAAGGAAAGGGGGTAGAGCTGATACTAAATTTAAGAGTAGGGAGGGTCTTGATGTAGGTCGTTCTTTTTGTGAGTTGTATTCATTCTCATCTTAAATTTTTAAAATATTTATTTATGCATACAAGAGCTGGGGTGCAGGTCAGATGTGTGAGGGGTGAGAGAATTTACCAGAGACAGAGTGGGGGAATAGAATAGGCAGACAGACTGAAATACCCTGCTGAGGGGAGCAGTGGGCGAGGCAGGAGAGGCCTGCCAAGCCCTATGGGTCACCTCCCTGCCAGGGGATCAAACTCCTGCTGCAGTGGCTGAGGATGCTTCATAGTGCTGCGCCTTAGCCCCTTGCACCACCAGGGAGGCCCTGCATTTTTAAATTTTTTAACTCTATGTGGGTGGACTCCTGTGATCACAAAATCCAGGTTAGAAGACCTTTCGCCTTCTGGAGTGTAGGAGGATGATATATTTAAGTCGGCCCATACATACATTTGGGTTTCAGATACTATCTGGAGTATGTGTCTGGGCACCTGGGTAGTGAACAAGTGTATCATTTTTGTATGTGTGAGTGGTATATAAAAGTGACTTCATAAAAGATGGCTTCTGCCAGGATTCAGAACAGAGCAGGTAATGTACTTACCAAAGAAGTAAGAGCATGAGTAATTCTTGTCTCATGAGAAAGATGTAAACTAGTTTATTATAATGATGTAATATTTGGGTGCTTGATTTATCACCCCCATTTCCAGTGATGCAAAATCTTAAGGACTAAACAGGTTATAAAAATTCAGAGTGTGTCTTTGAAGTCTGGCCTTTTCCCCTAAGCAATTCTAGTGTCAGTTTTGTCTAAAAATTTGTAGCTCGTGGTTGCTTCTAGAGACCATAATTAAGAACTCAGCATATGCGAAGGCATAGGGGAAATTTAGATTTTATTCCATGAGAGAGGTCATAATCTGGGAAACTGTGATTCACTCAGATAACAAGGCAGAAAAATGTCTTGTAAAGCTGTTGAGTCAGGATTATGGTAGCACTGAGGAGATGAATAGATAATGTATAACTGGTGTGCTGAGTAGGGGTACCCAGAATAAGAAGGGTTGTGAGGGAGGATGTGACTTATCTTAAAAGAAATTGGAGTTTTTTTTTTAGGCCAAGTACCAGCCTAGGCAAAAGTGTGGCCTTTTCCAGGCAGTTTGGTGAAAAAGAGTTGCAGGAAAATCATCCTCATCATTGCCACCGTATAACAGTAATAATCTCAGATACCCTTTATCTAACTCTATAAAAGAACCAAACTAGAGGAATTTAATTTTCATAGAAATCTCATGGGGGTGGTATTACCAGTTTCATAGACAAAAAAACCTGGACCTAGCAAAACTCAGCCCTGTCCACACTCACAGGACTCTTGAGGAAAACATGGGAGCAGTCCATGGTGGTTTGGATTTGGTGGTTTCCAGGGAGTGATGTGAGCAGATCTGTGCTATAGCAAGAGGAACATGACTCTAGGGGGATAAAGCCTGTGAACTTTCTGTGCGGGTAAAGAGGGATACGTTTCGGCGTGGTTTAAGGAACTTGACTTCTATTTGATTTTATAGGGCCATAGAAATACTGTGACCTGAAAAACTGGAGAAGTAGTCTTTGAGTTGAAATGGTCAAAATGATTAATTTGGACATTTAATTACAGATCAAGCAAATGGTAACTACTAGCACAAAGACGTCCTCCAGTAGAGTTAGGGTCAAGCCAATCTAGCATTCATGCTCTTTAGGTTAGAGGTGAGAATATAACAAGAGCTCATTCTTCCCCATTAATAAGAGTAAGCCCTACTATGGCATGTGAGTGAGTGAGAGGGGAAGCGTTATCTTCCTTTGCTTGACCATAAGAGGTTACTATAACACTATGTTTCTCAGATTTTATGCCTGCTTCCCCACCCTCACCCTCATGACTATGAATGGAAAGTTAGGGTTTGGTTAGAAAAGTAACAAGCTAACAGAGTATCAAAAAGTTATTTGTGATTCCTTGTATGCCTCTACTCTGAAGGACTTTGTTTTGAGATGTATCTAAACTGACCTCACCACTCAAAGAATATTCAATTCCATTCTTCTCCTTCATTCACCAAGCATTTAGAAAATCAGTCCATGGCTTGAGAGGCTCATTGTCTAGACTCTGGAAGAAAATCAGACATGGGAATCAATAAGTACAGCCATGAGTGTCAAACGTGAAGGGACAGCAGAGTATTTGTGAGACCCTAAGAAGGGGGAGGAGGGGTCCTCTTGGTGGGAGCTGGGAATGGGGTATGAGACAGCCCTTAGTTCTAAGCAGTGTTGTCTCTATTTTGTTTCATCCTCTGTCCTGGATTGACACTCTCTCCTCACCCAGAGTGAATCTTTTGGTTTAACCCAGTCAGTTGGCTGCCACTTTTTGCATTCTCTGTGATGGCTCCTCTCTGTTCCTATGACTTACACCCAGAGCCACACCCAGGGCCCTACTACCATCTTCTGATACTGTGAAGAGCTTCTCTAGCATTGTGGTCTTTCTTTTCTGTCATCTGACCCTAGCAAAAGGTCAGACCCTAGCATCTGACTGTCACTTGTCGTAGAGGCGTGCCAGAGCTTATGGAATATTGGAAGTGCTGAATTGGAAAGTACATAACACACACATATAAAAATTGTGAAGAAGGTGAGGGTATATTTCATCATGTTGTGCATCACCTGAGGTACAAATGTACTTCCTTGATGTCGTTTTGGGGTATACCTTGTCTTAAACATACACTCTTTAGGTATGTTCATACCTGACCCTATACATTTACAGAGTATGGCAGGATTGTGACTTCTAGGGGTGTGTATGGGACTGAGGGGTTATGCTCTTGTCAAACCCTGTAATAACCATTTGTGTGACACAGAGAATGAACCCCGTCCTTGAGAAGGAGTTGGGGGAATAGACATGATAAATCTGGAAGCAAGAATATGCTTTGTTAAAGTACATTTTCAAATTGTAGTGCTCTTGTAGAAAGGAGATGGCATGTCTATCAGAAGAATTTTATATTTTAGCAAACTGGTTATTCTGCTTTGAAAAGCCTGACTTTCTTTGCTAACCATCATGTTGTAGTTATGAAATCCTAATTCTAATAAAATACAAGCCTACTATGTAGCCTAGTATATTTTGTTAAACCAGTGACTGTACACAAGAAATCAAACTTATTTTAAATCAATTCAATTGGGAGACAGGTTTGGAGGAACTGAGCCGCCTCCTGTTAGTTCTCGAGCACTGCAGTCTTGGTACCAGGCCATCAGCTCTAACGCTCTCACTCTGCCTTCTGAGGCCACCCAACCAAACAGGGGTTTTAGATTGTTGAGTTACATTTATGAGTAAATTATGTCCCGTTTTTCTACTTCTTTACTTTTTATTCCACTGTCATTAATGCCTAGCTGGGTTCTTGCTGTGTGTTGATAAATGCTTCATAATTACTGTACAACTAAAATGTTGAACTTGAATGGCTATATGGATTTTTATTTTCTAAAATAACCTCATTGAAGAAAGGCCAAATGGTAGAGAAAAATGAATTCTGGAAAAAGGGTATAGGCATGGGGAGAGAGAGGCAGGAGGGGCTCTGGATCTCACAGTGTAAACCGTATTTCTGTATACCCTGGATAAGGACTTTCTGTGGATTCATCCACTCAGTCTCTGTAAGAACTCTATGCAATTGTTCCTATTACTATTCCCGTTTTTAGCATGCAGAAGCAGAGGAACCAAGATTAGATCTCTTTCAAGGCTAGTTATGTTGCCTCGTTAGTAAGTTGGCGTCTGACTTTGACTTCAGGCAGTCAGCCTATAGACCATAATGGTCTTGATAGGAGAACTAAGTAGGAACCGTATCTGTCCAAGTTCCAGTGCTACTCTGCTTCCTCCCAGCTCTGATCCTGAGTAAAATTATTTAACCCTCTGAGACTGTTCCTCTGCTGACAAGTGACTATAATAATGTGCTCAGTGTAGTTGAGAGCTTCAGTAAGATGATGCATACCAGGGGTTTGGAATACAGAAAGATGTTGAACACTGCTTTCTCTCCCTCTGCTTTCCTGTACTGGGGAAGTGGTGGTGGTAGCAGCCCTGACTCACCCCGAATGTCCTGGAGGTATGGGCACCTCCCTGGCTTGTAGATCTCTGTACAGGTTGCTTAAGAACATGCTCCACATGGCTAGAGACATTTCTCTTGGTCTTCTCTTTGGTAAATTTCAGAGGGAGGTTTACCTAGCTACATTTTGCTCTGAATTACACAAGTTTAAATGGAGATACATTTTACTGTTCTTCTCTTTTCCATCAAGTGAGGGCCTATTCTCGCAGGGCTCTGCCTGTGTGTGAGCACAGCAGGATGAGTGTGAGGGATTTTCTCATAGCACCCTGAGTTCTATTTCTTAAGGGAAGATAAATGTTATTTCTTTCACTTTTCTTTGGATTAGTAATCTTAATTGTTAAGAAAGAGGAGAAACAAATATGTAAGAGAAAAAATTCTCTGTCCTCTTAGGGTCTTTGGCTGGGTTTAAGAATTACATCCACGTAAGACAGATTAACAGGGGAATGTGCTTATTTTACATGTATGTGATAGCCCTCAAAAAAAGAATGAAGAGCCAAAGAGGTGACCAGGGCAGGAAGTTTTTAGACCTTTTAGGTAAAGAAACAATACATTTTGAAGAACTGATAAGACAAAGGTATTTGGGCTAGAGGCAGTGAATTATGGAGAAATGACTAGGAAGATCAGGGTAAGTTTAACAAGGCCAGTTTGTACAGGTTTTCTCATCCTCTCTTCCTCTGCTGCAGATCTCTGGTGATAGATGTCTTTTGTCCTGGTGCAGGGAAGGCACCTTCTACATGGGAGTTTTACCTCTTGCCTTCAGGAGTAAAGTGCAGAGCCAGGAGTACCCTTCTGTACGTTGCAGTTGCAGGTGTCTTTAACTCAAAACGATCAGTATGCGAAAGCAGCATATTTTGGGGTGACATGCTCTGAATTACACAAGTTTAAATGGAGATACATTTTACTGTTCTTCTCTTTTCCATCATATTCTTAGATCCCGCAAAGTTCTTAAGAGTAAGAGGAGATATCCAACTTGATGGGTTTCCTTTCCACAGGATGGGTAGGTCATGAAGATTTGGATTTGAGTTTCAGCCTGGTGTAGATTATGGGGAACCTCCTCCCCACCACCATCCTGTCCGCTCTCAGCTTGTCCCGACTGCCTCTTTGTACTAGCCACTCCCCTGCCTGTAGTTAGTCATGGAAGGGATGATTGTGTACAGGAGAGAACATTCTACAGGCGTGTGTGAGTGTGCACATAGATGCCACTTACTTCATTGAAGGGAAGCAGAGAATGGGTGTCCTGGGACAGGTTTCCTGATATGTGGGTCCAGGGCCACCTACATGAGAAACCTCGGTGCTGTTTATTAAATCAAGACTTGTCTGGCCTACTCCATCCGCTGAATCAGAACCACTGTGTCATTATTTTTGGCTTCAAAATATTCTTTTCATGTGTTGATCAAGTTTCTTTTTGATGAAAAGCAGCAATGCAAGCCTTATCCCATCGTGCAACCTTGTTCAGCTCTGGGCAGACACATTTTCAGGGCTGCATTTTCCTCACCATGACTTGTCACTGCTGGCGAGGGCCTGTTTGCCAAAGTTCCCAGTGAGCTCATTGGTGAAGGGTGCTGGGAGTGGTTGGTGAGGCTGCCAGGGAGACCAGAAATTAGGGGAGGGAAGCCTGTGGAATGAGGCAGAGCTGGAGCCAGCAGCGTGTAGTTTGTGTAATTAGGTTTAAGACAGAGGTAGTCTCTATACAGAGGAGTTGAATTCAACAGCCTGAGGGAGCCTGGGAGGAATATGAGACTTAAACAGGTAGAAGGCCGAAGCAGCAGGAGGTTCCACAGGGAAAAGGATGGAGGTGGGGGTATAGGGTTGCACCTTGACCAAGGGACCTTTGGACCTAATTAATCTCAGTCCTTTTCCTCAAGGTGTTTATGATATGACTTGGCAGTCTAGCAACTGGGATTTGTTTGATAATTGAATATTTAGCCATTGACTACAGTGTATTATATGAATAAAGTATACCTACTTTAACGTATAAAATTGATGATAACTAGTTAAGACTCTACAAGAACTGAGAACAAGCTGAGTTAATTTCTGAAAATGTGCCTATTAGCCTATGCCTACTATCTTAGAGTATTTTAGAAACCACTGGACTACATAAACGTTTCTAGTGGGGTGGTTCCCAGATTTTTCTCAGGTGCGTGGGAACCATTTGGGCAATGTATTTTTAAGAAAATATTGATGCCTGGTTTCTTCTCTCAGACACTGATTAATTGGTGTGGGGTGTGAATTGGACACTAAGATTTTTCAAACCTCTACTCCCTCCTAGATGAGGAAATTTAAGTCTAGAAAGATTGTGAATTTTTCTAAGGTCATATGGTTTTAAGAACAGAGACAGGATTAAATAAACAAAAGTCTCCCAACTCTTAGCTCAGGGTCCAGAAACCATCCCAGGGTTTGCAAACAAAGGGAATTTAAAACAGGGCATTGTTGACATAGATGATGCAAGAATTGAGGAGGCAGGAGATGGTGAGGCAAACTAGAGATCAGCAACTGCAGGAAGCAGCTACATCACCCCAGGGCTGCAGGGAGGATGGGAGGAGGTGGGTTTCTGGATCCCAGATGCCAGAGCAGCCTTGGAAATGGCAGCACCAACGCAGGTGTCAGGGCTGCCTGACATAAACAGAGTATTAAGAGGGGCAGGAGGTGCCACCTGAAATAGTGGGGAGAAGGATAAATACCTTCTCTTCTTTCCTCTTTGCTTCTACTCTCTAGTCTTTCAGCTGGTACTTCTTGTTGGCCAAACCAGTTGAAGTATGTTTCCTCCAGAGATGAGGGGAATGGAACTGAGACAGAGCAACAGGGACTAGCATTGTGGTCTTTTCAGCATGCTGAGGTGCTGTGTCTGGATGCTGCTCTCATACAAAGGGGGGGTCTCATAGGAGATTTTCAGTAAAGTGCGTGATGAGAGGGAATTGTCCCTTCCCTTTATGAAAAAAAAAAAAAAAAGAACCCTATTAAGCAGATAATTTCTTACATCCGTTTTCACAGCTAGTGCAATTGAAAGTTTATAGACTAACACAGGCCCACAATTTCATTAATATTCTTTTTCTGTGACCATTTAGGTTCATGTGTCCTTCCTATCAGCATGTCAGTAGTTTTAGTTTATATATGTTTTAACATGTGTATATGTATATAGAATATTAAAAAACCTGTTGGTAATCATATTTGCACTAGATCTTAAATATTCCTTTGAAGACTAGTTACTGTCTAGATATATCACCTAAGGCCTGATTTGCTTAGTATTTGAAGTCATTTTTAAAGAAAAATGGAATTATTCTACACTGTGTTTTATTCGTTCTGCCTCGCTGGCCAAGTGCTTTGCACCCAGCGGAGCTAAACCTTGCCATCCTGCTGTTCTAACAGTAGCTCCCCTGTAGAGCTCAGCATTCTTTAGTCTTGGATAATGAGTCTGATGTCATAACCGGCACTTTATTAAAATAAATACAATGCCATATTTCCCTTCTAATGCCATTCTGACTAATTCCACCATAAGTGAATACCTGACACTTTTAATCAATAGAGGTAGGGAGGCAGGTGTTTTCCACAAGTGATAGCAAAGGCACCAGGGATGTTTGCAGCAGCCTGTCCTTGCGCTGACGTCAGGTTAGTGTTTGCTGCTCTGCAGCTCCTCAAAGACCCGTGTCTGTTTTACCCTATCTCACTGAGCTGCTGTGAGAGTAATTAAACACTAATGCTTGCCCCTGTTTTGAGCATGAAGCTACTTAAACACTAAGAGATTAAATGCTGCCCCACGGCTACCAGTCAAGGAGCTGTCTAGGCAGGGTTAGAATTGGTTCCTAATTTCTAGACTTTTGCTAGAATTGCCAGCTACAGATCCCAGTAATGTGTTCTGACTTTATTTTCCCTCAGAATTAATCTGCGGTTAATGATAGCTTTCACAGTCAGAAAGAACATGTAGGCCCGGAATTTATGACTTCTATAAATCTACTTCTTTCCAACATATCCACAAGGAAGGTTTGCCAGGGAGGCTCCTCTTAGCGTGTCTATTATCCCTTAGTTAATTTGGACTGATTTTAATGTTAGAAAATTTTATATTTTAACATAGCACATGAATTATTAATAGTAAATATTGACTATAATCTCAAACTTTAACCATTTTGTACTGTTAGCTAATTTTAAAAATACATGTGGCTAAAGCTGATGAATATGGCATGTTTTTATGACTATTTTACTCTTCACAGAGAAATTATGCTACAATTCTTTACCAGAGAATGTAACAATTTCTTTACCAGATATATAGGGATACTGAATGATGGGCAAAATCATAGCCTCCTGAATGGGTTCTATAAACTCAATACAAAAATAAATGAAAACATTGAGGTTTAGGAAGCTACCAACTCTTCATGTCCTATAAAGCTTTGTGCGTGTGTGCGCACACATGTGTATGCAATTTTTAAACTCTGGGAGGTAGGTTAATGATGCTGTAGAGGATATGCTAGTAAGATAGAGAAGACATGACTTATATGGAAAAGCCAGAAAACTTGTTATAAGAGAGATGTTTATAGGACAAATCTTATCTTTTACAGGACATAACAAAGATAAAAAGCTATTTGATGTTGGTTAATTCTGCTCAGATTGCTGCATTATTTAAAACTCAGAGAATGTTCGAAAAAATGAATTTTCTATTTCCCATCTACCTTAATTACTTTTAGGGGACTTTTATTCATTGTGGGTGATGAATTATCCACAGATAAATAGAATTGTTGATCGACATTTTCACTTTGGGCCTCTTCTATGATTGAAATGTGAAGATATTTGGATTGCTTTATGAGGACATTTAAATACAAGTAGTAGCTTTTTATGATTTGGACTGAAAGCAAAGAAAGCCAGTTCACGGAGTCTAAATTCATTCTGTAAAGCCTGGAATTACTAAAAATTAAGTTCATTCAGCTCAAACGTAATCAGTCGTTTTCTGTTTTGCTCTGAGGGAGAAGAGCAGACCCTGGGTCATCTCAATTGGTTTGTTTGTTCATTCACCTTTCATAATACTGTGAGAGAGGGTGAACATTAGAATTATTGTGGTATTGACTGAAGTAGAAAAAAAAAAACACACTGTAACAAGTCATGGTATCTGACTTTAGAACCCAAACCAATTGCTTTTCTCATTGCTGTGCAGATTTTAGTGAATTGGATATAGGCTCTCCTGGTCATGTCAGATTTAGAATTTTTCAGGCAGAACAAGCTAAACAATATGTGGAAGTTACAGGAATCCATTTATCATATGCATAATGGAATAAAGCTGGGCTGTAATAACACAATGGTTTCCTGATACTGTGGATATTGAAACTTCTTAGACTAAGCAGGTACCCTGGATTTAAGTTAGGAATGAATCACAAGAACGTAGCTTTGGAAAGACCCTCACCCTCCTTTAGTGCTGGGTAGTTTACTTTCGTTCCTGCAGAAACTTTCATCCTCTAGCATTTGAAATGCAAATATTTCCATTGGGCTTTTGGTTTCCTTTATGGTTTTTCAAAGGCACTACATCATTATATTTGGTAATTTAATTTACTTTGCATAATTGTTCCTAATCTTTATTTTAAATTAAATCTTATTCTAGAATACTTCAATGAAAGGTGCTTTTCCTTTGCTTTTAATATTTGGAACGCATTGCTTAAAATGGATTCCCAAGTTAATTTTAAAAATAAGTACATTTAAAGAAAAAAATCTGTTTTCCTCTTCTCTCAAATGAAGAACATTCCCTGGAGAAAATTTTCCTTTTTTAAAACTAGAATTATAGCTTTTAAAAATTATATGAGTTCCTCTTCGGTTCAGAACTGCTCTGGTTTCCCTAGGACGCAGAGAATACTGGGGTAATCTCTATTTCATCTAAAACTGCCCATTCTGTCAAATGCTTGCTAAAGTGTGATTTTCACATGGTCTGTGGTCTTGGTTTTCTTTCTCTCAAGCTCTTTTTGATGCCACATTTGAAAATTTGGTTATGTGATTAAAATTTTACTATGTTGAATAAGTGTTTCTGAAGCCTTTCCAGTGCTTCGGAAGAACTCCAGGGAGAGAGAATGGAGGCTTCCAATGATCTCTACCTTTGAGGAGCTGCATACTCTTGACGCAGCAGCATAGGTTCCTTTATACAATTAGGACAGACTATCAGAGACTGTCATTAAGTCATTGGATGGCAAAGCACTTGTGAAAAAGTGCTGGAAATTGAATGGTTGGGAAATGTCTTTAAAGGACAGAAGGGAACAAATGAACCTTGACTGATGAGAAATAGTCGTTGAGGTGAAAATAGGTGAAGCAGATTTTCACAGAGACAGTTCTAATTAAACAAATACTCATGTTGCAGGGTACTAGTAAAAAGATGGTGAAGTCTGATAATATCAAGTAAGTAACAAGACTTCAAATGTCAGTATGGGGCCTCCCTGGTGGCGCAGTGGGTTAAGCACTGCACTATGAAGCAAAACGCAGCCACTGCAGCACGAGTTCGATCCCTGCTGCCAGCCAGGGAGGGGACCCACATGGTGCAGCAGACCTCTCTTGCTGTGCCCGCTGCTCCCCTCAGCAGTGTACTTCCATTGATCTGCCTGTTCTGCTCCCTGCTCTCTGTGGTGAATCCTCTCACCCCCCCCCCCCCACACCTCTGGCCTGTACCCCAGTGCTTGTATGCATAAACAAATAAATCTTTAAAAAAAAAAACAAATGTCAGTATGCTTACTTTGACCGTGACATTGAATTTACTGGGGAGCCAGTGTAGACTTTCTAGCACTGTTGTGATTGAATGAAGACAGTGCTTTTGTCAATATTGATATGTTTGGGTTGTTTAGAACACTGTACAATAGAGAGAGCATTTAGAGGTATGTTTGTTAAGGGTGAGAGGCACTGTGTACATGTGACCCATTGAGGTCCAGCTAGGGATAGAGTGGGAAGGATGTGGACTGACTGCAGAGTTAATGTACTGCTCCCTCTGCAACCAGGAGTGACAGCAGTGTGCTGGGTAGGGGGTGGTGGCTGTGGAAGGTTTTGTGGGCGGCAAAGTCAGCACAGTCCCTGGTTTTAGTAGTAAAGATTGAGTCCATTGGGCTGACTGGTAATAGGAGTTAGAGACCTACCTCTTGAGAATCAGAGCTCTGGTTTCTAGTCTGGTATTGCTCAAATGCTATCCTGAACAGTTTCTACCCCTTCCTGTCTCAGTGTTACCGTGAGAATGTACAAGAGAATGTTGATGAAAATTCGTTCAAATGGCCACTTTCACTTATGGTTATTCTAGTTCACTCATGTTGACATGGGTGCTGATACCTGTGTTCAGGCTGTAAGAGCCATTGCTGTGCTCTCTTCTGGGTATATGGATGGTGACATTCAGACTTCCCTGGCTGGGATAGGATAGGAAGAAGGGAGCTGGTTATATTCTTTGTGACTGTACTAGTAGTCTTCAAGCCCAGAAGACATCTACAGACTGTATCCAGGAAAATATAGTTTATAGTTATAGTGACTTAGTAAAATTTCCAATTCCATGATTGTGTGTGTTGAAATATTCATTAACATATCATTTAGTTAAAATAGCTGCTCTTTAGTTCTTAGGAAGAACTATATTGCCATTTCTCATTGCCTCTGTAAAACTGAGTATTGGATGATAATAACAAGGATTAAAAGGAGGTTTCAGATTATATGTATAGCATATAAAAGGGCTATGGTTTAAAGATGGGCAATGTACTTTTTCATATTATGATTTTCTTATGCATTTTCTAATAAATTTGCTATCTGCAGTTGGGGTTCGATAACTTAAATGGGGAAATTGTAATTTTAATAATAAGCACAGGTTGATTGCCTACTTTGTCTTTTGTATTAAAATGAATGTTGCAATTACTATCTATTAATACCCAGTAAAATATGTTCCTCTTTTTTCATTTGAAACTAAAAATGTATTACTTCTAAGCAGGCACACATATTTTTATCCTGGTAAATAAAATAATTCTACGTGTCCATATATATGTTTATTATGAAGCCATCATTCAGAATACACCAAATGGAAAGAGAGGGAGGCTGATTGTCTTTCATTGTGGAGCTGACAGAATGTTTATTAATGACCATGGATTTGAAATGAGCATCTTACTAAATGGAAGTCTTGGGCCAACCTCTGACCCTTTTGTCTTAAAGGTTTGAGAACAGATAATATGAAAGAATACCAGCTTTTTTCCAGATGGCTGCATGCCTGATGTTCTTTTATGTTTAGCTGTCATTCAAATATGAATGCCCAGTGATTATAAGTGTCTCTTTCTCTTTTCTGGACTAAAATGAAACCTTTTATGCATTGTGTGTTAAAACAGATTAACTGTTTGGCTCATCAGTAGGGAAATTAGAACAATAGCTGCCAACTCAATGGTAAAGAATGTCCTTTGGGGCTTAGGGGCTAAGGTTCATCAGCAAATGGGGTGTCTAAGTGTCAGGCATGGGAAAGATGGGAGCATTATAATAGTAATTCTCCTGAAATTTAATTTTATAACTACATCTAGATGAAAATTATCAAACTTAGGAGCATTCAGGATTTGGATAAAATTTCCCAACTTTTTCATATATTTCAATTGTTCCATCACTGATTTCCTGAATGCAAGATAAATTAAAAGTGGTATGTTCTTAGGTAGTGGTGCTTTATCCTGAAGATACAATGCGAGCATGTAAAATGCTTCTACTTTTAGTATGCTAAAGTTGTCTTTTAAAATATGATACTCATAATGATTAATTGAAATATCATTTTTTTCTATTAATATAGCATTTCGTGGTCTAAAAAGTATAGATAGACAATTATCGTTTAATATGGTTGAAATACAGACCTGCTTGGAAGATAAGGGGGAAACTGGTGATTCCTCAGTGACTTGTGCAGTGGAGGGAATGTAGGAGATGACTGGAGGCCATTCATTTTAGGGAGGACTGACCACATTCATTTTAGGGAGCTGGAGAGTGATAAAATACTGGTTCATGTATTCTCAGCAGTAAGTAGAGGTGGCTCTTCTTCTCCCTTAAAATCCATAAAATGAGTTAAGGTGTTTTTATGACCTAGTATAGGGAAAAAGAGCATGTAATTCATTTATTCAACTCTACTCTGTAATGATTATTTTTAATAAAGGTTTTCTTTTTTTTTGTGTAACAGAAAAACACACAGGAAAGTCTGCCATGAAAATCTGTTGTTTTAACGTGGATGACCTAGAAGTGATTTTGCTCAGTGAAATAAGTTAGATGGAAAAAAGAAAAATATCAGGTGGTTTCACTTGGAGGAGGAATATAGGGCAACCAAAAAAGGGATCCATAAATGAATAAATGAAAAGGCATCTAAGATTAAGAAATTAAAATAATCCAGTTACTGGGTAAGAAGGACTTTGTGAGGTTATCTTCATTAACACATGAGAATGAGATCAAATGCTAGTACCAGAAGACTCAGAACTATGTTCAGGTCTACACACCTTATTCATTAAACCATGTCTGCTCATTACCAAGTCTTGTTATGTGTTTTTGTAATTATAGCATCTATTATAGCACAAAATAGAAACTGCATATTCCTTCTCTACAGCATTTACTAACCTAAAATTCCTCACAATAACAGCAAAGAATTAAGTCTGTCATGACTCTTAAGTAGGAGGAATCCAGAGGAGGTGGTAATGGGCGATAATGAGTCCATGTGGACAACCTGGTGTTTCAGGAATGTGTTAAGTCTGTGTTCAGATTTAATACTTAGTCATCCTTTGGGTAGGTATTACTAATTCCACCATATGGGAGAATAAGCAAGGGGTATGCTATTTTGCACAACCCCCCCCCCCCCCCCCCCCCCCCGCTCCCATCACGCATCTAGCCAGTGCAGCCAGACTGTCCTTGGGAAATGGAATGCATATGCTTTGTCTCCCAGGACAGAACTGTCACCTGCAGCACTTGCATTCCTAGTCACTGCTTTCTGGTCACCACTGACTTCTGTGAGTGAGCCTCTAAAGTGAAAGCAATGTTGATCTTTCTATCTAGTGCTGGCTATTCTTTGACCTATAAAAATCAAACCTACTCATTGGAGAGAAAGTCAGAAAATACAGTAGAAAGAAGAAAATTTTAAAAATACTTGAAATTATGCAATATACATTGCATGGAATTAAAGATAGAGACCTCAGTTTGTAAAGTGGTTTGATCTGGTGCCTTCCTTCATTTTCTTTCACTATCATCATCTTTAAGTACAAAGATCTGAATGAAGGTTGCTGTTGAGAGCTGACTAAAGAAATGTTTATTCCTTAAGCTCATGAGTCAATCTTATAGAAAGGGTTTGTCTTTCCCCAGAATTGTTGGTAAGGTTGCTCTTTAATGCACAGAGTGAGCCAATGCTGTGACAATTCAGAAAATTCTGTTTGACCTATGGTGTACGTGAATTTATACCTCAGTGCTTTGGAAGTTTCTTTGTTTCTATAGGAACTCTTACCCAGAATGCCTCCTTGAGATGCCAGGGACATATCACCTCCCTCTACAATCTTCAAAGGAGGGCAAAGTCCAGTCTACACCCGTCCCATTCTTTGTCCCTTCTCTACCGACAGCGGAAACCCTCTACCTTGTAAGTTATTAATGGTGGATCCTATAAGGAGTCCAGGCATTGAAAACTTGAAAAATCTGAGACATAGAGGTTCAGGGTTTGGGAAGGGATGTGCACCACAGGAAATAGTGTGTTCAAGACAGTAGTTGATAGTTTGACACTTGCCTCTCCCAGCCCTCTTCCTTCAGTGCTGGTGATGCGGGTAGATGCTGGCGTTGGAGAATGAGGGGGTTGTGGATGGACCAAGTGGGTGGGAAGAAAGAGTTTATAGAAGAATATCAAGCATTATTGTTTTCTTAAGAGGTAGGACCTTTATGTATTTTATGCAATTAATTCAGTCATTTTCTAAGATCTTTTCATCATTCTGGGGCTGAGGAAATAGCACAAGAGTCATATAGCTTTGGTAAAGCCACATGGATAAAATAAGAGTATATTTCAGATGTTTGATTTCTTCTTTCTTTGTCTTATGTTTTGTAGTAATTGAAGCCCTGGTCAAAATTAAGACTCAGAATTTTGTATTTAAGGGGAACGAGAGACTGCTGTGCTATTTGGACTTAATTTGAATTTTCTAGTGAAACAAAGAAATAGGATTTTATTCATTCATTCAGCAAACTTTGTTTTTAGCAACTGATTATTTGCAGGTGCTATGCTAGATGCTGTGAGCAAGACATGTGCTCTGCTGTCATGGAGCTCACTGACTACTGGGTATGAAGACAATTAAATAAAAACAATACAGCACTGTAATGAATTTTGTGATGGCTTTGATAGAGGATGAATTCATAAATAATTACATTTAGAATTATGAAATCATGAGATAAAGGAATATAACGTCCTAGATTTTATTATCTAATTATTATTTCCTCCTTTTTTTCATTTTGGAAAACTCTTGTGAAAAACTTATGCAAACATAGAATAGATAGTGATCACTCTCTCCCCCATGTATCTGTCACCCAGCACCCCAAACCATGAACCACTGGCCAATGAGATCTCAGGTTTTCTTTTATTATTTTTCTGTTTTGTTCTAACTTGTTCTCCCTTTTTAGAGATGCAGATAGTCTTGAAGAGCAGGGTTCCTGTGTGACATATGGAATATTATTTTCTAAGTCATATTTTATCTCCTTTATTTTGCCACTCTGGAAATGAAGACTGTGAGACACAATGTTGAGCAAAATGACAATAAAATTGCCTGACTTTTAAGTTCAAGGATGATTCCTGTTGCTCATAAAGGACCTTCTTTTGCTGGCTACAGAGGTTTGTTTGAGTAGTGAAAATATATGTGGATTGTTGGCTGCAAGAAACCCATACCTAATGCAAAAACACTGAATGTTGTCTAAATAAGGAAGCTAAGCTTAGCAAGTAAAACAGTTGTGAAGAACATTTGTATTTGTGATTTATACTGTATATGTGTGAAGGCAACAATTTTAGACTCTTAAGGAATTAAGCTGACTAATTGGGTGTGGGAAATTAACCCACCTTACTCTGTGGTGCTTATGCTCTGTGGTTAAGACACTGTTCTGTAGACATTTAACACTTGAACAACACAGTTTTGAAAATGGATTCACTTACAGGAGGGTGTTTATTTTTTTCTTTCTGTTCTTGGAATTTGTGTTCACAAGGTAATCATGGGGGAATGTCTGCTGGTTAAATCTGCAAATATGGAAACTACAGTTATGGAAGGTTTCTTATAAGTTATATATGGGGTTTTGATTGTGAGAGGCAAGAACCCACAACCCCTCACATTGTCCAAGGATCAGCTGTACTGTGTAAAACTTCAAGTCATTTCTGAGAAGTTTCTTTCACATGTCAGGGACTCAGATAGATTTTTTTCTGGTGGAGATCTGAACCATCAATAAAACCTCACTAACAAGCATGGTCTCCTAAAAATGTACAGGTATGAATGTACTGTACTTGCTTCTGAGAGTTTCCATGAAAATGCTCTTTTTGAAAAGCCTATTTCTTTAGGAAAGTAATAAGAACTGTGAGAAACCAGTACAAGTGATGAAAACTTTGCCCAAGAATATGGAGAGAAGGCTGATGTTTGCATAGGATTATACTACTAACATGTGTGCTTGTGTTTGGCAAGTTCATTTCCATTATCTTCATTAAAGAGTAAAGGGAACAGGGGATATTGACCCTTTCTGGCAGCTGAATAAAAAAATCTTAGATGGGCAAGGTAGTGGTGCACTAGGGCTAGAGCTCAAGTCTTTGTTGTCATGCATTGCTGCCCAAGTGCAGCCTCACACTTGCAGGCATTCAGTAATTGCTGGAATTATCAAAAGAATAGAGTATTACAAATTAGCTTTTCCAGAGAATAATTTATAGAGTCTTGGTATGATGAGGACATCTTAGGAAAAAACTTGTAGACCAGGGGCCTCCCTTTAAGTCTCAGCACTATGAAGCTATCCGCAGCCACTGCAGCAGGAGTTCGAGCCCAGGCCAGGGAGGGGACCCACATGGCACGGCAGACCTCTCCTGTCTTCCCCACTGCTCCTCTCAGCAGTGTCTTTCAGTGGATCCTCCTGTTCTTTTCCTCAGTCTGTCTCTGGTGAGTCCTCTCACCCCCCCCGGCCTGTACCCCAGTTCTTGTATGCATAAATAAAGAAATGTTAAAAAAAATAAAAACTGTAAACCCATAAGTTGGGAAATAGTTTCTGGTAGAATCACTGAAGGTTTGAATATGTTTTGTATCAAGGCAATCACTTTACTTTTGTTTAATCTAGTGTTTAAAGCCATGGGATTGTGGTGCTTCCTATCGTACATATCCATTAATGTCCCATAGAGTTACTGTTTATGTATAACAGCCTTTTGGAAATAAAGCACCAAATGAATAGCTTTCTAAAGTATTTGACATTTACCAGTTAAGACCACTAAATTAAAAATTAAGCTCAGATCTGGGCCTTTGCTTTTACCTTCTATTCATTCCTTTAGTTACCATTTTGAAGGCTCATCATCTCTATCGTGATGATTTGGACTTTTACATTTCTTATCCCTACTTATTCCCTGGGTTATTTTTTTATTCATTAACACAAAGCTTTTCTTACAAGAATAATGCACGTTCAAGTTGGAAAATGAGAAGATATAGATAGGTAAAGTATACAATCCCACTGCTAGAGATAATTGCTATTTATATGTTGTCTATATTCTTTAGATTTCAGGCTGTTGCACTAGGTTGCTGGTGTTCAAATCCCAGCTCTTTTAGAGTGTAACTTTTGGCAAGTTATTTAGACTTCTGACTCAGCTTTCTCATCACAAACATGGGGATAATAGTGCCCATGTATTGAACAGCAGGATTGTTGTGATGATTAAATGAATTAATAATTGTAAAATACTTAGAGTAGTATCTCACACATAGAATTTGTATAAGAACTAAACTAAGGAATACATGTATGAATACATGTGTATGTGTATGTGTGGTATACAGAATTGCATGCATACAGCACAAATTGTTTATTATTATTACTATTATTGGTATTGGCTATTTAGGTTGTTACAGACTTTCACAATAATGAACAGCTCTTTGGTGAATACCTGTCTCAAAATTTTTGAGTATCTACCATGATTTCCTTAGGTTAATTCTTTAAATGAGAACTGTTCAAAACGAAATGTATGCTTTAAAAACTTTGGTGCAGTCTTTCTGCAAAGCTTGTTAAGAGATATAATCAGGGGCCTCCCTGGTGGCGCAGTGGGTTAAGCAATGCACTATGAAGCAAACTATAGCCTCTGCAGCACAAGTTCGATCCCTGCCGCTGGCCAGAGAGGGGACCCACATGGTATAGCAGACCTCTCCTGCTTCACCTGCTGCTCCCCTCAGCAGTGTGTTTCAGTCACTCTGCCTGTTCTGGTTCCCACTGTGTCTGGTGAATCCTCTCACCGCCCTAGACTATGGCCTGTACCCCAGCTCTTGTATGTATAAATAAATCTTTAACAAAAAAAGAGAGATATAATCAATGCTGCTCACAGTTGTGTTTGAGATATGCTTTTTTTCATTTTGTCAATATGCAGGTAAAACACTTCTCCATTTAAAAAAAAAATTACGAATGAAGTTATGTTTGCCATATGGATAGATGAGCTAGTTTTGTTGCCATTTTGCTTGTTGCTCTTTATACTTTCAAAGAATAGATTTTCTGCTTATTTTTGGGGAGGATTTTATTTTATTTTCATTTGTTGTAAGTGTTCCCTGCAGTCTCTCCCCTTTTCCCTTAATCTTTCTTCTCGTTCTTCGATTTGTGTCACTCCATTGCCTGAATCTAGACTTTTAATTTTTTTTTAATTTTCCTAATATAACCTCTCTGTAACTTAAGTGAACATTTATAAAAATACCATCACTAACACTCTTCATAATTACCTCAAAAAAAGTAGCCTGCAGAGATGACACATCAGTTGTTGAAGGGTGTACGACAAGTTTTAAGTGCATTTTGTCTAAAGAAGAAATGTCTTTGAATTTCTATTTTTGTACTAGAACTGAAATGATATGGTTCCAGTTTTTAAAAATAACAAATTACTTTTGTGATATTGACCAGTATTTCATAAGCCTCTTTCTACCATTTTACTTGGAAAATTATAAGGCATGTGGCACTCATAATATTAAATGATTGTTTTATGTAAACTTGCTGAGCTGGAGAGTTGAAAATTTTTTTGTCCTATTGTTGAGCTTAAAATAAGATTATTTTAGAGTAGCTCTGTTAATGATGAACTTGAATTTTTTGTTTGTCACCTCATTGGATAAGAATGGAGTGGAGACATTTCTTTTAAGGACTGATCTTTAAGCACATTTCCTGAATATAGACCTTAAGACCTTTATTTTATAATAATGGAAGTGAACTATTTGATGCATTGAATCTTCTCATGCATATAACCTCGTTTTCTACTCCATTTATTTGATAATTGTTTCATCATTTCAAATTCAATTTGTAATAGCAATGAACACTCTTTAATATTTTTCTAATAAGGATTAGTTGGAGAGGTTAATATGGTCAGAAATTTAAAGAAGCCCAGAGTCATCTTAATGAGTGTCAGGTAATTAACCTACATGAATAGATTAAAGAAATCAAGCAGGCACGCTGATGGGTTTTCCTTTCAAGTTCAAATTTAGAACATCATCTGTGCAGTGGTTAGGTCTTCCACATTAGCTGATGATTGCTATATTGTTTTTTAATATATAAAAAACTTAATTGTGAAACCTTATTAGAATTCCTCATCAAATTTGATTAATTGAAGAATGATTATGATATGTGATATGAATTTTGAAATCTTATATGTAAATCATATTTTTGTAATAAATAGGCTCCCATAAATGAATTTCTTTGTGATTCAGGAACTAGTGCTTTAATATATGGATCTCCTGTTATAAGAACAAATCAAACTGTAAACTTAAGCCTTTTATGAGCTGTTTAATTTAAACCTAGGAAGCTTTGTGAAAGTGATTGTTGTTATTATCCCAGGAATGCTAGTTTTCAAATTTAGATGAAGATTCATCTATTCCAGTGGCTGTAGGATTAAAAGACAAATTCTGGAAGTAAGTCTGAATGAGTCAAAGGCAAATCTTCATCATCTAAATTATTCAAGACAGGAAGTTTATCTTCTTTGTTAGCAATTCTAAGAATTTATGAAAAGTTCTCCTTTTTAGCTAATTATAATGAAGTGACATTATATGTTTGTTTTTCTGGCACTACTATAAGTAGTGTGCAATTAGTTGCTATCATTTAATTTTGAATCATGGAAATTTTAGACTTGGATGAGGTCAAAACTAGAGATCATGACAGGAAGCATTTCTGGCCATGGGTCGGATAGTGCCATGTTTGAGAAAAGGATATTATCTGGATTTATATTTCAGCTCTGGCCACTTGGCATTTATTCCTTGAACCTCAGTAGTTTGTACAAAGTGAATACAAACATCATCACATGGAAACAATGAGATCTTGTCTGTGGGAAAAAAAAATTGTAAATATGCTAAGTAATAGAAATCAGATGTTTCACTGCTGGTTTCTAGATCATTTCCTTCACTCCTAGGTATGCCCCTTCCATGCTAAATGTACTCATTTCATTCAATTGTCTCATTTTTTTGATCTTTTAATTCTCTTTCTATAAACTCATCCCAAGAATAGGACAATAGGAAATGGATAGTGAAAATATGACATGTATTGAGTTGAAGGGAAGGCAGGATTTTATAATCCTCCACACAACATTTCTAACCTGTGATTAGTAAAGCATCAATTTTAGGTAAGCATGTTGAGTTTCATTTTGGCTTGTTTTTAAAACCAAAAACCAAGACTAGCTCTCTCCAGATATTTCATTAGTGAGAATCTCTTATTTAATAGGGAGACCAAATCACCCCATTTGGAACTTATTGAGTAAACAGCTCAGTGCTGACTGTTGGTAGGGGTGGGCGAGAAACAAATATAAAGACACACAGAAGGCCTTACATGTGTTAGTCTGATTGAAAGATGGCATGGTGCTCAAAAGTCAGAAGCTGGTACTCAAGTAAATAAATGTCTCTAAACCACTCACTTGGTCTAATAAATTATCTTCTGTTTCTCCATTTACAGTGGGGCTGGACAAGGAGCTGGAAAGTAGTTTCCCTGGACCACTTTGTGGTACTGTCTCCAACAGTGGTCAGTTCTTCTTTGCTCTAGTTTATCATTTTTGATTGCTGAATAGTATTCCATTGTGTATATGTACCACATCTTCTTGATCCAGTCATCTACTTTTGGGCATTTGGGTTGTTTCTAGGTCTTACCAATTACAAATAGTGCTACAATAAACATAGGTGTACAGGTGCTCTTTTGGATTGGTGTTTTGTGTCCTTTGGGTAGATTCCTAGGAGTGGGATTTCCAGTTCATATGGTAGTTCCATCCCTGGTAGACTGAGGAACCTCCATATGGCCTTCCATAGTGGTTGGATTAACTTGCATTCCCACCAGCAGTGTAGTAGAGTTCCTTTTTTTCCACATCCTCGCCAGCATTTGTTATTGTTGTTTTTTTAATGTGTGCCATTCTTACCAGTGTAAGGTGGTACCTCATTGTGGTTTTAATTTGCATTTCCCTGATTATGAGAGAGGTCGAGCATTTTTTCATGTGCCTTTTGGCCATGTTTATGTCCTCTTTGGTGAAGTGTCTTTAAGTTCTTCTGCCCATTTTTTGATTAGGTCGTTTGCTTTGATTTTCTTGAGCCATTTATAGAAACATGGATGGAGCTAGAAGGAATTATACTCAGTGAGACAAGTCAGAAGGCAAGAGAAAAAATATTGGATGGCTTCACTTTTGGGAGGAATGTGAAAGAACAACAACTACAACAAAAAATAAAAAACAACAACAAAAAAAAGAGAAAGCTCAAGGAAATGGGCACTTAAATCCAAAAACAAACAAACAAATAAACTCAACAAGATCAAAAGGTTAAAGATAGACCAAAGGGAATATGGGGGGGGGGTTGGAGGGCGGGGAGGACAAAGACAGGGATGAGGGCATAAAGAGCACAAGGGTCTGAGGTGATGGCACACGGGTGAAATGGTGGTGGGAACTCCCTGGGGACTACAAATGTTGTCAAATACAATTAAATAAATCTAATGAGGAAAAAAAATTTGAATCAAGCTGTAGAACTAGGATAATTATAAATCCCTCTCAACTTTTATGAAAACACTCACTAGACAGGTGCTACTTTTAGGTTAATAGCATCCTCTGAAACTCTAAGGAGAGCAGATTTTTTTCTCTAGATGATGTAACCGTGTTCTCACTTATCTTTTAAAGTGGTCAATGAGTCTTCTTGCTTACTCCAGGAACAGGGAAGTATAGTGTGTGAAAAGTCTTTTAAATCAGAAAAGCTGCAAAATACTGAATCCTTATCACATAACCTGAGGCATCTAAGTTAATTTTCTTTTATGCCTTTAAAAGTCCTATTTTATTAAATTTGCTGTCTGTCAAGCTCTTTGAGACTTTTCTTAATTTTTCTGGATCTGAGTCTAGCAGCACATTTTCTATTAGAAATACAGTGTTTTAGCAATAGTGGAAATAATTTGTAGGTCTTGGTTAATTCACCAGTATCACTTCAGGAATCCTCATGAAAAGTCTTTCAGTGGTTATTTGTTAATTTCTCTACTGGGACAAATTAAATGCTGAGAAGTAAAATAATCCACAAAGTCTGTGTGAACGGTTTGTCTCCCTAAGGACCATCGGGGCAGATCATGAAAACGATGAAAACTTACCCTTCAAAGTTCAATACACTTTTTCAGATCAGAATGTAGGACATTTTTCATTGTCCTAATATTCATATTTTTTAAAGAAAAATGTAAAGGCATCATTTCTGTTAGCTATATCCTGATAGAAAATGACTTTGTAGACTGCACTTGATTCACTCCTGCCGCAAGTGCATTTGGTTAATTCCGAAGGGATCTGCACAAAAGAATGTGAAGCACGAGGTGCAAGCCCAGCAGGAGTATTGGGAAAACACTTCAAAGGGTGAGTAATACTTCTCTTAGGTGTGAAAGATCTTTTTCTTCATCTGGCAGAGTTTCCACTTTAGGAGGCAACATCACACCTTTCCAGGATAATCCCACCTGGGCACAGACTGAAGTGATTTCATCTGGTTCATTCAGCCTTTTTGCCAATTCCTGGTGCAATTTCCTTTTCCTGACCCATTACTACCTGTCACATGGTTGCCATTATTTGCTGGGTGGGTAAGATATTTATTGAAGAGTAGTTGTAATCTTCATTTCGTACATTCATACTCGAATAGCCCTTCATGATGAGACTGAGAAGACAGCTGAGGAGATGATTACATTTATCATTAATGACCTCATTTTCTAAACTTTGACTATTAAGTGTTCAGAGAAAATATTCGTTTGATAGGAAATGGCCTCCTCTCTTGTGCCTTTGACATCCTGAGTGCTTTTCTTCACCACTGAGAGTTGGACAAGAGTAATCTTTTGTTACAAAGGGGTGGAGGTTATTTTGACTTTTTTTTTTTCAGTAAACTAAGTATTCTTTAGATTCTCTTCTGGAATTCTCTGTATTAGAAAAAAGTTTTAACATTAGCTCAGTCAGAGAATCTCTCTGGTGGTAGTGGCCTAGTGCATAAGCTAAGCTCTCTTAAAATTAAATTTTTCTTTTAAAAGTTATATAATATCCAGCCTTTCTAGTTGATTTTTTTTCTTTTACAGTAGAAATATAAATCTGCTCATAAATGTTATAAACTTTAAATTGCTTCCTGAAACATCCTGGGAGAGTTTATCTTTTTATTTACATATTGAAAATATTTGACTAAAATGGTATATATATGCAAATAATTGTAATTTGGGAGGACATCTTTCTGATCTCCTTTACCCAAATGATGCTTAGATAGCATTCCAACAGTTTGGGGGAATCAAGCCAATTCTTTCTCTTTTAAATAGTTCTTTTTTCTCAGAAGGCTTTTTGATAAATACCTTCTTTCTCCATAAAGCAATAAATAAAATATTAATGGTTAGTCATGAACCAGTGACTCTCAATTATGGCTGCACATTAGAATCACCTGGCTGTGCCTCCTAGGGCTTGGCAGGGGCTCAGGACTTGGGCAAAACTGGAAAACATCCCAGGCGAGTCTCCTGACGACCAGGCCAGAGAGGTGCTGCAGAACAAATGGGACAGGAAGAGCAGTATATGTTTTCATACATCACTCACTTTGTGGTGGACAGATCACTGTCGTCCTATTTTTATTGTGTAGTTTTGATATTAATCTTCTCAAATATTAATGTTAGATGCACTTGGGGAGGGAGGTGGGACTTGATAAATGTACCTGTTTTGGGGTCCATAGCCACAAATACTAATTCCTTCATGGTGAAGTAAGGAACTGAACACATCAGGTGCTTGCTGCAATGGGTTGAACTTCAGGGTTTTTTTTTTAAATAAACACAGTGTTCCAGGTAGCTATTCCAATAAAACAAACCACCTCAAACATATTGAATTGATGTATTTACACTATTGTATTTCAGGAGTTGTGGATCAGAAATATGGCACAGTGTTGGTGGAGGATGTTTCTGTTCTACACAGTTTTAGCAGGGGCCGCTTGGTAATTTTCAACTGGTGACTTGTCTAGGGAGTCCCAGGTGACTTGACTTATTGCCCCGAATCAAGGAATAGAGAACTAGAAGGTGGCTGAGCTAGGTCCTCTCCATGCGCTGTTGATGCTTTTTGAGAAAGCCTCTTGTCAAGGTATTTGTACTTCGTACCTTTATACAAGGTGACTCAGGGCTCTTCCCATTTTGCCAGGGACAGTGCTTAGAGGACCCAGGCAGGAGCTGTAGGCCTTCTTAGGATGATCCATTGTTAGAAGTCTCATTGTTTAGTTTCTGCCATGCCCTCTTGGACTCTCCATCTCAATGACATGAGTAGCAAAGCACTTCTAGCCAGCTTTAAGCTCCATACACTAATAACACTAATAGGCAGATCGCATGTTGCTATGACACACAGTTTTCTGACTCATAGTGACTCATAGTTATTACTGTTGTAATTCAGGGCCTTAATGTCTGATTAGTTTCAGTGAATTCTGAAAGGTATCTCAACCTATACACGGGTTTTCTTTCTTGGATCAGTTCTATACATGGTACAACTAATTTTCTTGAAGCATGATACTGCTGGTGGAACACTTTCATTGAAGATTGTCTGTAGGAGAGAGTGTATAGTATAGATTGAGTATAGTATAGATTGAGACTCTCTGGGCTCATGTTCTGCTTTGTGACCTGGGGCAATATTCTATCCTACTTTTTAATCTCTGAAGTGAGAAATATAACACTATCTCCTTGAGCAGGTTGTTGTGAGAATTAAGCAAGTAACGTATGTAGTGCTTTTAGAATATGTTGGCACATAGTGGTTCTTACTGTTGCTGTTGCACATCTTTCTCTTGAGACATTCATGCTGTGTGGTCCTTTTCCACTTCCACCCTTAGAGCCTGTGACTAGCCTCACTCACTGTCTCTTGTTTTTAGTGCTCCCCATGTTTCACTTTTTACCTTGTTCATGGAAAGCTGATTTTTCTTTCCCTTGTTTTTTAATGGATGGAAACTTAGAACTTCATTACATATGGCATAAAAATGTGATGTTTCGTCTTTCTTATTCTAATATATACTTGGAAGTCGGTATTACTGTGGTCTCTGCCTGTCTCATACTTGGAGCATAGTGCTGTGCTATGCCTTACATATTGGTGCTTAAAAGTCGTTGCTATGTCTGTCAGGAAAGACTGGGTTATGCTTTAGTAACACTATGAAAATCTGAGTGGCTTAAAGTAGCTGTTTATTTGTGGTTCATGATGTGAGCCCCTGGGGGTCAGAAGATTTGCTTATTAAATCATTGGGGACCCCCACAGGTGGAGTCTCCATCTAAAAACAGGTGCTGTGATTACAAAGTCAGGTAAAGAGAAGAGGAAATCCATTCACTAGTCCTTAACACTTTTTCATAGAAAGACCTTAATTATCTATGTTCACATTTCATTGGCCAATGACATAGTTAAGCCCAAGTTCAAGTGGGTAAAATCTGCTTCTACCATGCACTTAAGTATAAGAGGATCTACCATTTATGAACAAGATCTAGTGGCTACCACAGTCAACTCACTGATCTTATTATCTATCCCCATAGGATACTTCTAGGTTAATAGGAGCAAGCTGCTGTAAAAATTTTGCTTATATGTACCTCATTAGTTTATATCATTCAATTTGGGTGAGTCTATAGAGACTCCTTTAGATTTCATTTGGATCCTGTTCTGTGCAAGGAAAACAAGACAACAGTCTTGCGGTTGCATTTAGATGATGTGCAGGATTTTTCATAGAACTATTAGAGCCTCAAATATTTTTCATCTTTTTCCCTTCAAAGAAAGATATTCCTCCCCTGTACACCAGTTCTTCTTTAATGTAAAAAGCAGTTACTAAGACATGAGAAAATCTTCTAACTTACTAGAAGTGCTGTTTAGTGGTTGCAAAATAGACTCCTGAGCATAGTCACTATGTTTCTGGGTTTATCAAATTGAGCATTAAAGTGATAGTGATCTCAGGAAATTGGAAGGAAAGTCCTTAAACATATAATGTCTGATGGCTTAAAGTTGAGATCAGAAGCAAATGGCAGTTATTAAGAGCAGACCGCCATACGTATGAAAGATTAAATTTATTAAATACAACAATTAAGAAGTTTGTGGGTTTATTTTACAGCTTCAGCTTTATGAAGACTCACGAAAGAACTTGAGGGAGTTCTAACACATACAAAGTCTAGGGAAGCACACTCAAGATAGGGAGTAACTGGTTAGAAATAGAGTGGCTGATAAAGGACCCAGGATTCTGGTGGTCTGGTTGAGTATATCAGCAGAGCAGAACTTCTGCAGAACACATTCGGTTGGCAACATGACATGTTTATCTGGGCCCTGTAAAGAACTAGAAGCACTGCTTGTGTACTTGCCTGTCGCTTACTGAATGATGTGGAAAACTATATAGAGGCTAAGAAAAGACAGAACACTACATAAAAATTACAGTGGAAGCAAAGGATTCAGGAACTAAGGAATGAAGGCGGGGGGGTGGTGACACTGTGGAGGTGTTCAGCTGTTCTAAATCCTCAGAGAATTGAAGTAAAGGATGCAAGCACACATTCCTGTAAGAGACCTGTATTAAAGGACTTCCTGAGAAGGGGATTAACTCTGAATAGGTTGCTTTCAGAGTCCTTTTCCTTAGGAGTTATGGAATGACTTGCACTAGATGACTGGAAATATCTATTAATGGGGGCCTCCCTGGTGGCGCAGTGGGTTAAGCAACGCACTGTGAAGCAAACCTCAGCCACTGCAGCATGAGTTCGATCCCTGCTGCTGGCCAGGGAGGGGACCCACATGGCGCGGCGGACCTCTCCTGCTGTGCCCGCTGCTCCCCTCAGCAGTGTGCTTCCGTTGATCTGCCTGTTCTGCTCCCTGCTCTCTGTGGTGAATCCTCTCACCGCCCTGGACTCTGGCCTGTACCCCAGTGCTTGTGTACATAAATAAATAAATCTTAAAAAAAAAAAATCTATTAATGTAAATTGTGACTTAGTCATGTAAATTGTCACCCCATTACAGTCATGGCTTTTCTTCTGAAGACTCGGGCGCCTTTGAAAATTGGTAATTTAATAACCGTCTGTCCAGAAAGATGCACTTGTGGCTAACATATTGTGTTAATTAAAGGTTTAATGGGACCCTCAGTTTAGAATTCTGCCAGAAACAGGCAGAGAGAAGTTTGCAGAAGAGTTTATATCCCAGCCATCAGTGACTTCATAAATATCTGCAGTGATAAGGAATTGATGTGTTGGTGGTTTTTGACAGGCAATAAGGGGGAATTTGTTTGTTTTTAATTTTAAGCATTTTAAACAGCCACTTGCTTGTGGGTTTTGAAAATATTTGCTTTAACACAACACTAAATATTGTAAGGGGCAAGGGAAGTTTACAGTGAAGCACATTTGCTTGGGAAGAAGGTTTCCATGGCTCTCCACTAGCTGTTATATGTTTATATCCTCCAAAACTTTCACTCTGGCTTTTTTCCCAGGAAAGAAATATCTGCCCTTTCCCATTCTTTTACCCTTAGCGTGTGTGGGCGGCTGTGCATCTCCACAGGGAGGGCACTGGGAGCGAAACTGTGCAAAATGCTCCTTTGCTCTCAGAATCTTAAGCCAAGTGGAGTTGTTCTGAGTTAGATGTGTCTTATTTTCTCAGGGTTATTGCTGGAAGGAGATGGAATTAGGGTGTAATATGTCCTGAAAGCATAAACTCTTTATTAGCACAAATAAATCAGTTGGTTGGCTCAGTAGATTTGGGGAGTGCTGATAACAGTCATAGATAGTTGCATAGAGACATCAAATTACTTGGGAAATGTTCAACTACGAGATGTTCATACTCGAGCTTTGACAGCATGTGCTGAAATACTCATCATGCGTCTCTTCTCCCCACCCCACATACGTAAACAATACATGTATGTTTGCCTGATGGTGATGATGCTGGGGAAGTTGAAAGGACTTCAATCTTTAATTTACTTTTCTGAGATTAATAGGAAAATGGTTCGACTATGTTGTGGGTGAGGAGACATTCGAAACAATCTGTGTAACTTTAATTATCTGATCTTGTCTTCCTGTATCATAAGTAATTGCACTTATGATGGAATTAGGGTTCTTTATTAGGGTGGTTCAAATAATGCCTTGCTATTATGTTCTGCAGTTACTTTTAAGTTACCCTGGAAGCCTTTACTCATACTTCCCTTTCTAAGGTTGAATTTGAATAATGATTTTAAGATAGTTTCTTCACTATCTGACCTCTGGATCTATTTTGAAAGTTTTGATTTGGACCTGGGGAAAAACAAGAAAAGAAAGCTTTGATTTTTAAAACTAAGTCTTTGAGAGTATCAAGGGAAAGCATGATGGAGCTAACTTTAATTTTTTAATAACTGAAAAACATTTTATTGTTTTCCCTTTAGAAAATGCTTTAAACATGGAGGATTTAATTTCCGTATAACTAAAAGATTGTCAAATATAGTTCTTTCTTAGTTTCATGTGACAAATAGTAATCATTTGGTACATAGCTTATCAACATAGTTATGACTTATTCCCTATGCTTTATAGAATATTTTGATACTTAAGTCTATCAAAGAGAAATATCTCCCCCACCACTAAGCATTATAAGAACTCTACATGTTCCTTTGGTCCAGGATGTGTTGTTTCTGTTCAGCAAATTCAACTGTTATTGGTATAGTAGTATTTTTATTGTATAAAGTTTAATAGGTACATGCTTAAAAAATACACTAGATTTATGAAGATCTTCATGATGTTTGATATTGTACACTGAAAATTCTTGTTCCAACATTGCACTTTCAGCTTTTTGAAAGTACTTCCCTGGTGCCATCCTTGCAGCAATAGAGTTGAGCAGGAGTTGCTGCAGAGTCATTCTCTAACCAGAACAGAGGCCTGGAGCAAGGCCTTTCTCGCTTATACTTTGATGTTTTGTAAACAAAGATCAAAATTCTTATTCTGGCTTCTATACTGCTTAGGAGAGTGGTTAACACAACAGAAGTCCAAATGCCTCAGAGATGAAAGGAAATGTGGTAGGAGATTTTCTCATTGCCAGGACCAGGTGAGTAGTAGCTAATGTTATGTTGAATGCGTTACCGATGAAAAGATTCTTGTGGTGGTCTTAGGGTACCCATTTAAAAACATCCTATTAAGATTTGCTACATGGTTAAAACTGGCATTTTTAACCTGTGTGAAAAAGCGGGAAACCCTTGTCATGAATAATGCTATGTAGAGCATTAGATTAGGACTTATAACTTTTATCTGGCTTTGAATTCTAATGTGGCATTTCATTCTCTGGCACTTTAGTTAAAATGTTACTGGAGAAGGCAGAGGTCATTTGAATTGCGTGTGGCATGTAAATAAAATTAATATGAAGTCTTTGTTTTAAAGTTACACTGCCTTTCCCCTTCTTTCTCACCCCATTCAAAGGTTGAGACCTTGCAGATTTTTCACACGAATAGGATTATATATATTATAAATCAAAAGTAAAATGAAGAAAACATTGAAGTAGTTTCATTTTTAATGTTCTTAGTATGTAATTACAGATTAAATTGGATAAAGTCTGCAATTATTTTAAAATATGCTGATCTGCTTATTTTAATTTCATCTGCATGCATCACATAATATATAAAACTTTGCAGTGCATAGGGAAAAAAGAAATGTATAAAGGCAAGTTTGTAGGGATAGCAAAAATGAATGAGTTTCTATCAAGTCTATCAACTTTTCCCCTATATATATATGTTTTACATTATTTTTAATTTTTGTACAGTGTATATTTCTTATCCCCATGGAATTCCCATCACAAACTCACCCGTGCACCATCACCATAGTCCCTTGTGCTCTTCCCACCCATTTTGTTCCTTCTTCCTCCTCCTCCCCTTGGGAATGCTAAACCAGGAATCACAGAATCAAATTACAGCAAGAGCTGGAGAGGTGACTGGACAAACAAAAATATGCTGTTACCTTTTGGTCAGTGAGAGTTCTTTTCTACAAGCATGTGCTATTTCTGATAATTCTTTAAGATGGAATATCCTTGTTCTCCTTTATTTTAAGAGGAAATATGTCTGAGGAAATATACTGTTTAGCTATAAAATGTGTGGCATAGAAATGCTGTCTAGCTGTAGAATGTGTTGTATGCAAATGCATATATACTATTTAGCAGTGACTTATGTGATATCCATGTCAAAGAAGATACTGGGCTTTCTTGCTCAGTTTTGACCATTGCCTGGGTGGAACCAGGTCGAATGTGGCTAGATTTTTACTTTTAACAGCATTGAAAACCCTACATGTTAACAGAACTTACTTTTTTAAAATAAAATAACTGTTTTCAAGATAAAATTAAAAGACTGACATTGTTTTACATTTGTGCAATCTTAATGTGTGGTTGATTAGAACATAGCAGGATACTCCCATCTGCCTTTGCTTTTAGTCTGTTGCGATTTTTTGGTTTCAAGTATAGAAAGAAAATGTGTCCCACATGAATATGGAGTTGGAAAAGGTAGACTGTTTTGTCTACTCAGGTAATTGTGGATATCCTTTTCTGATACTAACTATACCAAAACCCCTCAATGAATGGGGTTGAGCTCTTAAAGGTTAGTTGCAACTTGAAATCTGAAATCATATCAACGAACTGTTCAGATACATTGGTCTGCCTTTCTTTTGAATGGATCTTTTACCATGCAGGAGTTTGGAAAATACTGGTTGACTGAGTAATGTCAATCTTCTGAATATTAATATATTTCAAAATGTAATATTAAAATATCACATTTGTTTATATCACCATCACTCTCATCAGAAAAATCTTTAAGGATGGGAAACTGTCAGGCTCATGATGGATGGAATTCATTCAAAACCCTTATTTTTGTTCGAAAATTCCAAATTCGTTATTGGTAATAAGTGTTGTTAGTAAATATCCCTGAAGTGACAGGCTCAGTGTTCATTGTTTTAAGAAAATATCTGCCAAACACCTAAGACTATATAACCATGGTTTATCTGTCAGTTTTTGAAGTAAAAATGGTGTCCCATGGGAGGGGAAACACTGGTTCAGTGTGTAAGCCAAACCATAGCATGTATTCTATTTCTGGAGCTCATGCTCATCCTTCAGTATTGTGCAGAAGCACTTTTGGTCTCTCTGTCTCTCTGTCTCTGTCTGTCTGTCTCTCTTTCTCTGTATTTGTCAGGTTAGAATATTGGAAAGGCAAGTGAGCAAAGGTTGAGATTTAATAAAGTAATTTTTAATGCTTTGTCAAAATCTTTACGTGAAATCAGCTTAAAAAAAGTGGAAATGTGTAAATGATGAGGAATAAGACGGCAACAGACTCGCTCCTTTGCCTTGATTCTTGCTCAGGAACTAGCAGCTTTCCCAGCACAACTTTCAACAATGGAAAATGCAAATAACGTCGTTTATTATGAAAATAGTTTAGATTTTATAGCTCTTTCTCTCCCTCATCAGTTTATGGGCCCTGTTTCAAGAAGGAACCTTCAAATCCTTTGCCTCAGGGTTTAAGCCTGAGTAACCTGTGTCCTAGTCACTCCAAATGTAAAATGGGCTAGGGGGGGCCTTACTTCTTTTTCATGTAGATATTCATCTGATTTGTTCGTGTTTACTCACATTCAGCTGTGCTCAGTGCCTGCTATTCCTAGTCTTTTTCAGCTTTATAGCTCCACGTGTGCCAGTGGGGTAGATGATTGTACATTTTCAGCCACTTCTCTATTTTCAGACCTTGCTTCCACCTTCAGGAAACGTGGTGCTTCCAGGTTCTAGGGCTTTATCTTGTTTCTTTTTGGCTTCCTTTTGTACTGACTCAGGTGTCTGAATGTCTGTTATTGCTGTTTTTGTTAAACCAATTTATCTGCTTTCAACCTTCCAAACTGCACTACCATCTTCCATCTGTGGTGATTGCCACTTCTGTTCTCTTTGTGATTTGATGTATTTTAAATATGTTTGTTTTCATGGGTGGGGGTTAGGAGCATGAGAAGTTACCAAGAAAACGCCTGTGCTCAACTCACCAGGATTACCACAAAAGCATCCTTTGGATTTTGTCTTAGTTTGTTCAGGCTGTCCTAACGATACTGTAAGTTGGGTGGATTATAATAAACAAATGTTTACTTTCAGAAGTTAAGTACACTGGGAAGTCCGAGGTCTGGTACTGGTAGATCTGTGGTTTGGTTGTCACTACTTCCTCATTGACATTGTCTGCCCACTGAAACGTCACACGTGGAAGGTGCAAGAGAACTAATTCCATTCACAAGACTGCTACCATCTTGACCTAAGCACCTCTGAAAGACCTTGACTCCTAGAAACATCACAGTGGACCATCCCTATCAACTGATAAATTTGGAAGAGAAAGGATACAAATTTTCAGTTCAAGAGTTCAGCTGAAATTTGTTGACTTACCTATGATTTTATACAATTCCAAATCCTTTCTCTTCTTGTCTGTATATCCCTAGTAAAATCCGTAGCACCTCCTTTATTATTTTTGACAGTTCCTTTATAGCTTTCATTTTTTATATAGCTTTATAGTGTCTTCATTATGTTCGCTGTTTCTCAAACATAAAAGTGTCTCAGTGGTACAATACAAGGTCAAATTTCTGATATATCATGCTATTCTCTTTTTTGAATCCACTGTTTCCCATTCCTTTTCAATTGTATGTAGCTGTCATGTAAAATAAGCAGAACTTGAGGGATATAATCAGACAACAACTTTACTTTTGTCTCCCACTTTTGTCCCTTTACATTTATTCTAAGAGGATAGATCTTCCCTTGTCCTGGGATGAATAAGGAGTAAGTAAGCCCCATGACCTTCTGGTCACCTTGAAGAAATAAAATGTCTCCCTTTCCCATCAGTAACGAATGTAGTCTGGTTTCAGAGTCAAAATTTAAACCTTTACTAAAAGTTAATTTTTATGCCCTTAACCAAATTCAAGTTTGATCTGAAGATGCAAGAGAAAATATTCATTCTGTAACTATCAAAGGAACATAAAATGAGAAAGAAAGAAAGTTAAAAGTCTGATAAAGGAAGAAAAATACTTCATTGGAGTTTATTGGAGTTTCCAATCGGAATCAGGGTACAAGTGACCTGTCTTTTCTTATATTTCCATGACTCATTCCCAGCTTAGTATAGTCATTGCTTCAGCAAGCAGGAGGAGGGCTGGTGACTGGGTGTTGTATTACTTCCTACTGGTGCTTACGAACATAAAATTATTGAGAATGCTAGACGTCAGAAGACAAAAAGTCTCACTGTCCTAAAATCAAGGTGTCATCAAGAGTTGTTTTTTTTTTTTTTCCTGGAAGTTCCAAGAACAGAATCCATTTCTTTGACTTTTTCTGTTTGTAAAGACTACCTATATTCCCTGACTCATGGTCCCATCATCCATTTTCAAAGTCCTTCTATAGTGGATACCATCTGTATGATTCCCGTGCTTTTTCTATTCCACTTGTAAGAACTTTTATGATCCACTTGGGCCCACCTGGGTAATTCAGGATCCTCTTTATCTAAAGTCTCTATCTTAATTATACCTTTAGATTAATTCTTTTTTAGAGATTTATTTATTTATGCACACAAGCACTGGGGTACAGGCCAGAGGTATGGGGGGGGTGAGAGGATTCACCAGAGACAGAGCAGGGAGCAGAACAGAAGTACACTGCTGAGGGGAGCAGCGGGCGAGGCAGGAGAGGTCTGCTGCACCATGTGGGTCCCCTCCCTGGCCAGCAGCAGGGATTGAACTCGTGCTGCAGTGGCTGCGGTTTGCTTCATAGTGCGTTGCTTAACCCACTGCGCCACCAAGGAGGCCCTAGATTCATTTTCGACATGTCAGTAACATTCAGTTTCCAGTTAAGATACCTTTTTAGTTTTTTTGGTGGGGGTAAGGGGTAACGACCATTATTATGCTACCACAGCAGCAAAACCTGATTCATAGTATTTAATATATTGACATAGGTGCTCTCTCAGATTGAATGATTCATCTGACTCTTGTAGGCTTCCTTTGTTCTTTGTGGACTATCTATGCCCAGCCTGCTTTGCTGAGGACCTCAAATGTAGTTCTGTTGTTGGTCATTCATAGTTCCTTCCTCAGCTACTAAGAAACTAATAGTTAACCCCTAATCCCTCCAGGAATTCCTTCTTAGTATATTTGCACTGCTCTGCAAAGTTCCAGTCACCAGTCACTGCTCTTCTTTTTCCTCTTGGTGTGACTAAAGGAATAGTTAAGGGCTATATAATGGGTCTTCCATGAGCTTGTGGTAAGCCCCAAAAGTGGTGGTCTGCACCTCCCCTTGGGTTGCATTTTCTAGAGTTGTGGCACCTCTGCTGAAACTGACAGGAACATACCATTTCAGCATAATGTTCACGTTAGATTTGGTCAGCACATCCGTGTATAATATGTGCTAAGTTCTTTCCTTAACCTTTGCAGATGGCAAACTATGTTTGTTACTTTATCTTCATTGCAAAACATTTTTTTCGCTGTAAAATTTTTTTTGATGTATTATTTTTCTGTAGTCTTTCAGATTTCTATTATGTTCCCTTCTCCTTCTCCAGTTTCCTCTTTTGGAACATTTCTGTGCCGTCTCATTCCTCTGGAAAGCTTGCTAGGTTAGGGGTTATAGTGAGACTGGGGCACCACCTGGAACCTCCTGTAGAAACCAACTGGTCTTTCTTGTTGATATATTGACTTCAATGATTATTTCAAGTCTTCTTTAGTTTGGGATTGTAGGTAGTCTCAAATCACAGAAGCTAAAATGAGCCTTTCCTTTTCCTACTCTTCCTTAAAATGCCATTCATATGCTACCTGTTTCCTGATATCTTCTCAGGCAATAATTGATCATTCCTCTTGGCAGGCACAGACTAGGTGTTTTTGATTTGAGATGGACAAGGCCCAATCTGCATACCAATATGAACCAAAAAGAAAGAACATACATACATTAATACTCTTTTGGGGTGCTTTCAACCATTTGTGCTTGTTTTCACCAGGGTTATTTCTTTCAGTGTTCACAGAAGACTCTCTTCTCATCCATTAACTCTTTTTATGAGATCATGTATTGTCTTATCTTATTATGGTTCTTACCATAGTTGCATTCCTAAATGCTAACCTAGGATCACAAAAAAACTGAATGAGGAATAGTGTGTCTTGAAAAATGTTGACGCACTACATCTGTAATGGCTGTGGGCTCTGGGACCATGGCAACCGGCTGTGGAAAGCTAGGTGTGCCAGCCACTTAATACTGAAGGAAACTGATAAGTAATTTGTTCCCGTATCCACATATATAAGTAGATTTTAAACCATATTGGATTGGCAAAGTTTAAAATAAATTGACTATTAATAATGTGGGTAAAATGCTAGTTAGAGTGCTTAGGACACAATTAGAATGGACATGACCATAACTGTCACACCTGAGAAGTTTGGGTTAGTAACCTCTCTTCTTAGGGAAACTGCTTTGGGTTGAGTTCTCTCTAATCAATTTTTTCATAAGATTGATGCTTATGAGTATGATATGGGGTTATTAATTTTTGAGTGTGACTTACAGTATCTATTGCATTTGAGGCATTCAGAGATACTGGATAATTAGATCTGAGAGCAGACTTTAGGAAATGAATAGCAATATGAAGGAATGGGAAGGTGAGAATGAATTTCTTTAGTTTTATCTAGGAATACCTTGTGTTGCAGCTTTTAGAGTTATAGGCTTAACTCCTGCACTTACTACTTAACATTCTTGGAATATAGTCCTTCTTTATTGTAATTTCATCTTTTTCCTTAATTTATTTTCATTTGTTAGTTACATGGTATTTTCCTGAATAAATGATTTCCTTTGTGTGGACTTCTTATTGCCTCCACATTAGCTTTTTGATTTTTCTGTATGTTCTTGCTGAGAAATATCCTCCTTTAAATCAACTGGATTTTATAGCTGGCTCACCCGTTTTATTTTCAGATAAGCCTTTCCCACAGCTCCTTCTCTTCCCTTTAATAGAGGGTAGGCCACTGGACCTGTGGCTGCTCAACAGGGTTGGATGCTGAGATTCGAGAAGGTCAGTATTGCTTTGCATTCCAAATGTGTGCCCTCCGGTAGCCTCACTGCATGACTGCTGCTGAGCTCATGTCTTAAGTTCACAAGGTAAGCTCAGGGATGGGTGCAGGAGAATTAATTATGAGCATTTCATCATTAGCTCATGGCAGCTGAATACAGAGCTACCTTTTCTGGTTTACTCATTTCTTTTAGAAAAGTACAAAATGTCTGAAGCATATCTCAAGTTTGGCGGATGTCACTTAGCATCAGAGTTACGTTTGTAGTGTCCTTCATCACAGAGCTACAGGATATACATAGGAACAAGTATACTCTCTGTGGATTAATAAAGGAACAAGCCACTAGTCTTGGTTGTTGTGTCATTGCTTTATTCCTGCCTAACATGCAAGCTACCCTAGACTTAAACTTGTGAACATTCACTTCTAAGGCTGTGTGAGTCAAACTTGTTACCATATTAGTTGTTCACTACAAACCCAATCTAGTTTCCACAAATAATTTATACACCTTTTGAAGTTCCTAAGTTGCTTGTAAAAGCAATAAAAACCAATCATACTTGGCAAACAGTCTCTAGCGACACCACCATTAAAGATGTACCGTTTTAATGTTACAGGTTTCTTTCTCGTTATATACAAGGATTAAGAATCACTAAACAAATCTCTTACTGTTTGGAGAGATGTTCTAGCTATAGAGCATACTATAGCTAAACACCTCGTGAAGTGGTGTAACCAGTGATAATGCTTAGGCAATTCTGCCCAGTGGAGGTAACTGAGATGTTAGCAGCTTATGGATATTTAATTTGTAATATTTTAAAAATTAATATGCAAAGATAGTGTGCCTTGTTTCCATTATATTCAGCTCAGGGGTTTTATGTGAGGATTGGCTTAGTATACTCTATCAATTGATGCTTATTCTTGAGATATGTTAGGATCATTACAGGTAGGTTTATATTTTAGGTCCACTTTTCAGATAGAGAAGATAGTGAAATTTTATTAGAGGATAAAGTGAGGCTTAATAAACTAATCTCAGCTTTATCTTATTTAAGTCACAAAAAATCATCATGTTTTAGTTGTAATTTATTCTCTTGGGATTTAAGAGAGCTTACATATGTTGGAGTTCCATGGGGAAATATCTAAAACCAAAAATCATGTTGCAATCAAAAGCACTTGATTAGGTGACAGTTTCTATGAAGTGAACCCCATAAACCTCTAGATTAATTAAGCATTAAGCATCTGCTATCTTGCACTCTGAGGTGCTGGGGGAGGACACAAAAAGGAATGTAATAAAGTCTTTAGTACTGAACTTCTGGAGGCTGTTTTACCTCTATTTTTTACATTTTAGTCACTTTTGTCAGCTCATTCTTTTATTTCCCAGAGAAATATTTTCAGGAAGATTGTATTTATAACTCTGACAACAAGAAGGAGGAGTTGGAATGGGTAGAAGGTGCCAATGGATTGGTGGAAGGTGGTGAATGGACATTTGGTGGCAGGCGTAGTGTGAAATGTAATCTTGGACTCCATAAAACATTGTAAACTACTGTTCAATCAAAAACAAAACAAAAACCTGATGCTGCAATTAAAAAAAATATTCTATTTATAATTCTATTCCTGATCTTTTCATTTGGCATATAATAGCGCATTTTCTAAATTTTCAGATCTCATTCTTGGTAAAAATGACATTTTTCTATGTGTGTTTGCTTTCTTCTTTAACTTCCAAAAGAAAGTGACACCTCCACATATTTAATAGTTATGTGACCAATGAATATTTTATAAGGCTTACCCTTACTGTCAGTATTATCTTTTTACCCTTTCATTCTTGTGCCCATTTTGTCCTCATCCTCTTCCCCACCCACCTCAATTTAGCTAAAAGACTATAGGCAGTTGTGGAAGCAGACACACTGGGTAATTCCTCACAAATAGAGTCCCTTGAGTGAAAAGAGAATGTCAGAAAGAGAAAGATCTGATTTCATTTGCGCCCACTGCCAGCTTTACATTAAGCCCCTGGGCACACCTGCAAGTCTATCTGCCTGGTTGATTGAACTTTATTATCACTTTTAAAGGCCTCTAGTATTCATCACTTTACTCTGGAAGGATGCTTATTATGGAGCAGAAACCTGGAAAGGACCTTTTTAGTTTCTATAAACTCTTTGAATCTTGAATGTGTACTTCTTTTTCTCTGTCCTTCCTACATACCTTACTCCTATCCATACTTGTTCATTTTCTTTCTCAGCCAGGTATAATATTTGACTTAGTGTTATAAGAGAGTAGAAACTGTTTATCAATTCTGATGAGTTATATACTTGGAGGAGAAGAGAGTCTTCTAATTATTTAGAAAACTTGATAAAGGGCTAATTAATATAAGATCTGAGAGGGGCAGGAGAGAAAGATGTCTAAAAGCTGGTATAGAAGAGAAGTATGCTAAAAGTAGGTAATTGTTTAGATTTAACAAAAGTGTTTTATTGGGGTAGTCCAACTTACTTTTAGGTAATTACCCCCAATGACTTCTCACAACCAAGCTTTATTTCTCATTTACTGTAGGTATTTGATATATCTTGAGAGAGTGAGACTATCATCTTGGTCACTCAGGGACCCAACTCATCACAGGTTTTCTAAACAGTGAGGCAGAAAAACTGTTGTCTGGTCCCTTGCATTGACTGTTAAAGGTCACAGCCCTGAAATGATTCACTGGTCAAAGCAATTCACAGTACTCTGGCTGAATTCAGAGGATTAAGGGAGTGTGATGTGTGATTTTGCACTGGGAAGAAGTAGAGCTGGAATATCTGAACAGAGCCAATGACTGCTGTAGGCGGTATTCTGAAATAATGCTGTCGGCACAGACTTGAGAAGGTGTTAAAGCCTCGTCTGAATTCATGGGATATGTGTAGGAACATGTGTGTGTATGCACACACATGAACTTGTGCGCTCAGGTACTAGACAACTTATTCATATGTGTATTTGCTTCCACCTGCCCTTTTAAAACTCTTTTAAACGCTAGGAACTGTTCTCTTGCATAATGTTATTTCCACAAATTAATGCAATCTATTCCCAAATACCCAATGTATAGTCTTACTGAATTAATTTTGACTGTGCTCAACATATATTGGGAATGGAAAAGTAGAATAAAATATTGTCTCTAACTTACCTGATTTTTCTCCACTTTTAATCTATAATGCTGTCTCCTGAAATTTCTTGTAAGTAGAGTGTTTCAAATTTCTAGTTTTATTCTGAGAGTAAACCATTCTTAGAAACCTTTTATCTAGTTTTCCCCAAATTATCTCAGCCTATGACTTTGAGTTAGATAAAAGAAGGTATTGAACATTCAATTGAAATCGGCCATTATTTATTTGGGTATATACAGCTTTTATTTATAAACAATGATTAGTAAGACCCCCTGTTGGTAAGGTATGTCTTATGTTCACATAGGTGACTATCAAATAATCTGATGTTTAAGTATATCAATTTGCATAATCATTGTTGTAATCTCAGTATCTCTCTTGCTACTTTATCAGGGAGAACCATTTGCCATTTTTTTTGTGAAGTGCAGAAGGTAAGAGTACCTTCTGCCTGCAGTGACACTGTGCAAGGGGAATATTTGGTGATGCTCCAGTCTGGGACCTTGTTACGTTCAAGAAGAAATCCTTCAGTCTAGATTCTACCTTGTAATTAGCAAGAATGGACGACTTGAACATGCCTCTCACCTTTCTATCATCCCAGTACCATAGATGCAATGACTGATGACTTGAAAGACTTGGCCCCATATATCATGGGTTGAAATACTATACATCCTTCAGTAGCTTCCCAAGAAACACCCCATTCCCATTCCACAAAGCCACCATCATTTTGTAGTATTTGAAATGATCTTTCTCCTCTAAACTCCTGTAACATTGTATTGTCCTTGTATGGCATTTTTTCCTGAGTTTCTGCAGTCTCTTAGTTCCACAAATAACTGCATGTAGCTCATTCCATCAGTCAGTTCTTTGTGATAACAGAAGTTTACATTTTTGAGCCTTTGCATGCTGTTTGTATGTTAGGTTAAACATCACATGGACTAACTTATTTGATCAATTTAGATCTCACTTTATTTTATAACTTTACTTATATAATTGGAATTATGTTCTATTATATGTGTAATATATTTATTACATTGTTATTATCATTGCATAGATAGAAAAATAGTCATAAAGAGATTAATTATCCAAGATAGTAAAGCTGTAGTGGGTCATTGAATTTGGATCTTCCAACTTATTACTTATTTTATACCATAATATAATAAAAATCAATTCATTTTTAGAAGTGTTTGAGGGTTTACTGATGCATCATTTATTTATCTACAGTTGTCTTTACATATATTTTTATGTTGCCTTTAGCCTTAAGCACTATTCTGGGGTTCAGTTGTATATGGTAGATTATCAATAAATGTTTGCATTAGTGTTAGAACTTCTTTAATGAGCATTTCACTAGTAGTTTAAAAAATCCATAGCATTAGATTAAAATGTGCATAAATTCTGTCTCTGTGTCCTTCACCTGTTCTCCAATTGATTTTTATTGTTGAACTTTGAGAACTCTGTCTTTGAGATATAGTCCTTTGTTAGATATATAATCTGCAAAATAGGCTGTTGAATTTTTTCCTTCATTTTTGTTTAAGGTTGAATGCATCTCTCTGCTCAGGGTCATGGTTACATATTAACAAAGCTAGCAATTTTGAATCATTTTATGTCTGTATGTCTTGTATATTCAGAAATTCATGGACAGATATGTCAGAGGAAAGAGTGCTGTGTACTGACACTTAGGCACCAGTTCCTAGCAGAGTAACTAAACAGAATGGACAAGGGACATACTCATTAGGGTATAGCTGGACAGGCCAGCCAACAGTCACAGAGAGGACATCACCGCTGATATTTAGTAGAAAACAATCCCCGCCATGATGGGTGACTATCATAATACACTGTTTCTTAATGAACAGGCAACAGAAGCAGTGGATAAATGACATTGGTACCAGCTGACTTCAGACATGCTTGCCTACCTCAGCTTTGTTCTTTCCAAGTAATTAAATCCCTTTGTCTAATTAAGGCAATACATTGCTATTAGCGCTAAGTATATTTATAACACATGCTTTGAAATGACATTTGCAAGGAAGACTGATCTAACCTTTGTTTTTGAATACTTTAATAGGTTTTAGCCGTTACTTTATACCATAATATAATGAAAATCAATTGCTTTTTAGAAGTATTTGAGGATTTACTGATGTATCATTTATATATAGTTGTCTTTACATATATTTTTATGATGCAGAGAATATAAATCTGCTTAAAGTTCCAAAATTTAAGTTGAAACTGATTCAGTCAGGTATTAGAATATGCTATTTTGAATTATGAGGAGGAGAGTCTAGCTTTCTATATATGAGGAAAATGGTAATAAAATATTTTTGGCATAAAGACATGACAGTCAATTTGTAGAAAAATTAAAATATGTTGACTTTAGTTTTATAGAACTGCTTACAGTTTTGTAAATGAACAGTTAGTAGTAGTGATCCATGGATGAACAATTTGGGTGAGTTTGGGTAAATAGGCAGCTAATTCTTGAGGTAACCTCAAACTAGAGGAGAAACTGGCACTATGTTCTATGCTTTGCAAATCAGCTTAATTAAGTATATATAGGCATGCATTTCTTGACATTCTTTTTACTCTTACACTTTCCATGAGTCTACTGATAAACAGTGTAACTTTAACATTCAAGTGTTTTTATGCTGGCAAATGTTTTTAAACAGCAAATTTTGTTTTGTTTGATACTGCTTATCCTAAAGTAGTCATACTTAATGATATTTGAATGCAGGTAGAGGATAAATGATTTATATATGATTTCTTACATATCACCAAAATAAAGCTGGGTAAGAAACACTTGAAAATAGGAAGCTCAAAGAGAAAATTTAAAAAACTAGGAAAAAAAATCTTTGTTCCTTCATTGTGTTTTTGCATTAAAAATTCCCTTCTAAAAAAAAATTCCCTTCTATCAAACTTTATTAACTCCAGTTGAACTTTAAAAAATAATATCCAAGTAAAATTTTGTTACTTTCAAATGTTATTCTCTATGTTCCCTCACTAACCTCTACCTATTCTGTGATGGGGATATAAGATTCATCTACTACCAACATTTTCTTATGAAAGTTTTCAAAAATAGATCAAATTAAAAGGCTTTTATAGAAACACTAGCTTCTGGATTTGATCATTCTACCATATAGTGATATTGATATATTGATAGTAAATTGCATCTATTTACAATGCAAGTCGTAAATTAGAGCTTAATGTTTTTACATTTTTATTTGAAATTTACGTCACAGTGGAATTCACAATTTAAAGTACAGATCAGCTGAGATTTGACAAATTTACATAAGCACACCTGGGAGATATTGTGGGGTTGGTGCCAGACCCCTTCAATAAAACAAATATTGCAATAAACTGAGTCACACAAATCAGTTGGTCTCCCAATGCATAAAAAATTATATTTAAAATATACTGTAGTCTATTAGTGTGTAATAGCATTATGTCTGAAAAAAGAAAAACACACAGTGCACATATCTTAATTTAAAATAACTGATTGCTTAAAAAGTACTAACCACAGTCCCAGCCTTCAGTGACTTGTGATCTACTTGCTGGTGCAGGGTCTTACCTCCAAATTGATGGCTGCTGGCTGGTCAGGGTGGTGTTTGCGTAAGTTCAGTGGTTTCTTAAGATAATACTGAATGTGTTGGTTCTCGCTTACATGAAAGACTTCTCTGTAGCATGTGATATTGTTTTATACCATTTTTACCACAGTAGGACTTCTTTCAATATTGGACTCAATCCTCTCAAATCCTGCTGATGCTTTGTCATCTAAGCTTATGTAATATTCATATCCTTTTTTACTTCAGCAATGTTTCTAACACCTTCACCAGTAGATTTCCTCTCAAGAAATCACTTTCTTAATCCATAAGAAACAACATTCATCTCTCAAGTTTTATCATGAGATAACAATAATTTAGTCTGGTCTTCAGGCTCCACTTTATTTTATGCACACAAGCACTGGGGTACAGGCCAGAGGTGCAGGGGGTGAGAGGATTCACCAGAGACAGAGTGGGGAGTTTGGTAGGCAGATCTACTGAAATACACTGCTGAGTAGGGCAGTAGGTGAGACAGCAGAGGTCTGCTGGCTACCTGGGGGGGGATTGAACTCATGCCAAAGTGGCTGGTGATAGCTTGATACAGCTTGATAGTGCTGAGACTTTAACCCTGGTACCGTCAGGGAGGCCCCAGATTCCAGTTCTGATTCTACCTAGTTCTCTTGCCATTTCCACTGTATCTGAAGTCTCAACCCCAAAGCTATCCATGAGGGCTGGATCACCTTTCAAACTCATGGTATTTGGGATTTTCATCAACTCCTTTTACTGGCATTTGGAAAGGCAAATCTTTCTAGACGGTTTTTCACAGACCTTGCCCAGATACATCAGAGGACTCATTCACTGTGGCAGCTATAGACTTATATTTATAATAATAATATATGACACTTTTAAATGTGAAATAATTCCTTAGTCTGTGTGCTGCAAAATAGATGCTGGATTAGCAGGCATGAAAACAATGTGAAAATTCTCCATGTTGCTCTTAGAACTATGGGTGGGCCAGGCATATTGTCAGTGAGCTGTCATATGTTCAAAGGGACCTATTTTTCAGTCAGTGGGATTAAATTTTCAGTAACCATGTTGTCAGTGAAGTTGCTGTCATGTAAGCTTTGTTTATTCTGTTTATAGAGTGCAGGCAGAGTAGTTCTAGCATAACTCTTAAGGACCCTAGTTTACATATGAGCATTGTCTTCCACTTAGTCACCAGTTGCATTAGGCCCTAACAGCAGTGTCAGTTTGTCCTTTGAAGCCAGACCTAGACTTAGCTTCTTTAGTTATGAAAGTCCTAGATGGCATCTCTTCTAGTAGAAAGTTATTTAGTCTACATTGAAAAGCTGTTGTTTACCGTAGCCATCTTCATCAGTGATCTTAGAGCTTCTGGAGAACTTGCTGTGACTTCTATATTCAGAATATGTTTCTTGACCTTACACTTTTAGATTTTGAGAACAGCTTCTTTTCTTAAACTGCATGATCTAATCTCTGCAAGCTGCAAGCTTTATTTCTGCAACTTCCTAATCTCTTGTAGTCATTGTGAAGAACACTGAGGAGAGTTTGGGCCTTCCTTTGGATTAAGCTTTGGTTTAAAGGAGTGCTGAGGCTTATTTGATCTAACCAGTCTATTAACATTTTCTCCATGTTAGCAATAAGGCTGTTTTGCTGTCTTACCATTCATGTGTTCACTAGAGTAGCACTTTTAATTTTTAAGGAACTTTTCGTTCACACTTCTAGCTTGGCTAACCTGGTATAAAGGGAATGCTTTCGACCTCTCTAGGTTTTGGACGTGTTTTCCTCATTAAGTTTAATCATTTCTAGTTTTTGATTGAAAATGAGAGATGTTGGATTCTTTTTTTCATTTGAATACTTAGAGGCCATTGTAGGGTTATTAATTGGCCTTATTTCAATATCATTGTATCTCAGGGAATAGGAAGGCCTACAGAAAGGGAGAAAGAAAGAATACCTGATTAACTTTCAGACTATCTTGGCTTTCAACATGACTTCCTCGCTAAGCTTCATGACTTCAACGTTTAATTTGAAGTGAGAGATGTGTGATTCTTTGTTTTCATTTGACTCTGTAGAGGGCAGATTTTAATACAACTGTATCTTAGAGAATAGAGAGACCTAAGGTGAGGGAAAGAGAAGGGCCATAGCGGATTAGTGGAGCAGTCAGGAGATGAGCACTTAGCTAGTAAGTCTGTCTTTATAAGAAGGTACAGTTCATGGTGTCTCAAAACCACTGCAGTGAAGTGACATCAAGGATCACAGATGACTGGCTTCTGGAATAGATATAGTCATAGTGAAAAAGCCTGAAGTACTGTAAGAATTACCAGTTACCAATATGGGACACAGACACACAAAAAGTGCTGTGGGAAATATGGTGCTAATAGACTTGCTTAGTGTGAACTTGCCACAAACCTTCAATTAATGAAAAGCACAATATTTGTAAAGTATAGTGATGTAAGTGTGAGAAAATAAAGTGTACCCCAATACCTTTGTAATTCAAGCTGTCTCCAAGTTTTAGTATTACCATCACTCCAGAAAGTTCTCTCATGCTCTTTGAAAATTAATATATATCTCCCAGAAATGAGTTTGCCAATTCGAGGATTTTATATAAAGGAATCCTAAAATATGCTTTTGTTGTGTCTGGCTTCTTTCATTCCACATAAAGTTTTTGGCATTCATTCATAGTTTTGCATGTTTTGTTTCTTTCTGCAGATAAGTATTTCCCAGTATATATATGTGCTCTGGTTTATTTATATATCCTCCTACTGCTGGTACCTGGGATTGCAGGCTTTTAATTTCCAGGAAATGACTTTTTCTGATTATACAGTAGCATTTCATTTAGAAACATCTTGTCCTTTGTATAGTTATCTTTTCACTATAATATTTTAAACTTTTAATAATTGTGTGATCTAGATTTTAATCAATTTTATGATCTAGATGCTTGCATCTTTGCCTAAGTTTGCTAAGCAAAGGTTTTGGGTTTAAACTAGTAACTCTCCCTTCTGAAGATCAAAGACTCTATCTCCCGCACACCCTCCATTCTCCCCACACACAGTTTAGGAAGGTCATTTTAGGAAATGCCACTGGGAAGTCTGTATAGTGTTACAGAGTTATCTTTCATTTCATTTCATTTTCTTGTCATTATGTATGCAAGAGCTGGGGTGCAGGCCAGAGTATGCGTGGGGTTTTTGTGAAAGGGTTCACTAGAGACAGGGGGGAGCAGACTAGGAAGATTGAAACACACTGCTGAGGGGACAGGGGGTGAGATAGGAGAGGTCTGCTGCACCATGTGGGTTAGCTCCCTGGCCAGGGATCGAACTCCTACTGCAGTAGCTTCCAATAGTTTCATAAAAGTTAATCCCTTGTGCCACCAGGGAGAGCCCTTATTTTTATCTTTTATAGAAAAAGTATGAAGTTACCCCTTTAGCCCATGGAACAATTGGCCATAATGTTGGTGACCAAATAAGATTAGCAAATATTTTGCCAATTTTTTTATATGTCACAAGATAATATATAAATGCATAAATACAAAAGATATGGGAAACAGGAAAGTATCTTTTAAAATGTTTTTCAAGTTTTCCTGCTGATTGTTTTCTAGCAATGTCATGAATAGTCAATCAGCATTCTTAAATTAACTGCAGAGTCTTAAATTAACAAGCACATAAGTAACTATAGTTAAAACTAATCAGTGACCTCAATTTTTGACCACCTGACACTCGAAGTTAGTGAAAGTTGAACTATTCATAATGATGTCATATAATTTTATATAAATTTTTGTGTAACTAAAATCCTTCAGGAATGCTTTTTTAGACTACTAACTATGTTTCCATAGGCTATTGCTGCTTTTTGAATATTATTCTGTGAAGGTTTGAATGTAAACTGGTAGTGTTATCTGAAGCACAGTATCTTAACATCCTGACTGGAAAAATCTGTGTGGAGAAAGGAAGAATTTGTTTCAGTTTAAAACCATGTTTCTTTAATGTAATAGAGGGAAGCAGCCATCCTGTAGAGTGTAGCAGTTGTAGTGTATGTATGATAAGAGTGGATAAGTATTTGCCTGTCGGAAAATACATTTACTTAGAGATTAGGGGAGATAATAATCGGTAAATATCCGTATATGGCTCCAACAGGATGTGTGTCTCATTGCCTAAACTTGCTTCAAAAAGACCTCATGAAGTTGGATACTCTCCAAAGCTTTTCTGGAAGAACAAAAGAGATGATCAAACTTGTAGCTGCTCAAAGAGAAGCAAGAAGAAAAGAATAGGATAATGACTTTGAAATCCTATAGAAAACTTCACGTGGAGAGATGATGTCCTTTGAAAATCTGTGAATAAGAGCAACAACAAAATTAGCTTTTCAAGAATTAGAAATTTGCCCTCTGCCTACTCTCTGTTTTACATTTTTACATCTTAAGCTCCTGCAAAGTATTTTTGCTTTTGTGTGTGTGAACTGATTTCCTCATTCTGCTCTTTGCTTGTGTTCTTGTCTCTGATTGGAAGCACCCTCATAAATTCTTGTTGAAGCATCGCATCTACAATCAAGTGACAATGTTAACTCCTTCCATCCTTCAGAATTAACTGCGAAAAGCTTGATTCACGTCTCTCTTTCTTATCTCTGTATTCTTTGCATTTGCTTGTTCTTGTTAATCCCCTGTTTCTCCAGCACTATTAGTGTCATTATTAGGGCTGTGTGACTGCAACGGCAGCAGCAACTCTAGCACACCTGATAGTGACACTGGTGGTTCTAGCTTTCTATGTAAACTATCTCATTAAATTTCGCTATGCCCAATAATGGGTTTCATTGCCTGAACAGTAGTGATCTTGAATTATATAATTCTTTAGATTAATGTTAATGTCTTACTGAAATTTCCCTCTAAGAAATCCATATTAATAGACCCCTAAGTTCACCGTGCTGCTTACTGTAGGCAAATTATAGAAACAACCCAGGTGTTCAGAGACTGATGAGCAGATGGGTGGATAAAGGAGATGTTTTATATAAACACAGTGGAATACTACTCAGCAATAAAAAATTTTAAAAAGATAGCTTGTCATTTCCAACAACTTAGATGGACTGAAGATGTTAGACTAAGTGAAATAAACCAAAAGGAGAAAGATAAACACTGTATGATTTCACACATGCAGAATATTAAGCAACAGAACAAAGGATCAGGCAAAAGTAAACCCAAACAAAGACAGAAACATAATTGCAGAATTGAGGCAACTTAAAGGGAAGGGGGCTCAGTGGTCTATGGAAAAGGACTGTGGGTGCTATGATGGTGAGTGTGCTATGGCATCTCTGACATTCCCCTAAATCATAGAGTGTTGTACCCGTGTTATCTCAGTAAAAATAAATGCCTGTTGATTCATCCAATATGTCTTAACATACACTGGATTTTTATCCCTGATCATGCCAAGTAATGCTTAACAAGAACTGGGATATAGGCCAGAGGTGAGGGGAGTGTGGAGGGGAGAGGATTCGCCAGAGAAAGAGGGGGGAGAGCAGAACAGGTAGATTGACTGAAATACACTGCTGAGGGGAGCAGTGGGCAAGACAGGAGAGGTCTGCTGAACCATGCGGATCAGCTCCCTGACTGGGGGTAGAACTTATGATGCAATGGCTGTAGATAGCTTCATAGGGCTGAGACTTCACCCCTTGCACCACGAGGGAGGCCCAAAAGAAAGCATTTTAAATATTAATAGCACAGTTTATTCTAAAATGAACAAAGGGTTTGAACAACTCAAACTGGTCATGGTTTTTCCATATACCAAAAATATACAGTAAGATAACTCATAATTTGAGGATGAAATGATATCCTCCTAGTTTTTGTCTGATAAGGAATTTTGCCATTCTGTTTACCATTCACTGTCTTGAAATGAGAACTTAAATTCTTATTTAAGCTTATATATTAGTGTAGAAGATGTAAACTAAACCCCATTTAGTAGTCTCTATCCTTTGTTAATGTTGCAGTCAGGCTGACTCAAACTGGTTTTATTAACTACCTGATGCTGTGCTTGTAAAGAAAAACAGTGACAGGGAGATAGTAATGGTGTTTGGGTGTAGGGTAACCATAATGTGAAGGTGTTGCCTGAATGTATGCTGGCAAGTTTTGAAAAACTTCGGAATCGAATGAATGGTTTGGGTGGCAAATTTTCATAGAAAAGAAGATAATAGGCAGTTATTTACGGAGATTTGTGTTTTCTAACATCTTTAGCCATCTAATCCTGCATATTGATACATTGGTTTGTATAAAAAATTAAATATATAATTTTTTCTTATCTATATTTTCTAACAGTTTTCATGTGTTTGCCTTTTTATATCTTTCAGCAAAATTGGTTGTACATTTTTTTGTGGGAAAGATTATATTCTTTAGGCACTGTTAAAAGAGAGTGCTGGGAATTACCCTATTCATTAATGTTTGGATTTATATTATTTTAATGTTGGCTTTTGTTCAGAAAAATATATTAAGTTTTTAATTTTAGAGGTGAAGTTGACAATCACATTAAAAATAAGCCCTCAGTACAACAAGGTTTAGTTATTTCTATTAAGGTTAGAATAAAGGATAAAAGCATCTTCACAATAGCTCAAGGAATTTATAATAAAGAGTTTTTCATAGTTAAGGAAAATTTCATTCACACAAAAGCTAAATAAGAGGACAGCATATTCCTACTGCGTAGTCTTAGCAGTGATTGTCACTTTCTAACCTTGCACCTCTGATGAACAGGAAATCTCCATTCCAATATCCTTGGCTGATTTTGAAGCAATTCTCAGACATTACATTTCATTCATAAGTTTTGCTGTATATATCTCAAAAACGTGAGGATTCTTTTAAAGATAGTGCTGTGTCATCATCAAACCTAAAACCAATTAACAATGTAGTTTCAACTAATGGGTCAAAGTTTAAGAAAAAAAAAATCACTGAGTTCTTTTTTACATATACAATACGAACATTTAATAATTTTTCTTAAATCAGGATCAAACAAGGTTCTTATATTACATTTGATTCATATTTTAATTTTTACATTTGGCTCTTTCATCACCCTTTTTTTTCTTATAATTGACTTGTGAAGACACAGCATCATTTATTCTTTGTTCTCAGCTTATAATTTGCTAGTAGCTTTCCATGGTTGTATTTAATATGTTTGTCTGGTCTCTGTATTTCTGTAAATTCACATTCAAATCTAGGAGCTCAATCTGTATTGAAGGTGGGTGGGTAGGTAAGGAATATTTAATGCCTGTTTTATGTGCTCCCATCAGGAATCACATAATGTTATTTTTCTTTTTGATGTTAGTGGCCATAGATAATTATTTCCTAGAGCCATTATTTCATAATGGGTTTGTGAAATGGTGATATCCCATTATTCTTTTTCCCTATTTGTAAGAATAACACTAAAGAGAGAATTTAATAAACAATTTGCCTACCCTGAGGATACAGAGGAAAAACAACTCTAAATCTTGATTTTTTTGTCTCTCCGCCAGTTGTCAGAAAAATGGGTTGGTTCTTTGTAATGTTCAGGGGTGATGAGGCAGTTTTTAAAAATACATACTATCTCATGAGCATACAGATATAAACTTATTTGGTGGGCTTGATCATTACTTTTCTCTTTTCAGTGGGCACCTCTTTAGCTTATAGCCGTTTTGGATGAATTTCTTCCTTTTCTGTTAGGTCAAACTTGTCCCGTCTTATCTTGTACTTTTCCTACCCCAGTCCAGGATCAGCTGCTCTCTCTGGAGCCCTGATATTTTTGAGTGCCAAGGCTACCTTGAGAACCCTGCTTTAGGTGTAGTGGATCTGTGCCCCTTGAATTTATGCTAATAGTTCTAGGAACATGTGGTTTGACATAACTTTAAATCTCCTTAACATAGCTTGTTTTCTAAAAACAGAGTGTGATTTATTTGGAAATGTTATCTGTCCTCCCTTCAGAGAGGGAGAGAACTGACTCGAAAGTTTTGAGGCTGTATGTGGAGCATCAAGCTCACTCTAGGTGAGGGGAAGACGCTGCAGTACACCATGACTCATGTCGCCACTGGGAGGTACGGCAGACAGATTACTAGGCGGAGGGAGGGGAATACTGAATTTAGGTCTGCCTTTGCCAATTTACCCATCTCGCTTCCCTGTCTTGTAAAATGGGTATGATAATAATCTACCACCCAAACCTTTTATGGAAGATAGTGTATGTGAAAATGCTTTGTAAATTATTAATGTATCATAATAGAAATCATTTTCCCATCTTATTAAAAAATAATGAGATAGTCTGAATCCCTGGACTTTTGATTAGCTTTTTGGTCAAGATTTATTTATTCTACAGGGCATATTTTTCTTTTTTGTTAAGTTGTCTTCCTAATTATCTTCATGGACAGAGCTTTTTCTATAGTTAAATGTATATGTTTGTAAGCTTCTCTTGAGGTCGGTGCTCAATGGCTTTAATTTTTGTTTGGCTTAAATTTTTTTAATTAATTTACAGTATTATTAAATGAATGTAGAAAGGAGGATTAAAGTAGAGTGAGCTTTTTGCATCATAGCCTTTTACTTGTTTTTGGTAAAGCCTCAGTTTTCTTATTCCATGTGCTGCTGTTCGGGGCCCATGCCTTTGTATATGTATTTACGACTAATTTTTCCATTGGTAGGACCCACCTTGCACATTACAGTGCTGATCAGGGACACCAGGTGCACATAAGCAGAGCACAAGTGTTCTACAAGTGCCTGGCACTGCTTCATTATCATTGGCTCATAGGCCTTGCTTAAGAGTTGAGACTTTGAAGACCCAGTTGGGGTTTTTACTCAATTACTCTTTTGACTTCTCAAGGAACAGGGTACATACTTATCTGGGTGCCACGCTTGCCCACTGGAGAGCTGACAGAAAGTGGGCAGGATGCCACGCTGACCACGCTGGTGCTTCCTGGGCCCTGTTTTCAGGAGTCCTGTTGTTCCCCTCTTGCCATTGGTGTTCTGCAGGCCCTGAATTTATCCTTTCCTTTGGTTTTATAACCTTGGATTATTGCACTAGATTTATTGTTCTTAGATCTAATTTTTCTATCCCTTATGTCATTGATAATTTCAAAAACTCATTCTTTATTACAGCTACATTCTACCCCTTTCAGCAGTTTCAACCAACATTAGCAATTGGCAGTGGCTTCCTCTCTGGGCTTTTAAAACCTCTTCACAATATCTCCATATAGAGATTCATAGTGCTTATTTACATTTTACCAACGATTATGTCCCTATAAGGAGGTAAAAATTGTTGTTATTCTTAAATATTTCTAGTATGAAATAAAATCCATATTATAAACATTGGGAAATAAAGGAAATAGATAATCCCATTACTCTTTTATAATCAGTTATTAATGTCTTTTCTCTCTCATGGTCTCATCCCCATTAAACTTTGAGCACAATTCTTCTAGATTACATTTTTGTTTATTGTTTTTTATTCTCATCTCCCAATAAACTCAAGGTGATATACAGAAATTTTTAATATGATTTCATAGGTTTTACAATTATATGATTTTCAAAGATAGATGCATTATTCAGTTTTTAAAAGTCTCCAAATATTGCATTCCTGTTCTATCATTAACAGTTCATTTTATTTCCTTCCAGATTTAATGTACATCCAGATTTAATATATCTCTAGACTTAGTCTACCCATCACTTTAAAGAATACATAATGTCTGAGACACATGCATAAATATTTAACTGTTCCTTATTATTAGATTATTACTAATTTCTAATACTTTTTACTGTTATAAACATTTGTGGTGAACTTTTTTGTGCACATGGAGTTTTCATATCTTGAATTATTTCTTTATATTGGAATCCCAGAAGGAAACTAACTAGGTTAAAGCAATATTCTTATTACTCTTGATTTGCTTTCCTGTATAGCCTTCTCTGAGGGTTGTAACAGTTTATGATACCTTTAATAGCAAATTCGTTTCAGTTTTTTGTAGTTTCTACCCTGCCACCTCTCTCCCCAAGAATGTTACTCATTACTTTGTTGGAGTTTTAATACTTTCAGTTTTAAAACAGTTCAAGTTTCTGGTTTGGAAGTCCTACCCCTTGGTTTTTGGAAAGGAAAACACACTTTTTCCTGCAGTGGAAAGGAAGAGCGAGATTCAGGGTCCTAGAGACCCTGGCAGGGGTGAGGGGGTGGCTGTGAGAGTGGCAGAGTCAAACTGAGGTTGATTTTTCCATTTTTCATGTATTATTTCTTCTAAGCTGTAAAAGTGCCAATGTTCTATGTTAAGTAATAAACTTGAGACAAGATTAAAAAAATGATAAGTTAAATCCTTTGCAGTCAACTGTGCCATTTTCCCAGAAAAATTTAAAAGCAATGAGTAATGGTCTCTAAGTTTATAAAGAATAGATTATGACTAGTAGACTTTACTGGAGGTCTCGTAATGAGGTTTCATAGTTAGGCGCCCACCACATGTCAAGCATGTAGAAAAGTAGAAGGTTGCATGCCCCAGAAATTCATTAAAGAAACTGTATTGCATCGCAACCCTACAAGTTTATTAAAATGATTTTATAGATACCATCTATTACTTCATGTAATAGTCATTAGGCACACCGGTTTTGAATGAATGTGGTCACGTGCAGATACAAAGCTGAGAGCTGGGGACTAGCACTGCAGTATGGTGAACATTCCTGCTTGCTATATACTTAAGCTGGTTTTAGCTAAGTCATTTTGTTATCTCGAGCAAACTGGACTTTGAAAGTGGTATTTCTGTCAGTGGTTCAAAAACTGTAGTGACAACGTTTTATAGAGCACTAATGAAAATAGACATGTTGAATATAAATTAAACTATTTCATTATTCTGCTGCCTATTCCATCAAAAGCTATGTTGAGATTTATTTCTTTATTTTTTGCCTTCAAATGACTATGCATTAATTACACCTCATGCTTAGTATTTTTTTGTTGTTGTTAAATGCTTTATCATACAATACTCAGTGTAACCTGATGGGAATGATAATATGTAGTTCATAGCAGGAGTTCTGTATAATTTTAGACTCCTTTGAGCCTGTCCAAAATTCTAGACCCAGTCAGCCCCTCTGTGTTTGTTAAGTCTTTAGATTCTTCCATGGTGAGTTGTCTAGCTCTGACTTACGTGCTCATCAGCTGCAGGTCCTTGAGACAGTAGCTTTTAAATCCTCATAGGTGAGCTTTATGCTTAGCAAAATTTATTTTTATTTATTTTTTTTTTTTCAGTGCAAATTTTTCTTTATTATTTTTTATTATATATATATTTTATATCATTTTTCATTTTTTGTTCAATGTACTTTCTCCTTTTAGGTGTAGTCCCTGTGAAATTCCCATCATCAATTCACCTGTGTGCCATAACCATTGTCCCTTGTGCTCTTCCCTCCCCTGTTTTGATCCTTCTCTTCCTCTTCCCCTGTGAATGTCTCTGAATTACAGTTGTGTGTTGATTTTGATTTTTAATTTATTGTAATTAATTTTCCCCCTGATCCCTTATTTGTTTTTTTCTACAGTCTTCCTATAAGGGAAACTTTCTGATATTTTTCTTTTACTTTCTGGCTTATTTCACTGAGCATAATCTCTTCCAGCTCCATCCATGTTGCTGCAAATGGCATGAGTTTATCTTTTTTGATTGCTAAGTAATATTCCATTGTGTATACATACTACATCTTCTTGATCTAGCTTAGCAAAATTTATATCCCAGTAGACCCCATCCTGCTGTCCCTGACTAATTGGTATCAACAGTATTTCAGGAACTTCAGCTAAAGTGAACAGAGCAGTCAGGGACTGTCAGGGACCATGTTGTTGTGGGAGCTGAATGGCAGAAGTCTTTTCTGCTTAGGGTAGAGGACATATCCAATAGTCTTATAAGCCAGGCTTAATTGTGCTAGGTGTTTGTAGTGGATGTGGGACAGATATTCTAGGTGTTCTTAGTTGCAGCCTGTGATTTTCATAACAGAATTTCAAGAAAGAGTGATTCTAGGACAGATGAACAAAACAAGTTACATTACTAATAACTTTTGCTCAACACTTAATTTGTACCGGTGGTACCTTTGACAGTCTGTCAGTGATACTTTTTAAGATATGCATTTTATTGCATTTATCAGAAGAGGAATCCATCACCCAAAAGGATCAGTGGGTGGCATTGCTCAAGGGGTGGGTATGAGACAGGAACGCAAGCTGAGTGGATCCAGTGCTGCAGTTGAACTGCTGTTCTCATATGGTCTGAGCTGTGCACCTTTTGATTGTCCTTCATACGGACCCCTTACTTTTACCATCTATGACGCGGAAGGTTGGCCCCCTGGATTGCACTAACAGTTTCCCTTGATTGCTGGCTTTCAGTGGGATTGTCCCAATGGGATATCATAGGGCAGAGGGAGAGAAAAACTGGAACACTTAATGTTTTATTCCCTTCTTTATCCTTTACCCAGGACCACATCTCCTCTCTGAGAACCCTCCAGAATTGACAACTCCTCCTTCTAATTCTCCCTTGAGGGAGGGGTCAATTCTTGATACTAGACCTGGTATACATTATTGCTCCTTTTTGGTTTCCATAACCCCTGTCCATACTTTTATAAATAGGTCCTTTGTTTAATGATCTTGCATTACCAAGCTGGAGTGTGCCATCTTTCTTTCCAGAACCCTGACTGTGATATACCAACTCTCCTATTGTGAGCGAAGAACCACATTCAAATGAATATTTGAATTTGAGGCAGGCAGCAACTATTAAGTATGTACGAGTCATGAGGCTGGGTGTAATCATCAGTTAACTAAACAACTAGGATTGATGGGCCCTTCTGTTTTTATTTTTTTAAGTTATCTAGCAAGACAGTACATTTGAAATGATTATATAAGGCAGCACAGTATAAATGCTATATGAATTCATAGGCTAGAGAGTTTCTGTGGCCAATGGTGGGAGGGATGACAGATGCTTGATTACAGCTTAGTACTTGTACAACTTAGTCAATGTGGAAGGAGGAATTTGCATAGGAATAATGAATAGCTAAATCTAGGTAGAGCTAAGGACTTCTGTGATGGAAGAGTAGGGGATGGATGAGATGTGCACTTTTGTTGAAAAGCACTTTTTTTTTGGTACATATTCTTGATTTTTAAAAAGCTAATATGTACCCAAATTAGTGTAATAGTGATGGTTTTCCATGCTTATTGCAATAAAAATTGGCTTCAAGTAGTGATGACTAGTCTAGCCCTTTTTTTGGAGAGAAAGCTCAGTTGCTTTGAATGTCTGTTTACTCTGTATGTCAGCCTGCAGTTGTGTTTGGACACACCATAGTTGTAATTCATACTCTGGGTTTAACAACACTTCCATATATAATTATCATTACTTTGTAATTACAGCAATAAAATCTATTCTTTGGGAACTATTCCAGTATTTAGAATACTGAAAATAAGTGTGCTTAGTACCAGTTGTCACAATGATTTTCCCAATGCTTGAATTTCTAAGAAATCAGTTTCTATTGTACTTCAAAACAAAACTGATGTCTAATAAAATTCTCCTTATAGAAATGGCAGCTCTTTGTAGAACCTGAAAAGGGAAACTTTAAATCAAAAAGAATATTCACCAAAAGACTTCTGTTCTTCTGTTTAGAGATATGAGAGGGAAGACATAAAACTATCTAAGGAAAACAGCCTAAAGCAACAAAGATACACTTTGCCTTATTTAGAAATTAAGTTGGTTCAAACATACACCTAAAGGTGGGTGGAGCTATAGGAGTGAATTCCTGTGTGCATGGAACTGAGGTCAACCTATTTGATCTTTGTATGGTTTTCTCCCTAGCTTATCTCTACTTAGTTATCCATTGGTCTTTGTTAACCTTTGCCCTGGCACTATGACTCAGACTGAAGCTGTTGCCCCAAAAGAGGAAAAGAGCAGTGGAACTAGAATATGTGGACTACAGACAACATGGTGCTTGGTTGGAATTTTACTGGGCCATTGCATAAAATGAAAATTAGTGATAGGGTTGCTTTCTATTAACTGTACATAGGAATTTAATGATGTATGCATCTGCTAGTGATTCAGTGTATAATACTGCAAGGAAGATTGTCAATTCACCATAATAACATGGAAAACTCTCTACAGTTGATATGATATGATTCCTGTCAAAAATTTCCTGGTGATAGTAATATAAGGGCATGAGAGCCTCATTTATAGGAGGCCTATAGCTGTGCAAACATGAATCTATTAATTAGAAGACTGAGAAATATATTCTATCTGATGTAAAAAAGACCATCCCAATGTTCTTTTAGAGAAAGGTATGATTTCACCTTTCCTGCCATTGACTTCTAGTTATTTAGCTCATCTCTCCCTATAAATGCTATAGTCTTGTGCTGGATTTTATCCCTCATCTCCACATACTTGCTGGACAATATTGCTCAAATATATCATTGGCACCTCAAATATAGCATGCTTAAAATAAAACAGATGATTTTCCTGCAAACTTGGTTCCTTATATCACTTAAGTTAAGTTGTATATGTGTCATTTACTTGTTCAGATTAGTAAGTGCCAATTCTTCTGGCCATCTTTCCTAAAAAAAAAAAAATTCAGTATATATGGGTATATCATATGGGTGCATATATGCAGTTCTTTGCATAAGATTCAGAATTGATTCATAGCCCCTCCTGAAGGTTACTGAAGGATACAAAATCAACCTTGACTGAGATAAAGGGTTGTTTAAAGGATAAAGTTCAAGACCCATATAGGAGAAAGTCAGTGCCCAATGTTTCAGGTTGGGGTGCTGATAGGCTACTACCCATTAGTAGTCTTCCTCGTTTCTTAACACCAACTTAACTGTTTGTCCTATAAGGGGGGCTTATCCCTTCTATCATTTGGTTTCACATTCCATTCACATTTGGCTTCACACTCTTATCTAGAATTCTTTGGTCTCTTTGTCCAGTGACTCTCTTTGACCCATCAATTCCCTGAGAAATTATACCTCCCTAATACTGAAGTTACTTCTCTGAGATACCTATATTCAAAGGTTGTATTATAATGTTTTCACGGGGACACATCTTTCTACTTGGTTCCAGCATATGTTTTTGGTTGAGTCTTTTATTTTAATCTTACCCCTACTGACTACTTTATCTTTGTGTATTAAGTCTTTTTTTTATGTACCAAAATAGACTCTCTTGATATATTATCAGTATTTATTTCTGCTGCTTTAGCTCCAAGTGAAAAATCATTACATTAATTCAAAAGAATACATGCACACATATGGTTATTGCAGCATTATTTATAATAGGTAAGACTTGGATTCAATCTAAATGCCCAAAAATAAATGACTGGATCAAGAAGATGTGGTTTAGATGTACAATGGAATATTATTCAGCAATCAAAAATGACAAACTAGAGCCATTTATAGAAACATAGATGGAGCTTGAAGAAATTATGTTCAGTGAAGTAAGTCAGAAGGAAAAAAAAATACTGGACAGTCTCACTTATAGGTGGAATGTAGGGGATCAAGGAAAAAAAATCAACAACAACAACAAAAAACTCACAAAAAAACAAAAATAGATAACTACAAAACAGGCTTTCTGCAGGGAAGAGGGAGGGATTGGGATTAAGACAGGGACGGGAAGAGCACAGGGACCATGGTGATGGTGCACAGGTGAATTGGTGGTGGGAATTCTATGGGGACTACACCTAGAAAAGAAAGCAAACATTGCAAGAAAAAATAAATATAATTAATAAAACAAAAAAAGGAAACGGAAAAGTAATTAAAGTGACTAGCAATGCATATAAACTGTGCTGTCTTTTTCAAAATCAAAAATTTCTCTGTGGTCTAGATGGTATGAGAAATTTTAAATAAAAAAATAAATTGATGTTAATATATACTAGTTTATTGGTAAAAAAATGGGAAATTTCCCTTAGGATTATTTCTAGAATAGATAATTTTTTCCTTAAGAATATGCAATTTAAAGAATATGTGACTACACTGAATATTGACCATGGTTTATTGTTCATGGTGAGTTGGATCTGCAGGTATTTGCCATATATTTTTATGTTATTTTCATAAAACAAAGTAGTCATCTCTAGTGAACTAAGGAAAAACATAAATGGATATAAGTAAGCCTTTAAACAATGGAGATCAGTTAAATTACATTTTTGTTCTTTATTGTCACTTCCTAAGATGTTCACATTCAGTAAAAGTGGTTGACCAGCTATATCTTTAAATCTTAGGTAGTGTAGGAAGGGTTTACCCAGTGGTTCTGGTACTTTAGCTTCTTTAAAGAACTTTTCATTTGATAGGCATGAGAATGTAAATTGAGAAAAAAACATTTTGTTTTTGATAATTACCTACACTCAGTACTGGTTGTGGTTGAGATAGAAGCAAACTGTTCCTATGTTGACTTTATGGTATTTGCTTAATTTCATTAAATAAACATTGGAAAACCTCAGGCATTATGTTATAAAACATGCAGTTCTTCAAATGAAATGATTTATTAGAAAAAGAAAAATATGCAATACTCCTGTTGACTTCTATGCAGAGTTTAGGCAATCACTTGCATATTTTATATGATGCTTTTCATAACTGAAATTATTTGACAGAAATCTCATACCTGTATTTTTGCCCTCAAGCAGTCCACTAATTATGTGAAGGGAAATGGTATTTTGGATACCTGGGTTACTTAAGCAACGATTTGCGCTTTTGCTTCATATAATATACAAGGGATTTTCCTGTGTGTTCCAGCTCTGGACCTCTTAAACTTTGCTTCTAGATATTATTGTTCATCAGCTGATAAGTTAGCACTTATATTTTGCCCTCATCTTACTAATAATTTTAGGAGTGCTGTTTTAATATTTTTGACACACACACGTATATACACATATATATGGGTGGTATAGATATATAGTTCTAGGTAACACTGTCAGGGACACATATTCCATTCCACTGCTTTCGTTACTTGCTTCTTTATTAGGAGTGTAGAGAACTGGAGGAGAAAGAGAACTGTTGAATATGTGTTTATCATTTCACACACTTGCTCTCCCTCAGCCTTTGTTTTTCACCTACTAAGAATTATGATTCATAAATTCATCTTTTAGATATTTTATTTATTTATGCATACAAGAGCTGGGGTACAGGCCAGACGCATGGGGGTGGTGAGAGGATTCACCAGAGACAGAGTGGGGATCCACTGAAATATACTGCTGAGGGGAGCAGCAAGCGAGGCAGGAGAGATCTGTTGCACCATGTGGGTCCCCTCCCTGGCTAGGGCATGAACTCACTGCAGTGGCTGTGGAAGCCCCACAGTGCAGAGCTCAACGCCTTGTGCCACCAGAGAGTCCCCATAAATTAATTCTTGCTGGAGAAATCAAGGTGTAGTGAAGATAATTGATAGATTCCCCAGAGATGTATGCTTAAATTTTTTTTAAGTCATACATTTTTGTAGACCATACATTTTCCAATAATTAAATAAGCAAATGAAATAATGAGCACTCAAATATAAATATTTGAAGATTACACTTAGAATAGATAACAAAGTGAATTAATTGAAACACTTCTTTAGATTTAAGTAGTATATGTGATAATGTTTTTCCCAGTATGTATTTTGATGATATAGTTGGCTAAGGAATAGTTGTATGCTACTAAATCTCAATGAACTTTGCAAAATAAATTTTTAAAAATTTTAAAAATTAAGAGATATTTTAATATATAAACACACTTGATTTTCACTTTTAGAAGGTTCAATTATTTACTGATTGCTCTATTTGCAAAGTCTTTTGCTAGAAACTGTGAATAATACAAAGATGACTTAAATATCACCCAGACCTACTGGAAACAGAAAGACAAATGTGCAACTATTATAAAATTCTCTATTATGGCAGATCATTTTTGTGACTACTAGATGATACTAATCTTAATTTTGCATTTGGGATATGCTAGAATTTTTATATTTTGACCTCTATTCAAAGATACTCTGAGAACTAAAAGTTAAACACTATCCTATTAAAATCCTTCCAGGCAAACCCTTGTAGCAGAGTCAGAGTCTGGAGTTACCTTATTACATAATTGTAGGACTGAGTTGGTATTGAGTTGCTTTATACTTTTTCTTGAATAATGCCACAGGTACAAACTTACTACTTCATAGAAATCTGAAATTTAGAGAATGTGAAAAGGATTGTTTTTGCTGCAAAGTTTTCAAAATGTCTTAGCCTTAGTCAGTAGCCTGAAAAAAAAAATTCTATGAAAATATCTTTATTGTTTGTATTCACTATACAAACCATAAGCTTCTTGTCGGTTGTGAAAATTATTGACTGTTCTTTTGACCCATTATCTGAAAGGTGAAGAAAAGGAAAGATGTGGTATGACCTCTGGAATAAGCACTAAACATTTTCACTTTTAATTTCGAACCTTGGAGAACGTAACATGTTACTTAACAAGCAGATGCCATTTTCTTCATTAAATAGATTAAACAGAACTTCATGGTGAACTTCATATGAATTTCAAATTTTATCCATTTCAATTTAAGCTTTTACTATTAAAAAGAAAACTTTGGCCCCAAGATCCAACTAAAATTATTTTTAACAACCCCAACTTTTATTTCCAGGCTGCTATTTGATATTACCAATACATCTAAGGTGTTTAATCCTTCTCTAGTAACTGATGCAAAGAAATAGTCAAGAATGCTAATAATTCTCATGATCTCTGCAGACATTTAAATGCTGACATATATTAAAATGCACTACCTCATTTCCATTTTGTTTTTTTTTCTTGGGGGGTGTGTAAAACAAATGTCTTGGTCTTTGAAAGTTTACTTAAGTAGCCAGGCCAGTTCTCACATTGTGGAAGGTGTTTTAACACTCTCAAACTGTAATAGAAATGTAGATATGCTGATCTCAGAAAATGCTAACTCTTCTATTTGCATTCTTAGACATGTTGCTGATTTATTGAGTGTTTTCAAATACTCTTGGCCTGCAGAGTAATCAGTATCAGAGATTTTAGTTTTCTTTTACTTAGTTGGAAGAATCCTAGTAATTTTGAAAAAAAATCAGTTGTTTTGCTTTACTTGAATAAAATTCACAAAGAGAGCTTTAAAAAAGTTTTTTCCCCATATTCTTAACCTATACATGAGGTAGTTGGTAGCTACGATTCCCCGAACTATTCTGTATGAAATAGCTGGTTTGGCCAGGGGTTTTTATTTTGACCACCAGTAGAACTGGACAGGAAATCAAATGAATGAAGTGGGATTTGTGAAGGCAAATGAATGAAGTGGGATATGTGGAGACTGGCCTATTGGAGTGTATCCCTGTGTGTGTGTGTGTATGTGTGTGTGTGTGTGTTTAGCATCATGGGTCAGATCTGCTTATTCACATTGGAATGCAGATCCACCTTGACAGATTGTGTGAATTTCTTCTAAGAGGATAAGGGAAACAAATTTTTATGCAAAATTCCCTACCTTTAAAATACTATGCAAGTCAAATAAAACTCCTCTGTGGGTCAGGCAATGATTTACACCACTCATGGACTGTGGCATCTGAGTTCATTTTATCATCATCTTAAGTACTTTCATACATTATTAAATAGCACCATTGAAATAACATTAATCTGTCTCTATAAACAATGGTACTATTTACAAAAAAGATTATAATACAACTACGAAGGTCTAAGTCAAAGCTCCGTTCACACTAAACATAAACTGGCAACCTTTACTGTTTAATATAATTCCGTTTTAATGCCTTTTTTTCCTTAAGATTGGAACACGATGAGCTAAAACTATTTTCTGGCTATATGGGAGCCTCAAGCAATGTGTTTCTACTTGGAAAAGCCCCTATAGAGTCCTCACTTCCAACCTTTAAGATCCTTGTATGAGGAGGAGGTGTGAAGTGCTTGCTGATTGCTCTGAGTGAGATCTCTAGATAATGTACTTCTTTTCATGTGCTTCCCTTAGGAAAGCTACCATTCAACAAATGTTTATTGAGTATTTGAACCTTTTAAATTATAAATTTCTACCCTCTGTGTTGTCTCACTTGGTCTGGAGATTTTTCTCCTTCAATCAATAGTTTCTCTTGCAACTGTGTTTATTATTGAAATTAAATACCCCCTTTCAACTGGTCTTCCCGCAGTTTTTGTTGTTCTTCCAATGATTGGTTAATTCTTGAAGTTGTCTAGAGATAACCTTTCTAATTTGTACCACTTTAATCTTTATAACTCCTTATTTAATATCTAGAGACTTCAGGAATGGGGATTTAAAATTAATATACTAATTTATGAACTTAGGCCAGAAGTGTGTGTGTGTTGGGGGTAGGGGGAGTGAGAAGATCCACCAGAGACAGAGTTGGGAACAGAACACGCAGATTAACTGAAACATACTGCTGAGGGGAGCAGTGGGCTATGCAGGAGAGGTCTGCCGCACCATGTGGGTCACCTCCCAAGCCCGGGACAGGGTTGGAACTCGTGTTGCAGTGGTTATGTTTTGCTTCATAGGTCATTGCTTAACCCACTGCGCCACCAGGGAGGGCCCAATGAGCTTAAGTTTATATCAATACTTTGTATTAAACATCAGAACCAAGATATCTAGAACATTAAAAAAAATCATATGTGAGTTATATGGTAACAGAAATAACATTTTTCGAGAAGGAACTTTTTCAAAACAAAACTCTATTGAGGAAAGTTGTTTCACATGTTCATTAATTTTTAATGTCTGACTTAATGGAAGACAATTGTGTCCTCAGGTCCTTCTGCATTCTGTCTGTTGTGATAATCTTCTTGAGGTTGTTGTTCATGAAAAAAATGGGACCTCATGCAGATCGGTAGTTGGAAAATATTGTCTAAACTTGACAAGTTGTAGTGTAAAGATATTTTACAAGGAGGAAACTGAAATCATATCTGTGAACTTTTTATAAGCAATTAAAATCCATTGATCTGTATTGTATTTTGAATGTCAAGGGTAACACAGTAAATAAAGTAAGTAACAGCAAAGAAGTTTATGGAGGTGGTTATGACCTGCTGGAACCCTGAAAAGGTCTGGGAGGCTCCCCAAAGTGAGTGAACCTACTTTTAGAACTGCTACTCTCTTACATAGTCTTTATATTTGTTTTAAGTCCCTAGTTGCATTATCAGACTTATATTCATTCTATGATACCTTTCCAGAACATGAAGAATCAGTGTTTTGCTGATTTTCTTTCTTTATCCAGGTACCAACCATTAAGCAAAGAGTACTGTTACATTTGCCACATTTTAGTTATTCATTATCTCAGTTTACCTCATTGAATGTCTCTTCAGTTATCTTTCCTCCATCCTGGTCTTACTTGTTGCCTTCCCCATGCCTTTGCTCCCCTGCCTTCCTATCATCCTATGTTTTCACTCTTCTACCTAAGGTTACCTACAGTTTATCTTGAGCTCTGCATTGAGACATCCTTCTGCTGAGTTTTAATACTGTTTTGGTGAAAATACCACCCCATTCTTAGTTACAATCCTGGTTTTTAAAGGTATGTTTTGAACTTTTATCATCCACAATGATAAATATAAGTCTTAAGGTCAAAACACCCTCTGGAAGCTAGACTCATATTTTTTTCTAGTAGGTCAACAGATTTTAACAAGTGAATTAAATTTTTACATTAGTTAGTTTTGATTTTAAAATAAAAGTGTGATATTAAAGATATGTGGGTAGGCTATGAAATTCTTGAAATGTGGGGTTAGTCCTGAACAAGAAACTCTACCTACCAGCTCCTGGACCTAATGTAACTTAATGTAGCAGTTTGAGCCTTATTTTCCTTGTCTGTAGATACAAGTGTAAATAATGCTTACAGGTAAGGGTTGTAGGGAAGATTAATTCCATTATGTATAAGAAAGCTCCCATGCCCCATTATATGACAAATAATAGACAATTACTTTTATTTATAATAATTTATTTGATATTTGAATAGTCCTAAGTTTAGTTGTCATATCATTCTATAAAAGTTGCTACCACATAGCACAGCATAGATAGCTGTTTTTTAAACTTACAATAATTTATTTGGTATTGGGCCACATTTAGTTTTAGTTGTCACATACAGTTGAATTATTCTAGAATGAAATGGCGCCCTTAGAAAAGTATTTTTTAGCCAAAGCAACTTTTGGGTCATGTTGTTGAATGGAAACTCTGTTTTCTTCATTTTCTTTCTTCCTCTGGATGGGGCACAAACAGGTGACGGCAAGACATCATTATCCTTAAGGACAAAACCCTGAAGAATTCCAGAGTCACAATACAGAGAGAACTCTGAGTCCCAGCACAACCTCATCCAAGCTGCCCTTCCCCTGAACTCCCTGCCAACTTGATTTTTACATATGAAAGAAATAAACCTCTATCTGGCTTAAACCACAAAATAGTCAGTTTTTGGTATGTGTGCATTAACTAAAGTTGTGAAACACATTTTTAAGTGCACAAGTAATAGACAACAGATGAGAAACTGCAAGAAACCTTTTTTTAAAATAGTGAAACATGACAGCAAACCAGCTCATGTTCAAGGAATAGGGTCGTTAATTGGATGGGTTTTTATTTGATTTATAATCTGAAGCTAATATTGTTTGCTTTGATAAATTCTCATCTCATTACTGTCTTAATAACTTACTTGCTCCTCAGCTAGTCATACCAATAGATAGGTCTTATTTTGAGATCTACATTCTTTTATGCAAATCTCAAAAGTAGATAACAAGGCATAAAATGTCTAGGGTGATAAAACTGAATATTGAATAAAACATCGATTGCTTGTTCTCAGATATTAGACTTTTTTTCAAGTAATAGAGAAATACCTCTGTTGTTTACATCTGGGAGTATCTGTTGTGTTTGCATATATCATATGAGCTCTGAAAGTTGTGGCCTGCAAATATACATAGCAAATAAAATTCTTGCCAGCTGGGGTGTAACTAAAAGCTTGCCACTACTCTACCTGTAAGTTAGTCATTAAAAACAAACTTCTGATCATTATTCTAATGTTTCAAGAATGCCGATTTTCCTGTTTGACAGAATAGTAAATGGTAATGCATTGTGTAAAAGCACTTACTATGAAAATGTATTTTTATTTTCACATTTAAAAATTGATGCTGGTTTTTAAGAAGCTTTCCTTATAAGCACATATTGACTCTGGTGAAATCTATTCTCAAGAACTTCTAGGCAAATAGCTATTGAGAACTTGGACTCATTAGCAAGGCTTAGTCCTTTGGCTATATTTCCTGATAATAGTTTTCTGTTAGATAAGTGAATGTCAGAGAGTAGAAGTAGTAAGAATTTGTCTTTGGCACTCATTAGTGAATGATTACAGGACGAGGCAGAATGAGGCATCCAAGCACTGGTCAGTATCTTCTAGCTCTCCCTTTCTCTAACCTCATTCTTCATTGTGTTTATTGTACATTAGTTTAAAAGGCTTGCATTTAAGAGGAAGTTTGTCATATGCAAATATTTGTAAGTTTCACTGAATTTCAATTTAGCAAATCCATTTTTCTTATAGAGAAGACTGCAGAAAATGTTCTGATTTTTTTTTAATTATTTTTTTAAAGATTTTTTTAAATTTGTGCATACAAGAACTGGGGAACAGACCAGAGGCATGGGGTTGACAGGATTCACCAGAGATAGAGTGGGGAACAGAACAGGCAGACTGACTGAAATACACTGCTGAGGGGAGTAGCAGGTGAGGCAGGAGAGGTCTGCTGTGCTATGAGGGTCCCCTCCCTGGTGGGGAGCAAACTCATGCCGTAGTGGCTGTGGAGGCTTCATGGTGTGGTGCTTAACCCCTTGTGCCAACAGGGAGGGCCCCTGATTTTGAAATGTGAAGAATTTTTGGGGAGTGTCTCCTCAGAACTCAGTGATATGTTAGCCATGTTTATTGTTTTGGTATTTTCTGACTCTTCTTCAATCCAGGCTTTTAAAATAACTTAAAAATACAAAATCCTTTATTCATCTGTCAAACTGATTCTTAGGTATACATATATATTCTGTCATATAATTGATTTATATTTTATATATGAAATATAAGTTTGTGAAGACTAGGCTATGACTATTCAGTTCGTCAAGTGAAGTTCCTGCCCAAGAATGGCACACCCTCCAGCTGTTTGGCTCCTATTAAAAGGGCTACAAGGGCTCCACCAGAGGAGCAAGGATGTTTACTCTGGCATGGCTTTTCTGTGCCATCTGGTTCAGGGCCTGACACTCAATAGAGGATTTGAAGGGAGTGAATCACATTCCTCAACCAGTGGATGAAAAATTCCAGCCATTCCAACTATCCATGTAAATAGACACTTCTATTTTTTAAAATTTATTTATTTATGCATACAAGAACTGGGTACAGGTCATAGGTGCAGAGGGGTGAGAGGATTCACCAGAACAGAGTGGGGGACAGAACAAGTAGATCTACTGAAATACACTGATGAGGGGAGAAATAGGCAAGACAGGAGAGGTCTGCTGTACCATGTGGGTCATCAGCTTCTTGGCCAGGGGTAGAACTTGTGCTGCAGTGGTGGCTAATAGCTTTATAGTGATGAGACTGAACCCCTTGTACCACCTGGGAGGCCCCCTTCTATTTTACATTGCATTATTTACACAAGTCCTGTACCAACTCACTGATTGAGTCACTTGACTCTGACCAAGAATCAAAATTGTGATTACAGGTATGATCTTGGCTTTGTCATAGTTTAGGAAATATGTTTAATCTTGGCCTCAGTTTTGAATTTGATAGGAGGCATTGAACAAAAGAATGTGGATAATCTCTAGAAGTTAGAAAAGGCCCAGTAGTGGCTTCTCCCTGAGAGTCTTGAGAAAGGAATTTAGCTCTGCTAACTTCCTTGATTTTAGCCTAGTGATACTTACATTATGTGTCATGTTAGTTTATGGTAAGTTTTGTGAATATGATAAGAAACTAATTGTACATTTCTTTATTGCTATCTGGTTATACAAAATGCTTGCTTCTCATATTCCATATACCAGACATTATAATTTTCCTAGAAAAAATTAGACTATTTTAAATTTATGTAAAAATATGAGAAATGGAACACTACTCATTTTTATGAAGAAAGTGATATTTCTAGCTTATACAAAATCAGGCATAATGTTTTTTGTGACTGCTTGTGAGTATATCCTCCTGCATATTTGTGACTATATGTGTATATATAGTGTGTATATATGTAGTATATGTAATATGTATATATGTAGTACTTTAAAAGTATACCTTGGATAATTTACCGTGTATTTTTGATAGGTAGGTCAGCTCATAACTTACATATCAAAGTAGTCCAACATAATTTGGGGCAAAGGGTAGATTGTAAAAAGGACTTAGGGGTAACGGCATTACCACTGTAGGAACTGACAGTCATTTCCAATTTGGTTTGTCAGGGAACACTATTTCCCTGGTTGCCATAAATGTCAGTGCTGTATGGGCTTTCAATTTATGGAATTAAATTACAAAGTATGGTTATCATCACAGAAAAAATGTAAATGTTTTCAACTTAGATAATGTAAAAGTAAAGGTAGAATTTACAGAATAGAAAAGTGAAAGGGCAGAGGGAGAGAGGAGCAGAACATGTGATGTCATTTTTTATTCTGAGGAATGAAGGGGTTCTCTAGATGATAGACTTAACTTATTGACGATAAATGTAATCATTAAAGGAAATAAATATTTGAATACACAAATTGTCATGGATGATATTATAAATTCAAAAAATGATTTCTGACCTCAATAAGTTGAGACCATTAGAAATCCTTATTAGTTGGAGAGGTTTAGCATTCAAAAAGAGTGAAACAAATGTCTAAAAGAGATGTGCCTTTGGAGAATACAATTTGGCCACCCTTCTGTACGATCTAATTTAAAAAATCAAAGTAATTTTTACATGGTTTAAAGAAGGATTTGGCAAGCTCTTTTTGTAAAGGGCGCCAGATAGTAAATGTTTTAGCCTTTGCACAGGAGCTGGGTTGCAGCTGCTCAACTCTGCCTTTGTAGTTCGAAAGCAGCCACACGACAAAAGTTACAAGAACCACCATGGCTGTGTTCCGCAACACAGTACCTTGGTTATTTTTCCACTATTATTGTTTTCTGTCTTTCTCTAAAAGGCATACTTTGAGTTCTCCTTTTTTGTGTAGTTTTTGTCTGTGACACAATTGGCATTTGTGCTTGGGACTCCTTCCTCACTCCCCACTGTCTTTATAGCTTAATAGTACTCTAATGACCTTTAATGTGGTAACTGAACACCATACTGCACTATTCCCTTTGTTGTCATCTGCATTCCCATTTATACTCATGAAGAAGGTAAGCTGTTGTGACCAATCTATTAGGTTGCTTCCTAAAAGTCTTAGCTAATTTTTGTTAACTGTTTTTTATGTAAAAGATATTTAAATAGTTTTTCTTCCAACTTAGCAGAAGCCTACTTTTCATATGACAACAATTATATTTTATTTTTTAATAATTAGATTTATTTAATTATATTTGACATCATTTGTAGTCCCCAAGGAATTCACACCACCATATCACCCATGCACTGTTACCTCAGTCCCTTGTGCTTTTTCTGCCTTCATCCCAGTTTCTACCCCGCTACCCTTGCTCCTCTCACACCCCCCCACCCCCCAGAAGATCCATTTGGTTTGTCTTTGACCTTTTGTTTTTGTGTTTTTGATTATAATTGTTCATTTCCTTGAGCCCTCTTGTTTTTTGTTCCTTTACGTTCCTCCTAAAAGTGAAACCATCCGATATTTTTCTCTTGCCTTCTGACTTATTTCAGTGAGCATAATTCCTTCTAGCTCCATCCATGTTTCTGTAAATGACTCTAGTTTATCATTTTTGATCCATTGTGTATAGGTATCACATCTTCTTGATCCAGTCCTCCACTTTTGGGCATTTGGATTGTTTCCAGGTCTTACCAATTATAAATAGTGCTGCAATAAACATGGGTGTACAGGTGCTCTTTTGGATCGGTATTTTTGTGTCCTTTGGGTAGATCCCTATAAGTTGAATTACTGAGTCATATGACAATTTTAACTGATATCAATGTACTTTCCGTTAGTTATGAGTCCGCTGGGTATTGGGCAAATGGCCCTTGTATCCAGGGCTTCTCAAGCTATTTGTAGTGGAGAACCAGACTGGTTTGTTTGTTCATCTATGGCAAATGTGAACACATACAAAACCATGTGTTTGGATACTGAAGCAATAAAAATAGCTGTAAAATATTAAATGCCCAAGTTTTTTTTTTTTAAATTTACTTTGTTGCAGGAGGAAAGAAATTCATGCACTGCATTGGTTTACTAACCACATTTTGGTCACAGATATAAAAAAAAGACCCAGGAAGAGTGTTTCCTTTTATTCAAATTTTTTTCATATGAAAAACAGGCTTTATATTCTGATATTCTCTTTCAGCAATTTTTGCTCATTTCTGAGTCTTTTACTTATTTACTGTTTATTTTGTTCTTTGTCAAGCCAAGGGCAGTCTCTTGCCTTCCAAACTCAGTAACTTCAATTACACAGAATAGTAATAATAATAATAGGTATTGATATTGTATGTGTGTGAGAACACAGTGTCAGGTGCTGGAATTAAGTAGTATATAAATTACAAGTGTCTCTGTCTGTAGAATTTAAGAACATGATGCCAAGAAAGAAAATACGTGTATGTGTGTTTGTGTATCTCTGTTTGCCAGTGCATGAATATCAAATGAATTTCTCACAGTCCATTCAGTGTCAAGCATGTTGTTGCCATTTTATGTGACTGATGGAATTTAGATTTCAACCTCATCTTATTGACTTTAATGCTCACACTTTTCCATTAAGCTGTTTAGTTTAATTTGGTGGGTGGGGGAGGGTGATGTAGATTTGATTATCTTCTCTCTGTGCTCTATGCTTAATCACACCTTACCTCAGCATTTTGGAAAGGAATACCTGAGATGCAAATAACATAGGTCCCTTCTACCTTGCTGGGAATAACGTAGATGAAAAGGCAGTTCCAAATATGTTTAATAATAATGTAAAAGCAGTAGACTTATAGTTACTGTTGTAAAGGTTAGTGAAAATTTTACTTGGCGTAGGGCAAGGTTACTTCTGTTTAACATTTTCACATCTCTGCCACGTTTACTCTGACAAGTGAACTAGTTCTTCCACTTCAGTCCACATAAAAGAATTTCTATGAGTGTCCATTTTCTGAGTTTTGACTTATCTGATAAATTAACTGCTAATAAATTTGCTCTAGGGCATGGCTATTTGTTTAGAGACTTGACTTCCATTCTCACGTTTGTCACAAACTTACCTCCTTACATCTTTGCTCATAAATCACCATTTCAATGAAGTTTGACTTAACCCCCAATTTAAGAATAGAAGCTCTGTAGTCCCCATCCTTCTAATGCTGTTTTCTGTCCCATATCAAATGATCACTCTCTAACATACTATTTCATTTACTTATTTGCTATGCATCCTACTGTTGGTCTTCCCTCCTCACTGAGGGAAGGGATTCATACAAAAATAGGGTTTTTCTTCCATATTTCGCTAATGGATATTGCAAGAACTCAAGACATACTTGCTGCACACATGACTGTTGTGACCTGCAACTTAGAGGGTTTCTGCTCCTTCCATACTGCCCTTAGCCTCATCAAAAAGCTTAGGTCACAGGATTAAAGACTTTGTGTTAGAATAAGTGAGATTTTTTCTGTTACAATATGAGGTCTTTTCTCCCGCCGCCTTTATTACTTCTCTTTGGTTCTCCTTGTCTTTATTCATTGATAAATTTGCAATGTATGTCAGAGTAGTTTTAGGTGCTAGGTATATGGAAGTGAAGAAGATAATGAGGTTTCTAAATCATGGAGTTTATCTTCTAGTTGGAGGAGACAGGTAGTAAAATTGGATAGTTGTATCAAATAATGATCATGCTTAATACTAGCAATGGGAACATGAAATAAACTTTTAGATTGACAGGAAGATCATCTCTGAGTATGAATTCTTGAGCTCAGCATTTTACATTTCCTTCCTATGCTGTGTTCTTTGCAGCCTGTAGCATTCTGAAGAAATGATCCTGTTGGAGAAACAAAGTTAACAGTAGTGGGCAAAAGAATGTCCAATACTTTTGAAAATTAGAGACAATCAATTCTTTATCATTCCCATTAGTGTCATACTGAATAGAAACTTTATGATCAGGGAGTGGGAATAAAGTTGATGAAGTCTTAATCTTAGAGTTAACTTGCTATCAACATTGCCACCAGTATCTCTTCTGAAGTAAATTGTTCTTCTATGTCTTCATTTCTGCAATAATGGAGCATAAATCTTTGTATTTGTACAAAGAGCTAGAGACTATGGTAGTAATTTCTAGAGTGCTTCAGACCTTCATTTTTTCGTTTACATAAAGACACCACAATTGACAATAGCTGTTAAAGGTATTCTTGGGCATTGTTGTTCAAAATGCCAGCATCCTAGCAGCAGCAAAGTATGGGTTTAATTGGCTATATTAAGTATAATGAGTTGTATGAATTAGTATTCTCAATTTATTATTAACATCCATTTTGTAGCAAAATGTTTTTTAGGATTTTATAATGAATGAATTGTTTTAAAGAATACAGTTTTCCCTGCTTGTTGGAGACATGGCTGCTTGTGTTCTCTGGCTGTAGGCTTTGCATTCCTTTGGACCACACAGGCTTGTGAAACTTTGGCATCCAGGTCTTTGGACTATAAAATTTCATTGGAAACAATTAATGGAAACAGGATTTAAAAAAAAAAATCAGCTGTTTTCTTTAAAATTAATTTGAAACATTTTATTTCACTGTTATTAAATTACGAGTAATTTAATGTTTTAAATCTGTCATACCCGGAATCTTTTGAAATATGTATATATATATAATCAATTTAATAAATTTGCAATTTATTGTTAATTTTTAAGTTTTTATTTTTTTAATTTTTAGGTTTTCATATTTGATTTTTCTTGTAGATCTTTGGTTTTAGAATTATAGTGTGCCTAATCCTGAAGTTTTGTATAAGATTTATACTTTCATACATTTAACTCATGATTCATAGGAGGAGGACATTTCCATATTCTTGTAAAGAGTTACTGTGCTGTGATGATGTAGGTTGTAGATTTGAAAATAATTAGAATTTGTCCTTTATTTAAAGAAAAAAAAAAAAAACTCTAGCTGGACCTTTTCTTCAAATAAGCTTAAGTTAATCCCAGGATGAAAAATGAACCTTTAAAGTTCTTTATATAAAGAAACTGCTGAGATTATGGTTACTTCTTAAAGCTGAATGAAAAATGACATGGGGTGATTAACATTCCTTTTAATATTTAGTTGATATATGAAATAAAAAGTGAAGTGTGTGCCTTGATGCTTAAATATTTTTTCCCTGCTTGAAAAAGAGAATAAGTAATACTATTAGAACTTGGATTATGAGAGGAAATTCAATATTTCCCCTGGAATTGCCAGTGCTTTTACAATGAGACTGCTTTTGTTTAGGGTTATGCGTCTCGCTCCAAGGCCAACAACCTTCCCGTGCCTTAACCTTGTGTTCAGGTTTTCCCTCTGTAAGATGTTGGTCTGTGAATCAGTGAATTCTTACCAGTTTGTGAATTTAAAGATTTACTAATCAGGATTTGAAAACCTCCAGTTTTCTTGAAGGAAAGAAGTCATGGGCAAGACCTCCCTTAGAGTGGGAAATCAGCCTACTTAAAAACAGTATTGTAAATAGTAAAAGATTATCAAGTTTATATACGTGTGTGTGTGTTCATTTATTTATTATCCCCCACCAGAGTAATTCTTTGACCTTGGGAAGAATTCTTTTACCTTAGTCGATTGTCAGGTAACTGGAAAATTTAAAATATAGTGTTAGACTTTTTGCTGATAAATAATAATTGTTGACTCACGTTGAACTGCTAAAAATATTCTTTTGGTACAGCACTCATATCTTCTTGCAAGGCATTTCTCCAACTGTAGGTTCAGAGCCCGACAGCAGAGCCTTGAGCGTCTAGATGCTGAGGTTTGAGAGGTGGGCGCCTTCTTTAGGCTCACACAATATCCACTTCCCTCCTCCAGGAGCATCCTAGAGGTAATGGCAGTGTAGCTTTCTTTGACTCCAACAGGAATATTTCCTCATAAAGCCCGCTCCACCTTAGCACATTTTGAAAGATCTTTCTTTTGCTGAGCTTCAGTCTTTCTGTTGTTTATATAACCTCTCTTGGGGCAGGATGGAATAAACGGAATCTTTCTTGTGTGTGAGAGCTTTTTAATTTGATGGGAATCTCATATGGTCTTTGAACATTTACAAATATACCTATAAAAACTCAACCAAATAACAAGAGTGGGATAAGAATGTGCACAGTATAGCTAATTTAACTTGTATGAACCATGACCGTGTATCCCAGATTAAGCATGAAATGAGATGCTGTCCTGATTTTTGTTGCTCAGTTGCTGTGTGCTTATGGTAACTTGAGTCTCTCAGAGAGTGTGATTCCAAGTGTTTGCACATTTTCACAGAACATGATCTCCAACACAATCCAAACACTTCATCTGGTGCTTAATTGCAAAGGCAATAATATGATCTGGATGAAAATCAAGTGGTGTAGGACTTACATAAAGGAAATATATTTTTCTCTAGCAAGGAGTCTCCATGAGAAAATTTCCATGGATGTATATTTTTAAAGACTTATTTATGCATAGAAGAACTGGAGTGTAGGTCAGAGGTACGGGGGTGAGAGGATTCAGCAGAGACAGTGGGGAACAGAACAAGCAGATCTACTGAAATACACTGCTGAGGGGAACAGCAGGCAAGACAGGAGCTGTCTGTTGCACCGTGTGCATTAGCTCCTTGGCTGGGGATGGAACTCCTGCTGCAGCGGCTGTGGATAGATTGGCAATGCTGAGACTTAACCCCTTGCGTCACCAGGGAGGCCCCTTAATGGATGTTTTTTCAAAGAAGAGGTTTTTTTTGCCTAGCCAGATAACTTTAACAGCTCAGTGCCTTGCAAGCATTGGTTTTACTATGTTGGAAGTAGCTGTTTTCCTTCTTTGTGTTCTCCAATTTAAACAGACCTTAATTAGGTCCATCCTCTCATCATCAGACCTGTTTTAAACCCTCTTATCGGTATTCTTCATTGTTAATAATCATCTCTTAAATTTTGCAAATTTACTCTAAATATGTGTGGCCACTTTCGGAGTTTATTACTTGCTTTGTTCTGAACATGGTAGTTTATTATTATAGCCTAAGATGGTGGCAACATTTTTAGCTTGTGTTCACTGCTTGTGTCACACTTGTGTTCCATCTACTAAGGCTCCTCTATATGTCTTGGAGCTTTTGGATTTTCTGTGGTCTATTGAGCAGATAATATGGCCTTCCTAGCTTTGGGGACTTCTACATACCTTTGCTTGATATTTGTTTTATACTTCCAAGGAGTTTTGTCCTAAATAGTTCTTAGTCATCTTCATTTGTCTCTAAACATGTCATGTGGGAAGGGAATTACTACTTATTTTAGTCTGAAGCAAAAGTTCTTTGCATCTTAATGTGAGCATTTTTCAAGTATAATGCACATACAGGGAGCGCATGGTAAGTGTGCTAGGCAGTGCACACATCAAGAAATACAGCATTGCCCATAAGCCCCTTTGGACCCCCTGATTTCACAGCCCTTCCTTACTCAAAGTGTAACAAGTCTCCTGACTTCTAACATTGTAAATTCTGCCTGTTCTGGAACTTTTATTTTCATGGCATCACAGAGTATGCCCTTTTTTTTGATATTTGGCTCTTTTTGATGAGTGTTATGTTGTGAGGTCCATACATATTATTGTTGCACAAAGTTAAGTTTATTCACTCTTGTTTAGAGGCCCATTGTGTGGGCAAGGTATGGACTCTATTAATGACCATTTGAGTTACTTCCATATATTTAGGTATTGGGACTGGTTCTGTTATGAATATTCTAGCATGTGTCTTCTGGAGTTCTTCAATACTCATTTTTGTTGGTCATATACCCATAGTGGAATTTCTGAGTTCTGTGGAATGTATGTGTGTTCTATACTCCCAGTTTTCCAGTACAAATTTATACTTCCACCATCACTGTGTGAGAATTCTGGTTGCTCTAAAGTCTCACGTTTCTAGCCATAATCCTGATCAGTTTGGTTGATATCAACATTTTCAATGAAACTCCATTTTCCTATCTTTTTAAATTTTTAGCATAGAAGTTTTACCTATTTGTTGGTAGACTTATTCTTCACTATTTGCTTTTTCTGGTGCTATTATAAATGTTACTATTTTTAAAAATTGTATTTTCTTGTTTGCTAGTGATTTGCTGTTTTTAGTTATTGGCCTTCCCTATTTACTAAGGTACTATTTATTGTGTGTTGGTGAATATTCTCAATTTCTTGTGTTGTATCCATTATGATAATTGTTTAATTTTTATCTTTTACCCCTATTGGTGAATTATTTTGATTTTTAAATTTTAAATCACTGGAATTTTGCTTATAGGATTTTTCAAAAATAGATATAATTTATTGGCCTTTGTATTTTTATTGTACATTAAAACTTTACACAACTAGTAAATTGTGTCCTTCAATAGATGTGTTCATTTTGTATAAATTGTCAAAATTGTAGGTAAAAGTTTTACAATAGTCTCTTTTTAAGGTCTATATGATAGCTATGGCCTATTGCCTGCCTTTTTCCTTTGTGATGCTGGAAATTTAATTGCTTTGTTCCTTATTAGTTTATTAAATATCAATTTTATCAAGTTTTTTTTTGTAGAACTTTGACTTTTACTTATTTTATACTTCACTGTTTTCCCACTTTCTGTTTTAAAAGATGTGTTTTCAATTTTATGAGTTAGATGTAGAATCTGCTTTTTTTATTTTTTAAAGATTGATTTATTTATGCATACAAGAGCTGGGGTACAGGCCAGAGTCAAGGGAGTGAGAGGATTCACCGGAGACAGAGTAGGGGCAGAACAGGCAGACAGAATGAAATACACTGCTGAGGGGAGCAGTGGACAAGGCAGGAGAGGTCTGCTGCTCCATGTGGGTTCCCTCCCTGGCCGGGGATCACGGATGCTTCACAGTGTGGTGCTCAACACCCTAGCCACCAGAATGGCCCCCCACTTTATTTCTCCTGTCTTTGATTTTGGCTAGCTGTTCTTTTTCAATATTGATTAGCTGTACTTTTACTCTAAAATATGCACTAAAGCCTTAAATGTCCCATTAGTTACTGCTCTAGCTACCTCCCACAATATTTTATATTTTTTAACTTAAAATATTCTAGTTTATTTTCTCTTTCTATTGGATTAACCCCTTTATCATAAATATTCCTCTATATTTAGTAATATTTCTTTTATTAAAGTCTCTTTTATTTGGTGTTAGTATGACTATATCAACTCTCTTGGATATGCTGGAAGTGAATTTATGGATGGATCTTAATAATTTTATACATTGAACTTTGTTTGTTTTCAGATTTTATTAATTTATGCATACAAGAGTTGGGGTACAGGCCAGAAGTAGGGGGGCGAGAGGATTCACTAGAGATAGAGCCGGGAGCAGAACGGGCAGACAGACTGAAATATACTGCTGACCCAACCAGTGGGAGAGGCAGGAGAGGTCTGCTGCACCACGTGGGTCCCCACCCTGGCTGGGGATTGAACTAGCATTGTAATGACTGCAGAAGCTCCACGGTGTGGCGCTCAACCCCTTGTACCACCAGGGAGGCCCCTAATTGAGGTTTTTTAATGCTGTTGTTGACTTTCCCAATATGAAGGGTCCTAGGATCCAATTCAAGCTTGACTGGTGGAGGATTCCCCATACTGTAAATAATTCAGACACCAGTGGAGTATCTGAGAATTCAACTCACTTTGGCTCAATTCTGACATCACTTGGGGAGCACGTCAGATCCTACAGGGATCCTTTCTTCCGAATCTTCACATTTTCACCAACCTGAATCTCCTCCATTTGGATGTTTTGGAGGCTTCATTAATGAGGCATGCTTGATTAAGTCATTGGCAATTGAACTCAACTTCTAGCCCTTCTCCCTTTGTGGGGGGAGATCAGGGGTGGTGGCCTAAAAGCTCCATCCTCTCTCATCTTGTTTCTTCTGGTAACCTGCCCCCATCTTTTGTTCTTCAAAAGATTACCTTCAATGCAATATAATGAGACACCTGTATCCCTTTCAACACTTAGGAAGTGCCTAGGTTTTTGTGAGCTGTGAGTTAGGAACTGCAAATCAAGAGCAAATATATGTGAGAAATATACTTTGGCATCTGAATAATCAGTACATATTCCTTATAAATTGCAATATTACAGCCAGGTACTACTTTCAACCCAGCATAAAAACCCTTTCCTATTCTAGTTCTTCTAAAGTCTTTGGAAATATTCTTGATCAAGAACATTCTTGATTAAGATGGAATCAGCTCTTGTGCTCTCCTAGCCTTAGTTTGTACATGGCTCAACTATTTCATGTAGGTAGAGGCATGTTCTGCAGTCGGTTAGGCCAGCTCATGTGATGAACTCTATATTCACTACTGCTTTGACTGGCTTACTAATTCTTTCAGGTGGCAGTGCTGTTCTGCTCTGCTTTGTTTAGCCATAATTGGTTGGAACTTCCTTCCTATATGGCTCTGTGACTGACTACTCAGAGACTCCTGCTTTCAGCCTACCCTAAGCAGTCTTCAAACTGGTTTGACCACTTTCTTTTCTGGCTGCATTCTGGGGATTCTGACTTTCTTTTGGTTTTTGGTAAAGGAGAGATTAACCAGAGAGTATTGTGATAGAAGAGGTTTTATGTGCATACACAGCTTCATAATTTTTTTATACAATTTATGATGCCTCAAGTTATGCTCTTAGCAGAAACGTCTTTTTCTGTTGCTTCCTATACTCTTAATGGCATGCTCGTAAGTAATTATGTTTTGAAGTTTTTTACTTATGAAACATTGAACACACTTATGTGAAAACCCTGGGTTTTCTATTATTGACCCTTTGTGTCCACTGCATTTGGATCTCCAGGTGATATATAGAGCCTCCAGCTTCCCTAGTGATGAGGCACTGGAGGTCAAAGTCACAGAGAGTAGACTGTATCCATTGTAGCTAAGTAGTAATAGAGATTGATCTGATCCCTTGCTTTATTCCTAGATCATTGTGCTTTTTGTTAAGATCTTTAATCTAAAAAAGTATTTATTTTCCATGTGAACAAAAATTAATAGTGCCCTGTCTCTGCTGTTTATTAAACATCTGACCTTGACTAAATTCATTCACCTATCATGACTTGCTTTCCTCATCTTTAAAATGCACTGATAAATATTTCATGAGGCTATTTACTGATAAATGAGTTAGTTAAATAAAACTTGTAGTATATAGTACTGTAGTACCTGGTCTATAATAAGCATTAAAATGAACCTGCTATGATGATGGCAAAAAAATAATAGTTCTATACAAATTTGATATTTTTTTTCAGTTTTAGGTTCAAATTTCATATCTACCACAGTGGGAAGGATATTTGTTTTTATTAATATTAGCCTCTTCCAGGAATACTTTGTACATTTGATCATTAAAAGCACCCTTTAACTGTCTTCTTGCTCAAATGCATGTATTTTTGTGTCTTTTTTCCAGTTCATCCTTGTTGACTACTTTTAGTTTTACAGTTCTCACAGGGTTTTGGTTAACTATGACTTAGTTTTAGAACAGATTAGATGCTATTAGAAGTGGAGGAAACATAATGTATACTATGTTATTTTTCAATTCTTCAGTAGTTTTAAGGATGTAATAAGACTTAGTGCATAGCAAAATGAGTACACATACTATGCATTTTCAAAATAGTTTGTTTTAATTATGATATTTGTGCAATAAAAAGATGAAATAAATATCATGATCATGAAAAACACAATAAAGTTTTCTAAATGATTAACTTAGAAACCAAGTGAATCAAGACACATCTGTGACCGTCTTTTCATGTTTGTTCAGTTTTATTCCTGATGGTAATAAAAGTAAATGCAAAATATTAACTGAAATGTAGTGGTTGAAATTTTTACATGCATAAAGGAATCAGGGCAAATTTATGGTCTTATGATAGCCATTGGCTGCTAATATTGTGCATATATTCTTAAGGTGATCTATGACCAAAATGTGATGCAGAGCAAAATTGCAGTTAGTCTGTACTGTCCTTGTTGATTTACCTCTGTTGGATGCTTAAAATATTAACTTTGAGATGTCGTTTATCTGGCTTGTCCATTTTTGTTTAGAGTTGGACATGTGGTTAACACTAACCTGTTCTTTTTTTCTTTAGGGTGTATAAAATGACATTATTTATTACTTTATAATAGGGAGAGTTAAGACTGCAATGTTTTTGTATATTTGGGCACTATGCATTTCATGTAAACCTTTTTTTTGGGGGGGGGCATTAAATATGATTCCAGGATGAATCAGATCACTATTATACTTGATTTTGTTCAATAAGCTTTTACAGTCTGAACTGCTCTGAGTCAAAATTAGACTCAGTTTTAGAGCTTCAGTTTCTGTGCCTGTTTTCCTGAATGTCTCCAGTCCCACACATATGTGTGAGGGATGAATGCTGAGTGACTTAATGACCCAATCTTGATGCTACTTGTCTGCTGTTCTAGCTGCCACTGATAACTCCCATCCCCCACTGTCTTCTTAGTTTTCCCTATTTTAAATCAGACTCTTCAGTTCTCTTCTTTGTCTCTATTCTGACCTCTGCACAAAAATACTTAAACTTATGTATTGCTGTTATTGGAGTATAACATTATTTGCTTCAGACTAAACATGAGGAAAAAAGCAGATCACCTAGGAGATGTCTGCTTTTAAGTTATTGGATTAAAAAAGGGAAACTCTTTAAAATATACGTTTTGTAAACACAAAATCAACAGATTTCATCTACAGGACTGTAATATATCAAAACCAACTCAATAAAAGCATATAGAAATTATTTAAATTCAAATCCTTTTAAAAGAAGGCTGTTTTTACAAGGAGAATCTAATATTCCTTGGATTTCAGTCAAAAGTCCTAGGTAGATTTAGAAAAACATATTGCTTGTAGCATGGCCAAGTAAAGATAATTCAGCTCCTGAGGATGCCTGGGAGAGTGCTTTCTTGCTGCTTTTCTGTATAGTCCAGAGACCATTTTATATAGTGTTTGGTATATATTAGTCTTTTCCCTATTTGGAATCCAGTGTATTGTGTTTAGGTCATGGTTTTTGCCCACTTATATGGCAAAAATCTCTTATTAAAGAATGTGACTGATGGTTATCCTGTACTTTTCTTACCTGGTTGGTTATACAGGTAAGAATATATCGTATCTTTCAGTAGGTTCTGGGCAGTAGAATCAGACAGTTACTTAAGAGTTTCTTAATAAATCATTAGTGTTTCCACCTATAAGCCTAGTGTTAGAAGCAAATAAATTAATTTTACTTGGATCTGCTTTATAGGTACCTCATAGAAAACTTAATTTTGAAGTGTTAGAAGTCTAACTAAGGAGAATTCTTAAAGATTTTTAAAGCCTATTACTTTATAAGTCAGCTTACTGGAAAACTGTGTGCTTGGACCACATTATAGTAGTGCTCCAAATAAATGCTTGAAAAGAATTATTTAATAGTGTGACCTTGCTTTATATTGAGGGACAGTTATAAAGAATGCTTTATGACACACATTTCTATTAGTTTTTGTAAAATTGCAATTGAATTCTGTGAGTTATGTTACTTCTTATTATTTATAAGGATTCTTGTGGTAAAGGCTTAGCCCTTTATCCTAGAAGAATATCCATCTTTCCTCACAAACTGAAGTCTCTTACTTTATTGGACACTGAGTGTTTTATAGCTCAAAAGTTTCTCACTTTGAAATATTTTCTCAGAATCACAGAACCAAATTACTTATAGCTTAGGTATTCTGGTAAAACCCTTTTTAATTTTTTTTTTCATTCTTTTTGTTCTTGTCTCAATATTAAAATGGCTCACTTTTCTGAAAGTACATAAATAGTTGAATGGTCTACATAATTTCATTTTTAATTCAGTTATCAGAGTGAGTATCTAGCCACACACCAAATTGAAAAACATAATGTTTGCCCTTCACTCTTACACTCTGAAGCAGTTTTTTGAAAAACAATATTTGGAAATCGCTTAAGTCAATGCCCTATTTCAATGACCTTCCTTTTTAACTCTGAAACCAGTTGCAATTTCTGCACTGCTGCAGGAATGTTGAAACTCCTGCTTCAAATATCATTGTAAATGTTAGAGTAGAGGACTTACATAGAGCATGCAATATGAATGGTTAAAAAGGAGTGAGGTGCCCCAATTCCATTCATATGTTGAAAGTGATGGATATTGCCATCACTGATTTCTGCCTTTTGATTTTGATTTTTATCCTATAGTTTTGGGATCTCAGTTGGCGCTTCTAATCCCTAGTTTCAGAAAACACTTTCAGAATATAAATTACAGAATATTCTTGAGATCACTTAAGTTTTAGGGATCAAAAATTCCTTGAATGTGCTTCTGAAACAGTTGGAGCAATTTATTTTTGTATTTCAGTTTTGCCCCAGAAAAATTGTGGTGGTGTGTAGGCTTTGTGCAACATATACATATGTGAAGTCATTATGTTGAACACTTCAAATGAATAAAATGTGATGTCATGCATAACTGTGAAACTGATAAAAAAAGGGGGGGGGGAATGATCAAATATAGTACACTAAATGTAATTGGATTTGAAACAGAAAATGCTTACATTAAAAAAGTGAGGAACGTGAGAAATCTTAAATACTTCTGTTGAAACCGCTTTGGTATTTTTTTTTTAAAGATATATTTATTTATGCATACAAGCACTGGGGTACAGGCCAGAGGTGTGGGGGGTGAGAGGATTCACCACAGACAAAGCGGGGAGCAGAACAGGCAGATCAACTGAAGTACACTGCTGAGGGGAGCAGCAGGCACAGCAGGCGAGGTCTGCCACGCCACGTGGGTCCCCTCCCTGTCCCGCAGCAGGGATCGAACTCGTGCTGCAGTGGCTGCGGTTTGCTTCATAGTGCGTTGCCTAACCCACTGTGCCACCAGGGAGGCCCCGCTTTGGTATTTTAAAAATAGTTGGATATCACATATATTGTAACCTGCCCACCCCCCCCAAAGGAAAAAACAAACAAACCCATGAATGCCAAGTATTTATCCAAATAAATAACATTTGTTTCTGGTGTTTAAAAATGTTATTGCTAAAGCATAGATTTAATGAGTCAATTTGTGTGTTTTGCCCTTTTAAAATTTTGATTCATGAAACTTGGTGTTCGACCACAGGATCCTGGCTATTGGGTGAAGATTCATCACTTAGAATACACAGATGGAGGAATCCTGGATCCAGATGATGTGTTGGCAGATGTTGTCGAAGACAAAGATAAGGTAGGTGACTCTAAAAGTATTCCTCTTTGTTTTTCACTCTAAAGCTGTATGCTTTCTGGAGATTGAGAACCTTAACAAATTCATGTGTCAATTATTATTAAAAGATACCATCTGTTAGGGCTTCACCTGGACAGCCTATAAATCAAAAATCTACATCAGATGTTTGGAAAACTTGTTCAAGGCTGGGGAATTTGTTCATGGTAGTCTAGTTAGCAGAGACATCATTCCCAAGAGTTCGTAATGTGTCTCAGTACATTAGTGTCAGGCTCTGCGGTTGTTGGAGCACCCACTCTCATTGCCAGTCTGGAGTATATTGTTGGCCCACATTAAATATTCAGCTGAATGCCTGAGAATTGAGAATGTGTTTCAATAGAGTAAAAAAAGTGGAGATAAGTCTTATGAAAAACTATTGTGAAGATTTTTCTTAAAGTAGTTGGCACACACCAATCTTGAGTGATAGTCTTTGGATTGCTAAAGTAAAAGGGATAATTCATTATTGCAAAGAGCATGTTCTGCCACCGACTTGGAAATTCTTCCATTCCCAATATCTTAATTTAATGGAGTTTTTCTTCTGAGGCTAAATGAAAAAAACGTTCACAATTCAGTTGCAATCCATTGGACTGTTGCTTTTGAGGCACATTGCATATTACCTCTGTCTTGAGTTCCTTTGGTTAAGTGCACCTATTATCAATAGCCAGTGTGTCCTTAAGAATTGAACTGCAGCTCACCCTGAAAGATTCTTGCTTCCAAGTTTTTTGTGACTCCTTAGTGCTATCTATTCTAGGTGAACATGTCTAGAAACATTTCTCTACTTTGTTTTTCTGAAGTTTCAGTTGTGTGTGTGTGTGTATTTTTTGTTAACTGGACTGGAACATAAAAGTGATTTTCGAGTTTGGGTAAAGTTAATATTTTTACCTTTTCTATAACATTTCTTTTTTCACTATTCAAATGGGCACTGGTGTTTGCAGATATTCTGTCCATTTATTTTCCCTATGTTCTGCTGCAGCTCAATCCTGGCTTTCATTTCCTTACACTTAGTCATTTCATACAGAACTTATGATCCTAAAAAGATTGGAAGCTCCTGGAAGATGTGGACCAAGAGATTTTCATTAAAAAATATATATATATATATTAGTAATATCTAGTATAATACCTTACTTAAAGTTGGTTCTCAAAGAGCACTTACTGAATTCATGCATGAAAAAGAAACTATTTAATTTTCATAACTGATTCTTTTTTATTTTTTGATTTCACATTACAAAATAATGCATTTTTACCTTCATAACCGCTAAGGAGGATGTTCACATCTGTTTTCCCCTTCTGTTGCTTTTCTACAGCAATTTTCCTTTGAAATATTGTAGGTATTTGATTTTTTTTTTTAATTGAAGAAGGACTTCTTAAAATTTTACAATCCAGAATGTTAAATGAAATAGCCAAAAGTGATCAGTTCATGAGCGCTAGAAGGAAGTGCCTCACCTCAGCCTTATCCAAGACCCCACTGTAGGAAGGGAGATTTCATGAGCAGTGCCCAGGGAAATCATTTGTCTGGGGGAGATGTTCCTTTTAGAGAATTCATTTTAACTCTCTTGGCAGTGAACTGTTTAATCACAATCCATTTACTAGATGCAGAAAGAGCTTTATTATATTTAATTTCTTTTAAAAGAACTTTATCACTATTACTAAATAAGGGAAAAATGTGAGATAATCAGTTAAAATCCTACAGAAGGATATAGTCTTATTTAGTTACAGGTTTAACTATTCCATTAATGCACTTTTAATGTGTCTACATGAAGCCTAGTTGGTATTGTTCAGTAGAGTTTATGAGAATTTATATTCTCAATGTTGCCAGAACCAAATGTACTCCTTTAAAAAATATATAAGTGAAAAAGAGAGCATCACTTGTGTTTCCTGAAATTTCCTCAAATCTCATTAATTCCTTATTGTTTAGATGTCTGGTATGAAAGGAAAGGTCTGCCATACTTTTTTGTTGTTGTAAACTTAGAGCAGATAATAATAAGTGATACTTGCAGATGTTTAGCGACTAAAGCCCAAGATTCTTGTCTGGGCTTGCTTTCCCATTAGAGCCCCTTTCATAAGTGTACTAAATTTTCACCATGTTACATTATTGTTGTCTATGTTTCAGGCAATTGTTCTATATTGGAGAAATTTTGGAATTTTTTATCTTATGATGTCTAATATTTGTGTGATTAGCAGCAGTTAAAACAGCAGGTACTGGTTGTACAGTTATCCTCAGTTTTTCATTTTTAAATATCAGTCTGATAGTGCAAGTTCTTTGGGATCAACATTATAGCATCACACTGTCTTTTCCCTGGCTACCCATGTCTTTTGACTTAGTTCACCAGTATCAACTACTTGAAAATTTATTGGCTGCTAACAGTGGTCCAGAAGGGCTTTGGGACTTCCATATTCCATGTTACTAAAGAGTAATCTTACAGGCAGGAACAATTGTTGACCCCTACTTTTTAACACTTGAGCTCAACCATGAAAATTGATTGAGTTGCTGTAGATTTCACAGGTAGTAAGTGGCAGAGTCAGACTCTGGAAACTGGAATTTTAATTGCCACATTCTATTTTTTCTCTTTTATCATGAGCCAAGCAGTGCATTGGGTGTTTATATCTATAGTTTATAATTATGAAAACTTATCTGTCATAAATAAACATTAATTTTGCTTACACAGTTTTCACCATCGTTAAGAAAATATAGGTAATAGAATGATGGAGTACAATAAAATTAATTCATAATTAGTATGTCATACATATTAGCTAACTCCAACTCTTTGCTTGCAACCTGCATCTAATTTACTATAAAGGCCTGCTATTTTTACTCTTGCTTTCTCTTGCATCCCCCGTTTTAGGACTCTGCTTACTCAATCCGGGTGTAATTTGAATTCCAAATGGACTTTGTAGACTATACTTGGGTCAAATTACTGTAGGCAGTTTCATGGAAAGAAAACTCATTCTATATACCAATAACTCCTTTGAAGATGGATTGCAGACTCTGCATACATATATATTGTACTCTCCACTGTAGGCAGAATGATGATGATCTCTGATGCTCGATGCTAACTAGACTTTTTAAATCTTGTAGGACAAAAGATATTTTATACTTCAGATCCATTGTTAGCACCCCTTTCAAAGTCTATCACAAATCGATCCCAATTTACAGGGTGAGCTGTCACTCTTAGGTATTTGATCGTAAAACATCTCAATAGTTATGCAACTTTATATTAAGTAGAAATGATTTCAGTGTCACAAACAGGAGCTTTGTAATATTCACTTATCAGTTTCTCATTGCAATATATTAGATTCTAAGAAGTCTAAAAACTGATGCTTAATAAGCCACTGTACAACTTAATATTTACTCACTATATTTTTAAGTTGAGTGTGAGAACCTTTGTGTATTGAACTTTATAAAGGATCATTTTCTTTCTTTTTTTTTTTAAAGATTTATTTTATATATACATACAAGAACTGGGTTATAGGTCAGAGGTGCAGGGGGGTGGGGTAAGAGGATTCACCAGAGACAGAGCAGGGAGCAGAACAGGCAGATCAACTGAAACACACTGCTGAGGGCAGCAGCTGGCACAGCAGGAGAGGTCTGCTGCACCATATGGGTGGGTCACTTCCCTGGCCTGGGATTGAACTCATGCTGCAGTGGCTGCGGATGCTTCATAGTGCGGTGCTTATCCCCTTGCGCCACCAGGGAGGCCCCTTAAATGATCATTGTCATTGTCATTATGTCTTGTAGTTACAGTTGCATTGTGATACTAAAATATGGCAAAGTGTAAATTCTGTTACGTAAATTGAATAGCTGCTATGGTTTTGTGGTTGAGTACATTGGGGAAATTTTTCTATCTTTAACTTTGCGTATCAAAGGGCTTCATTTGGGAGTGATGTCAATAGTTGTCATGGACACCAGTGAGGGTGGGGTGACCCGATGGATCATCTGTGATGTCTGGTACTCACACATCACATTTCCAGTTTAGCTTTACCTCTGTGTCCTCGGGCAAGCTTTTCATCTGTTAGCTTCATCTGTTAGCTTTTGTAAAATGCACACAGTGTTATTTTTAACATATAGATGAACTATATAAATTTGTAAGTCTGGTATGGTATGTAATTTACTGTTACATTAGTAATATTATACTAGGGTCAATGTATTTTTGACATGTATCTCTTAATATAACCATTGTTTTAAATTTATGTAGTAAAACATCAAATAAACTATAATACATTTATTTTAAAATACACATTATCATGGCCTCTCCAGTCGCATAAGGGGTTGAGTGCTGCACTGTGGGGTGTCTGCAGGCACTGCAATGTGAGTTTGATCCCCAGCGAGGGAGGGGACCCACATGGCGCAGCAGACCTCTCCTGCCTCACCTGTTGTTCCCATGAGCAGTGTGTTTCAGTCGATCTGCCTGTTCTGTACCCCAATCTGTCTCTGGTGGATCTTCTTATTCCCCACACCTCTGGCCAGCACCCCAGTTCTTGTATGCATAAATAAATAAAATATCTTAAAAAAATAAACCTTTAAAACCTCACTCAATTCAATATAAAGTTATCGAATTGTTTTGTGGGAAGGTACTTTATAAGGACAGATCATTTGGATTAATACTTTATGACTTGAGAAATAAAAATGCCTGTGTGACTAACTGTAAGATGAGAAACCTTTCATCAGCACACAATCTGGTAATTGAAGAAAATTTCAGGGACCTTATGTGGTTTTGAAGCAGAGACTGGTTAGCAGATTGAATGAACTAGTGACCTAAAACCAGACAGTCAGTCCTAAAGTCCAAATTGCTTTCTGCACACACTCTGTTGCCCTCTAGTGGACTCCAGGGCTACGTAGAAACCAGCTTGCAAGAGATACTCCCTGAAAGGTAATGTGTCCTACTTCATTCTAAAACAATTTTAGTGAAGTCCAGCCAGAATTTATGTTTCAACCATTGGTTGCCATTTCTGTATGGTCACTGACCATACTTATACCACCTTTTCTTCTGTGAATTTTAGAATGGCTAAAGCAAAAATTTGTCATCTATAAGACTTTAGAATATGGACTTTCTCCCATCTTCCTGTTCACTGGCTAAAAAGTTAATGACTAGTTGTGATGAACTTGGCAACTTTTTCAGTGTGTCATTGAACAATGTATGATATTATTGTCCTTTACTGAGAATAGGGATATTAACTTCTAAGACTAAATAGAAAAAGTTCTTAAATTAATTTTTAAGTTCTCATTTTGTCACTAAGACTTATTTCATGGAGAGCTATCTGTTAATCCTTGATTTTGTACAAATCAGGTTATGGTGTTCTTGGAATTTTCTCTTTCAAGTTTTTTTCTTTGGCTCATCATTGTGAAGTTTTGAAACACATGTGAGTATAAGTTGGTAATGTTGAGAAGTTGTCTTTGAAAATACAGTGGAAATTATGAAGGACTATATGTATGTAAAGGTTGCATTTATTGCTGTTAATTAAATCTTAGCAATGTTTTAAGGTCCAGGTTAAACAGTTGTTTTTTTCCAGGCAAGATTAGGCTACTCCTAACTGAATTTTCTGGGTTTGCAATTTTGTAGACAAGAAGAGTTTATTTAAAAAATGTTACTGCCCCATAACATTTATCAGTTGCCATCTAGAAGATCTTAAAAATTTATTAGCATTTAGCTTAAGTCATGGTTTTGTCTCTTCAAATATTTTCGGGAGAATATGTTCCATTATAATTAGGATGATGTTTTAAAATATTTTATTATATCTGGACTTCTTACCTGATTTCGTGGTTAGTAAACATGCTTGGTTTTAGCTAGTGGTAGAGTTAGACTTAGAACTAAAGATTACTAATTGCCCTTCTTTTTCTTCTACCAAACTATGTTTTCTCTTTTCAATAATTCATTATTAGGAGGCAAGTTTGTGGGCATGTTTCAAGCCCAGAGGAGCACTTTGGAATCAATGCTTTTGTGACCTTACAATGGCAAAGACAAATGGTGTTGGCAGATAATAACTTAAACCAAAGTAATCCAGATGATGGCCATGTCAAATATGTTTTCCCTGGTGCCTTCTGCAGTTTAGTTGGTTGGCAACTATAGTGGGGTGTGTGTGTCGGGGGGTGTGTGTGTATACAAGAGAATCTGTGTGCAGGAGGTGTTTGTGTGTTCAGAGAGCATATATATATATGCTTGTTTCTTGTACATATCTGTGATACAAAGGTTTTACTAGAGGCTGGAAAGAAAATAAGTTATCCAGTTTGACGGTACTATTAACTTAGCTAGGCATTTGAGTACAGTGAAGAGTAACATGTAAGAAAATGCTTGACACATTTTCTTCAAGTTTGGAGGGAAAAGCAAATAGAAATTGAAATTACATTAATGCATTACTTAGAGCTAAAAATGTAATTCTTAAAAAAATAGTCAGTGAACATTTTCACCTTTACAGCAAGCCTTTAGCCGTATGTTCTTTTATTGGACCTGGTTCTACAAATGTTTTTGCACATTTTTGCTTCTTTTGCAGCTACCAGTATGTATACAAACTTATGCCTAAGAAGTATAGGACCATTATTATTATTTTTAAAAAATACATCTATTTTTGATTTGCATAACTTAAAATAGAAGTTTCATTAAAATACTTAAAATTGCAGCAAATAGAAAACCCTTAAAGTTATGAAACATCCTCTCTGAAAAATGTGATGCCTCTGGGAGCTAGTACAGACACCCCATCATCAGTAAATAATATGCATCTATTACCAGTTTGTATCCCCCTGGTGTCTAGTTGAATTAAGCTTTACTGAAGAAATGTAGAGTGCTTAGTGGGAGAGCATTGGCTTGGCAGTTTAAATCCAGTTTTTTTTGTGTTGTTTTAATATCTCTTAACTTTTCTCTTTTGTAAGTCAGCTACCCTGTCCTCCTGACCACACTCGGTTAGTAGATGGGTTACATTAACTATATGGTAACCCTTGAACCTTGATGTACCAAAATATAACACTTTTGTTTTAATCAAATGTAACAATAGTCCTGAGGTATTTAAACAAACATTATTTGTAGACCAGAAGGACTAGGTATATGGTGTAGCAACAGTAGACTAGGGGATAATAACATACACAAGTTTGGAAGTAAGGGGACTGGTTATACAGGAAGAACACTTTTCTTGTCATACAGTGAAGTGCTTACGAGAGAAAGGATTTCTTTAACCAGTAATGAGAACAATGGTAAGGATTATAGGAAGAGGTAGGTTACTGAAAGGATTGAATTTATCCCTTAGGAATTTAATATGTAGAAAGAAAGGGTATCAGAACTTCTACATGTAGACAAGCAAAAAGACTCTCCTACGTACAAGAACATTTTCCTAGAACTCCCCAAAATTCATAAGTCTAGATAATATTTGTATATCTGTGTTTGCAACCTAGATCATCTTCATTGTTAGTAACAATTTAATAAAACACAAAGGAACTGGATTTTTTTGGAAGTTAGGGATGCCTATATCTTTGGATCAGAGAGACTTCAAGAAATACCATATAAAGCTATGCAAAGCAAAACACCTGGTACCTGGGATCCCATAATTAAGAAACAGACATCATCAGTCTAACAACAGGGATAATGCACTGCTTGTCAATGTTTTGGTCAACAGTGGATTGGGCCTTGGCCTAGCAGACTATACCAGAGCTCTTAGGCATGTAGTAGGTCATTTACGTAATTGCACTCTACTTTGTGCCATGCTAACATCATCTAGTGACACATTTATCAGAATGTATTCTTTTCATTGTTATGCATGACTGTACAAGTGACCTCTGAAGTTGCAACAAGCAACTATTAGTTCCTTGCTATTTTCACCAGCAGATATTAGCTATTAAGCTACTGCAAAAAAGAAGCCATCTATCAGACACTTAATCTTTTATTCTTCTAATTCTTGTATTTGTAGGAGCTCAGACTCATTTTATATTAATTAGCTACATTGTAAATCAAAAGGACATTTTGGAGTGGTTCTTGAAATCAAACTAACATTTGTAATACTTTTACGGGAGTACTAGGTCCAATTCCATTCCATTTACAGGTGCCTTACTAAATTTTTAGTAAATAAGAATATCTAATTTCTTTAACTTGGGCTTTTAAAATTACAACTTTTCAGTTCCTATAAGTATATAATTTTCTGTGTAAAAATAAGAGTATACCTCCCCATCATGAATGTAGATGCTTTACTGAGAGAATTTTGGCAGGATTACTGAACTTTCTATTTACTGCTTTAACTTTTAAAGTTCTCTTTTTAGCTTCCTCCTTTTGATGTTATGAATCAATTTTGAAGGATCAAGTGACATTTCCTTAGCAATAAAAAAGAAAGCCTCTTTGTGCAGACTTTAATCAGAGGAATGAAATAGCATATAATCCTGTTTTTATATAATATCTTTATTAATCTCAATCCAAAGTATTTTACAAGTGAAGCACACATGTTTATCCACCACTTAACCATAAACAGCCCAGAAAGATTGTAAAATAATGGCTTGAGATGATTATAAAAGCCTAGCAAATTGAAATATGCATATATATATGTTAACAAGTTGAAAAGTGTAATAGTTCTTAATTGATAATGGGGTTAAAAATTTGATTTTCCAGATGACTACCACAGTGTAATCATGGCATACCAGTTTGAAATGAACTTAACATGGTGGTATAATGTGACACACTAAATAATAGCCTATCTTTAAAAATGGACATTTTTATAAAGCTCTTGGGTGATTTATTTAAAAAATAGAAGTGCCTCATGTTGTTAAGATTAAAGAAACTGGGACTGTACTTCAGAGGACTTAAAGAAAATCCACAGATTGTCTTCAAATATTTGGATTATACTAGAAAAGAAGGAATAAATTCATCAGATGTTGTCCCAAGAAGTTAGAGCAGTGAACTTTTAAGGCAGTATATTTCAGCTCAATATAGTGAATAGCTCTTCAGTGAAGCATGTCTACTTTATAAAGCATGAATTCATAATCAATGAGATTATGTAGTCAAGTGCTGAGCAAACATTGTCAGGGACTCTTCTTTTAGATAAGGAGGTTGACTAGACCCTCTACTGACCAATTATTATGTAGGATGCTGCTTTCCAAGCTAGACAATCAAGACTGGCTTTTGTAGTTGATTGGAGTATGGTGGTGTTTATTTGCCCAGCATCCATTTCCACTTTTCCCTTACTAGAAGAATATCAGTTTTGTTCCATTTTTTATCTCCTAGCCCTCAGCTTGTAGTCTGTATGGTTTGGGTCATATCACCACCCACCGCTATGGGTGAATCTGGATGGCTCTTTATCTGTATTCTTGATTACTTGGAGAATGGTCATGTGATTCAGTTTGTGCCAGCTACACTCAAAGAGGGGTTTACTGAAGCCTTTAGGGGGAAATTGCTTTGTTTCCTTTGTAGGAGAGGTATTCTCTGAATTTATTCTTGTGAGGCTTAGGACAGCTTCAGTTATCTAGTTTACAGCATGGGGTAGAGGCAACATGGAAGGAGAACCAGTATCCAAGGAGTCTTAGGACATGGCCTCCAAGCCAATATATTTAGTTCATTCTAACTTGGGACCTACAATTAAATGGGTACGATATTTCCTTATAATTAAGCCTGTTTCATTTTTGTGTGACTCACAGGAGTTTCCCTATTTTTGAAACGGGGTAGAGATGGCTCTGAGACCAGAGCCACCAAAAACCCCAAAAGGCCACAAACCAGAATCAAGGGCTATAGCAGTACAACCCACACAATAGGGGCCTATGGGCTATAGCCTAACAAAAGACAGTGCCAGATAAGAGGGAAGGTCACTGTCTGTGGGTTGACACCCATGTGTACAAGTGCAAGAGACCTCAGGCTCCAGGAGCAACAATGTGGGGTCTTTTTTACAAATGGGGGAAACAAAAAGCTTACTGTATCCACAAGTGTATGGCTGCTTCGTCCAGATAGCATCAGTGATGGTTGTCACCAGTCACTAGGAGTACTGGATAGCACTGGCCAGTAGTGATGGCCACTACTGTTCCTGTAGAGGTGTTGTCAAGACACCCAGTGTTAACAGCTCTTTGTGAGTAGTTGGGTTATACCAACAACAATCAGCTCTTTGAGACACTGGCCCAGGGCCTTTAGTACTCCTTTTAGTCAATGTCAGAGACAGCACTGAAGCCCAGTCTCTGACAGAGTCTTTCAGATTTTCTTCCCTCCTCAGAGGGTGGCTGCTGGATGCTTCTTTTCTTCTTTCTTCAGAAACTAGAACTGTTTTCTCTTCGTCAGGGGCTGGTGTTGTCTCCTCCTCTTTAGGGCTCTCCTTTTCCTCTTCTGGGGCTCTCCTCAGGAGCTCTACCTCTGCAGGGGTGGGCCTTCCTTGGGGTTGCTACTTCTTCAGGGGCTCTTCAGCTCCATCTGACGCTGGCTTATATCCACTTTAAAGGTGCCCACCCTGATTGGACCATTTTTCAATATTGTGAGTGATTGGACCATTTTTTCAATCCCATGGTCTATTCCACAAATCCAGGAAGTGCACTTTACATAAAAGGGCTCTGAGGAGTGACTGCCACAACTGACTTGTGGTGAGAGGCAGGGTAAGAGAATACCATTGCTCCTGCCAGCTCCTACCACTGAGGCAGCTGGGTTCTGGTAACATTGTTATCTACCATGGTAGGAGTTTTGGCTCCATTCCCCCTGTTCATTGTACTTGATGAGGGTTTGTTTTCTCTTTCTTTTAGTTTAATACATCTTTAATTTGAAAGTTTTTTTTAAAGATTTATTTATTTATGCATACAAGAACTGGGGTGCTGGCCAGAGGTGTGGGGAGGTGAGAGAATCCACCAGACAGAGCAGGGGACAGAACAAGCAGACGGACTGAAATATACTGCTGAGGGGAGCAGCGGGCGAGGCAGGAGAGGTCTGCTGCACCATGTGGGTCTCCTCCTTGGCCGATGGCAGGGATCGAACTCCTGCTGTAATGGCTGGGGTTTGCTTCACAGTGTGTTGCTTAACCCACTGCGCCACCAGGGAGGCCCAATTTGAAAGTTTTTTGAATGTTATTCATGGTTCTGCCAAGTTACTTAGCTCCTTCCTTTCACAAGTTTTGAATTGTTGGTTTAAGAATTAAACCTTTAAAGGTTAAAAGACATTTTTCAACTATGTGGTTTGCATCACTTTGATTTTACAGGTAAGATCAACTTGGAATTTTTCCTTTTGATTACAATTACATTCTTTTAAGTTTTTAATTATCTATGATTATAAGCTGAATTTTTCCTAGAAGGAAATAATTAATGATATTAAACTGTTAGAATAATTTGTCATCAATTATCATTTTTTTTAAAATTATGTATTGACAACCAATGTTCTAGAGATAAGGGAATCAGAAAGAGTCCTAGTTTGGGCCGTTGTAGGTATATGAGTCACAGAGAGAAACACAGAGACTATTTTCCTCAGGGATCTGTTCACGATCTAGTCATACTAATTTTTATTTTACTAACATGGAAGAAATATTGGCACTAATGTTGAAGTGTTAAGATTTCTTTTTAATTAAATACATTTTATTTACAACAAGATCCTGGAGATTATATTGAAAGTAAATAAAACAAAATCTCAGATAGGTAGAATTTGCCAGAACTTGTGGTGAAATACAGTAATTTAAAAAATAATTCTCCAGTAACATATGATAATTTGTTTAATACTCCAGTTTCCTCTATACAGTGGAGATGATTGTAACTATCAGAATTTTCCCAACTCATCTACAAAGAAATGTAGCCTTTGGCTTGATATGTTCCACCAATTCCTACCCAAATTACAAAGGCATATCAAGATGTCCTTAGCATAGCAGGGGCAGTGCAGAGACCCCAGAGAACCCTGGATCCCTAAATAGGGCCAAATGGAAATTTTTCCTTGTCACCAAGGCATCTGGAATGCTAATAACATGAATGTATTGGGAATAGGTTTTATTGTTGTTTTTAAATATATAGTCAGTACATTTCATATCCACATACTATAAGGACAGTGTTTCTTTGTGATATTTAAATCGTGGTCATTCTTTTCTAAAATAGCAGAATTCTTTGAGCTAGATGCAGAATTTGCCCTTTTTCTAAAACCAAAGGGAACATTTTGATGTATTTAGAAAGACTGGAGGTTAAGTGAAGGAAAACTCAGAAGGTTGGGGTACATGACCGTGATAGTTTAGAAAAAATAATTTGCAGATTCAGGGTGCTGATGTCTTTGGAAAAAGAAGTATTGTGGTAAACGTCAAAATAAAACCGGCAATAAAGTATAATATGAATAAGAAAGTGATAGAAAAACGATAAAATAATGTTGGCATTTCCTTAGGGAGACCTAATGTCAAAGGCATAAACACTCAAACTATTTAGATGTCTCTTTCCCAAATGGAAACTTCTATTTAAGGAAGTTAAGTATTTAACTGCAATGATTGAACATAATGGATGAAATATTTTGCACTTGACAGAGACTTCAATCTGAGATGATTCTTGTGCTCATATATAATGCATTAAAATATGGAATGCAGCTTCTGGTGGGCCAAATTTTAATTTTAACTTTGTATTTTTTGTGTATATACACACACAAACAAAATTTATCAAGTTGGCATGTTTCAAGAAAATGTAGATTCAGAAGTTACATATTTCTTACTACATTGATATTTGAAATGAATATTCAAACAAAAGTAGAATATTAAACATCCAAAAGTACGGTTACTTATATCTTTGCTGTTCATTGGAAGCCAGAAGTTAAAAATGAACATCAGATTTATTGAAATTAAGACTTAATGTAAGTATGTTTTCTGGTAATTTAATTTAATGTACTGCTTAGATTTTTCTGAACTAAATATTTTCCTCCTAAATGGAAAGATCTTTCTTTTATTCAACTATAATATCTGCTGGCCTAGTGTCACCAAGAGTAAACTTGATAATTTCAGATTTAGAATATTTTTTTTAAGTTTCAGTTACTTTATTTGAAAATTTAATTTTTATGCAGTGAAAATAATTATGATGATAATATCCTGAGGATTATTTTGATGGTAGTCCACTTAATGTGAAAGAAAACATAGGTTTTTAGAACATTTAATAGCATCTCCATATAAGGAGCGGAATGCCACTCTGTATTGAATTTTTGACACACAATCTTTTATCATGACACTCAGTTGATTAATACTTCGCCAAATCATTATTTTAAAATATCTTCTTTCACTGTTCATTAAATCTGGAGCTGCAAGCATGTATAAAACATGGCATCTGTTTTGTACTCCTCATCATTGACTTTGGGACAATGCCAGGGTCTCTTATAGTATTTAAAGTTTAGTCTAAATGTTTTAAGGATTCATCTAAGGTTGGACAATTTTATGTATGACTTTCTTGTTACATGCAAGTGATGCACAGTGTCAAAACAAACAATATTTTAAGAATAAATGGTTATAGAATAGGTGTTTTGAACAAAAGGCATGTTTTGTAGGTTTTTACTTTTTTGAAATTATTTTGAAATATTTCACACTATGCCAATACGCATTAACTGGCAAAAATTTAAATACAGTAAAATACAACAAATCATCTGTAATCACACTAAGCAGTAGTAATCATTACTAAAATTTGGGCATATAGATTTCTTTCATAGATATATTCAAGCATAAATATTACATATACTTTTCCATACAAAATCGGTACTGTTACAGGCTTTTATCTGACGGAACACATCATTTTTCTATGTGTTTATTCTTTTAGAGGTGGTTCTTTAAAAATATAGTGTAGTGCTCTATTCATGATTGAATGGGGATTCTTAGCATCCTTCTTAGCTTTTGTTTGAAATTTTAGCCACAATTCTTGAGATAATGTTCTGCTCCTGAAGTATAGTATAGAATTCCTGTGTAGAAAATTGCCGATGAGTGACCAGGATAACGGAGCTTCTTGGGATGCTGGTTGTTTACTTAGGCAGCTTATATCGCTTCTGGTGTTTCAAAGAAAATTTTCCAAATTTTTAAATCAGAGTTTTATGCTAAATTATTAACTCTACTTTGCTTTAAAAACATTTCTAATGAATTAAATACGTGAATAATTTAAAGGCAGATATAACTTTTAAATCTTGGAAAATCTATGGTGAGTGTCATATTGTGGATTTAGTCCTTGTCCAGCATTTTACTAATGCTAGAGAAGGCAGTTGATTTTTTTTTCCCCCCACCAAATGCTATTAAACATTTGGAGTTTTGTTTTACTGAGAAAGTTTTTCTAAACATGAAAACGGTGTTCTAATTACAATATTGCTATTCCTTAGTATCTAAGATTCTAGTTAGACTTGTTTTACCTTACTGAGTGTTTCCTAAGTATGGGAGACAGTAGTAAAAGCATTATTATTATTACCTTATTGAATCTTTAGGGTGGTCTAGTGAGATATTCTATTATCTTCATTTTACAGATGAGGAATCTAACTTGTAAAGAGTAGAATTAAGTGATTTTTCCAGGATCTGAGCCCATTGGTGCCTTGAAGTCAAACTTGGCTGTCTGAAGTCAGAATTCTTAACCAATGTGCTGAAACAGAGCTTGCATTTCCCAGTTGGGGACATTTTTGGGGATCTCTCCTCAGCTGCTTAATGCCTGACTTGTGTATAAAGTGTTTGTGCCCTGAATCCATACTCATTATGTAATTATGTATAAAAAGCAGTAAGATACCTCTTTTTAAAGAGATATTTTGTGTGGGGTTGGGCTGGGGAGTCAAAGGAAGTGACAACTAATTTATTTCTGTTACTTTATGTTCTTGTAAAAGTGAAAAAAAAAAGCTTGTGAATTTCTTTATGAAATGTTTTAATTTTTGTTGAGTTGCCATGCATTATTCACGATTATAAAATGATTTGAATTTCAGGAGGAGACAGATTTTCTGATGAGGATTTCAAGCTGTGTAATTATGAAACCCATATAGGTTAAAAGTTCAGAACTCGTTAGCTTAATCATTAAAAAATAACCAATTTATAAGCATGGCATTTCATTCTAGAGGGTTATGGTTACAATATCACTTACTGAGGTTCTTGCGGATTCCGCCTCATATCACACTACATGCCTAGAGTGTTCAAGACTGCATTGCACGTAGCTTACCCTATTGTACTGCATAATTTATAAAGAAAATTCATATTTCATGGTGGTCAATTTGATGCCATAAAGTCAGGCACATTTCTAGTAATTTCTTTAACAATTTTCATGGCTCCCTAAAAACTCAGGAAGTTAATGATTGCCAAATAACTAGAAGCATCTTTGGAACCTGTTATATGTTGTTGGAGCATCCATTTGGGAAATAAAATTCCTTCAGATAAAGTAGAAGGACTTCTGAACAGAATATGAGGGAATTGGTGTTCAAGTACAAAAAGGTAGCTTATAAAATCATCATTATAGGGGTAAAACATACAAAATTAACCATTTTAACTAATTTAAAGTGTAGAGTTCACTGGCATTAGGTGCCTTCACATAGTTGCACAGAAACATCACCGCTACCCATCTCCAGAACTTTTTATGATAGGAGTAGTTTTTATTTTGAATAAAATACAAAGGCATCATTTGAGAATATATTTGGATTTGTAGAGATACTTGATACCCTTGAAAAGTTTTGACTTTTCAATTTTTGGGAAAATTTACTTGGAAGTGTAGTTTTTGTTACTTAGGTAAAACATCTGACATCCACTGATACATCTGAAATCTTTGCCCAACTTTAGAAAGTGTCAGAATTGTGCTTATTTCTTGTTGGGATTTATGGATATTGAAAGGGAAACTGTATCAAATAAATACAGTCTTATAAAGAACAATTTGAGGTGATTAAAGGTATCATGATCATCAAACAGTTAAAGGTGGAAATAAAATATAGTGTTTATGAGGTTTTTGACTGGTTTGAAAATTTTAATGCATATTATCTTGCTTTGCTAATCAAGGTGATTGAGATGCACTTGCCTGTTAAATAGAAGTTGCTCTCAGCTTTTAGTTATCAGATTTTACATTTATCTTCATTTGAATGCTACAGAAATCCTCCCCTTTGAATCTGCGGGTGTCACTATTTTTTTATTTTTAGAGAACTACTGTTTTATGTTGAGAATATTTTTTTTTCTAATGCTTGGAGAATGATAACAAAAAAAGAAATTTTTATTGGTTCATTTCATGCTTGGTAAGATTCCAACTGTCAAAACATTATAAAATTTTGAACCTAGAGGCACATTTCATCACCAGAGTACTAATTACTGCAGAGAACTGGAGTGAGTCATTATATAGTAGTATTTATTAGAGCTGCCCAATTTTAATGTTTTCTGGACCAGAGACACATATAAAAGGTTAAGCTGTTTCGGCACAATAGTGGGAGGAAAACTTGCACAGTGCATGCAACATTATTAAAAATATTGCAGAAAAGGAGGAATTAATTGAAAATTATTCACTTATGTATACTGAGATGCAACATCTTATTTTCAGGGATGCTTTGAGCATGGCAGATGTAATTCTTGACATATTTACATTATGTTTAGTATCATGCACTAACAACATGAGGGGAATGTGAACAATACATGTCTTCCTTCATGTAGCCTATATTCTTGTAGGGGAAAAGACAGAAAGAAGCAACAATCATATGAACAGTGAGTGATGCATGTTAAGTGCTGTAAAGGCAAACCTAGAATAAGGGGAAAATGAGTGGTTGAGCATGGGGGTCAAAGGCATTTAAAGAAAGTAGCTAAAGGAGATGCTACTAAGGAGTCAGTATTTGAGAATAGGAGTGGATTAATTTAAGGTCATTTAAAATATTAACCATACAAATAATAATAATTATATGGATATCTCTCCTGTCTGTACATATTATAAATAAAAACAATTATAAAATAGATGAAATAAAAAACTATTAAATAATCAAGGACAATACTCTCTATAGATGGTTATTAATATCTATTATATACAAGCCACTGAATAAGCAGAAGATCAGAGAGGAGATAGAAGAAAAGATGTCTCTGTTTGGGGAAAATGACAATTCAGTGACATTGTAGTTTGGTAAGAGTAGGAGAAATGAATAGTCTAAAGTAATGAAGTGTGTGAGAAGTAGTAGGTTCTTTTACAGGTGTTCATTGCTCTCCAAAACTTGACATTCCTGTTTGGTAGGTTACTTTTTGGGGATCTTGGAATGCTATTGGATATCAGAAATGATCTTCTAGCATCAAATGCAGACATAGATAAGGGTAATTTAAGTTTGGTAATTTCAATGATCAAATCATTATAAAAGTGAAATAATACAATTGTGTCACCTCCACTTTTATAAAGTACTCCTTAAAATTGTTGATATTTCTTTTTTTTTTTTTGCACTGTTTAAGGAAAATTGTTGATATTTCTAAGAATTATGTTTTGTTTTTCTTTGTAGGGATTATCTTTCAGCATGTAATGTAGCACTCCTAATAAAATTGTACCAGAACAATTTTGTATCTTAAAAATGTCTCCTCAAGGGCATAATATTTTCATTTACACTTTGTGTGGTGTTTTAAGTTAGTAACTACAAAGTCTTTCTTTGAAAATATTATAACCCAATATTACTTACATTAATAATAGTATATAAGGAAATATTCTAGAGTCTTTTTAAGTACTTTAAGTTATCCACCTTGACTATTAAATGGTAAAGTAAACTTCTCAATTTTGTTTTGAAGCTGAGAAGAAACACAATTAAAAATATTTTTCAGGCGATTGAGATTGTCATAGGATTTTACACCTTGAATATAGAAGATAGCCAAAACTCAGTTGAAAAGAAGTAATGTTGTTTTGGAGCAAGAAACTTAGAGAATGTGGAAGTAATTTTGCTGCATTCCTAATATTGTATTCCTAAATTTTCTTATGTATTAAAAAAAAAATCTGCTTTCCATAAGCCTGAGGCCATCCTGAAATGCTTGGAAAGTGCCATTCATTTGGTCAAGTCCCATTAGAAGAATTCAAGACTTTTAAATTTCGACTTATAGCATGTGTGTAACCACATAAACATTTTCCACAAAATATAGAACATACTACAATGTTTAACAGTATTGCAAGAGGACAAACATACATGAACTTCTGTCTGATTGTATGGGATGTTTTGAGTTTGATGTCAGCTTTTCTTATTCCAAAATCAGATTTTCTGGTGTGAGAATGACCAGTCTCGAGATCTTTACTTTTAGCATGTGTATTTTTTTTATTACTGTACTTTATTATTTTCCTCTTTTTCTTTTATGATCTCCAGATTGTTCTTTGAAGCTCAGCTACTGCTGAACACAGTGTGCCCTCTGCTCATTGTCTGAGGTAGACTGTGTCAGGTCATCAAGCTGGGTGTTCAGTTATGCATTACATTTCTATATAGACTGGATCACAGTTTTCTGAGATATATTCTATACTGAGATATATTAATATAACTAAAATCAGGTAAAATATATTTCCAGATTGGAATATTATGGAGTCATAGCCTAAATCTTAAGGGCTTTATATCTTTACATGCTTATAATTTAACATTTACCTCAAAATTAAGCACTTGACAATTTAAGGATTATTAACTTTCTAATTAAACATTTATACTATTGAATAATAATGTTGAGTGCATTTTTTAAAATTTATTTTTATTTATTTAGGCATACGAGAGCTGAGGTGTAGGCCAGAGGTGTTGGGGGTCAGAGGGTTGTGTGAGAGGATTCACTAGAGACAGAGTGGGGAGCATAACAGTGGATCTACTGAAATACACCGCTGAGAGGAGCAGTGGGTGAGACAGGAAAGGTCTGCTGTGCCATGTGGGTCAACTCCCTGACTGGAGATTGAGCTCAAGCTGTAGTGGCTGCAGATAGCTTCATGGTACTGAGACTTAACCCCTTGGGCCACCAGAGAGGCCCCTAAGTGCATTTCTTAAAAACTTCACTTTATTTTGAACAGGGTAAGGAAATAATATTTTCTAAACCCGCAAACAAAATAATCCTTTTCCGAAAGTTAAAAAAAAAACACCATAGGTTTATTGACTAGCAGAATGATCTATTCATGCTTTTTTTATATTAATTAAAGAAAAATTCTGTTAGAAAAGTTATCAAGGTCTCCCTTGTTAGGCTGACTATGGCTGGCTGGCTAAGGTGGTATGTATTTGGAAAGAGACTGTCCTGCCAGAAATATATTTGATTCAAGTTATTTTTGGCCAGGAACTTGGGATGTTAGTAATCTGTCTGTGAAGCATCTGATTAACTAGCAAGTGCTGTCCAAGGAGATGTAAGAAATACTGTTGCCATATATTATAAAAAGAAGGGAGACACTAACGGAAAAGGTCAGTTCTTGACGTTGTACCTCTCTCCAGAACACGCGGTAGTCCCTTGATGCCTGTTGCAGCAAGTTCAAAATCTTTGCCCTGGCAAGTGAGTCCTGCTCCTGTGAGTGAGGTTTAGATGTAAAGCCCAAGTGCTGGATTCTTATTGGGACTGTAAATATGTGTAACCAGTGGGGTGATTCTGATGGAGTCCTTTCATCTCTCTATTCTCCTCTTTCCTTCTTCCTATTCCTGAAGGAATTGAACTAGCTTATTGAGTCTCAGTTACTGGTTTGTGGAGTGATTCCATTAGAAGATGCTCTGGTATTTATGCAGATAGATTCCTGTCCTATCCTCCAAGGTGGGGGCCCCTATACTGTTCTCTTGGTGCTTAGCTTTTGTGATCTTTTCTCTAATATTTATATAGAAATACATGTAGTTCTTAAAATTCCAAATTGATAGTTGACATCCTAGTACAAGGAATGTTAAATCTGCCTTGATGGTGATTTTTGGTGATGGACAGTAAAGTAGTTTATATTGGACTTATTACAAGTTGGTTTAGTCAGTGCCTTTATAGAACCAAGTAAATAATTTCTCAGGTTTTTTTTAAACTCAGCATCAATATTGTATTCATTGTGACTCAGTAATAGAAACTTTAACCAGCCTAATTTATTCAGTACAAGTAAGGCTAAAAATTAAATTATAGCATAATATGTATATACACTATAAATGAGTTTGAACAATGACCTGTTTTATATACTGAGCCAGATACTTAATGTCTTTGCTTTTCCTCTTCTCCATATTATCCACATAAAAGAGTAACTAATGTGACTATTTATAAAAAGCAATAGAAGAAAAATAATGTATTTACTACCCAGATGAAAAATAGAATAATCACTTTCATCCTCCCAGATGCTGTTTCCCGATCATATTGAGCTTCCTTTTAACTCAAGGACTTTATTGTTCTAAATATTTTTGTTGAAATATGTGTGTGTATCCTGAATTATATATTAAGTTTTTGTTTTGTACTTAGTGTATATTAATATGTACATTTTGTTGTGACATAGTTTTTTTAAAAAGATTGATCTATGCATACAAGAGCTGGGGTACAGGTCAGAGGTGTGGGGAGTGAGAGGATTCATCAGAGACAGAATGGGGAGTAGAACAGGCAGATCTACTGAAATATACTGCTGATGGGAGCAGTGGGTGACACAGGAGAGGTCAGCTGCTCCATATGTGGGTTAGCTCCCTGGCTGGTGATGATAGCTTGATAACACTGAGACTTAACCCCTCTGTCACCAGGGAGAGCCTATGAATTAATTTCTTAAGACAAAATAGTTTGAGGTTCTTCTACATCTTTACACATAAGTTTGGCTTATTTTCACTGCTCTATAATGTCTATAGTATGAGTATATTAGGACTTAATTATCTTTATTTATTTTCTTCCTCTTGAAGGACTTTTGAGTGTATATAATTTATTTTTTCTGTTACTGAGTTCAAATTTTGTCTTTTGAAGCACATAGGCAAGAATCTAAAGTGTAAGCATGGGAGGAAATTTATTGGATTAAATATTTATTGAGATAAGTATTTTCATCCTTTATAAGAAAATGCAAAATTGTTTTTAAAATTGGTTATGCCAGTTCCTATTGCCTATATATTTTTATTGTGTTAAAATATACATAGCATAAAATTTATAATTTTAACTATTTAAGTGTATTGGTCAGTAGCATTAAGTACATTCATTGTTGTTATTCAACCATCCCCATTCTTTCTTATGAGTTTGACAGTTGACTATTTTACGTACCTCACAAAGTGGAATCTTCATGTTTTGTGAGTGGATTACTTCACTTAGCATAAGGTCATCAAAGTTCATCAGTGTTGTAACATACATCATAATTTCCCATTTTAAGACTGAGTAATATTTCACAGTATGTATATATTACATTTGTTTATTCACTCATCTATCAATGTTGTTTGAAGATCAACATGTATTTTTTTCTGTCCATTCCTGGAATCAGTTTCTCCAAGTACTCTGGTTCCTTTTAGTAGAGAATGGTACTTGGAGAGATCTACATGTGTTATTTGATTTCATTATGACACCTATATTGCTTCTCAGTATACAAAGCTAAGAAGAAAGTTTATTCACATATATGTTTTCCACATTTATATTCTAACACCTACCTATCTCTCTATATATTAATACTCTTTTAAGTCACACTGATAACCTCTGATTATAATCCAGTACTATACATTTATTTCTAAATTTCCCTCTCTCCTTACTTATATAACCCCTTTCTTTGAGAATTAGAAATCGGGCTGTCAGTATTCACAATATGTATTTATTTGCTCAATCTTATTACATACACAGTGTAGTTTCAAATTTGTTAATGCATATTCCTGTAAAAATCTATTATATAGATTGTGTACTTACTGTTTTCAAAATAACCATATTGCCCTTATTAGACCAAAACCAACCCCCCCAACAAACTGGCTACACAACATCATTATCCAGTGTATTTATATTTCCCTATTTGTCTTATATATTTTGTCCACTAGTTTTTAGTTAGTGTCAAAATCTAAATAAGGTCTTTGCCCATTCTAGATTTAGTAATATGAGCCAGTGAATTTGTCACTTTGTCTACATGTGTTTTTGCATCTGTCATCACCAAACTGCTCTGATAAAAGCATTTTGATTGGTCAGTCCATCTTGCAACTTTGCAAAGAAAAATAATACTTTTGCCTGGAGGAAAGCATTTCAGTACAGGAAGCCAAATATAGTAATTATATGCACATAAGGATTCCAAAGTATTTGAGAACTCTCCATTAAAAAGTCTCATTTTCTATGTGATATCAGATCATATGAAGAGAAAGCTCTGATAATATCTATCTTCACTGTAATTTACAAAAAATAAAAAATTAAAAGCAAAACAAACAAAAGAAATGAGCACGCACTCATGGCAAGTCATCAGTATCTAATGCATAATCACTTTGCTTGTGGAGTCACCATTCACTTTTCAATTTGACAATATGTTATAGTGACGTGCTATAATTTTCATTTTAAGCTATACAACAGAAATGATATTACATTTAATGGCTGAACGGCTTCCATGTTACAATTAGAGGTATACTAAGCAATGAGAGGTGGCAAATTATCCTTTAAAAACAAAATTACAGGACACTCTCAAAGAATCAGCTTTTAAAAAGCTTACCAAAAAGACATTCTTGTCGTGAATATGGAGTGTGCTTTGCTAATCTCTACTAAATTGTTTGAATTGAAGTTGTAGTTGCTTTTGAAAGGAATGCTCTTTAGAAATCCTAGTGTTCAGAGATCGAGGTTGAAAACTATTTTTGAGATAACAAAATAATTAAAATAGATTAGTAGTTATTACCCTACCATTTAAAAAACTTTAATTTAATATGATCCCCTGTCTCTAATGAAAACTTTTGTATTTGATCCTAGTAAAGTTTAATTCCCTATAATACTGACACATTTTAAGAACAATTTTTTAAATATATGCTTTTGAAAATCATTCATTTTTCTAGCGGGGAGAATCATCTGTGGATTTCACTAGACATTTTTGTTGTCATTTAAAATAATTTCAGTTGTCATTTAAAAATTCTGCTTCTTTATGATATTTCAGTTTATTCAGCTTTTTTTTAAAAAAAAGCAGATGCTGTTTTTCTTTCCATTTCTGTTACTGTTGACTATGAAACTGAGTATTTCTGGCACTTCATCAATTAAAACGTAAATTGTAGCTTAGACTACTTTGTTTTGTAACCAAACTTCTGTGCAAAGCATATGGGAAGGCCTTAGTCATCTTCCTCAGTTTGAAATTTGAAAGACATTTTGGAAATAGGTGGTCATCTATGCAGGAGAAAAGTCTTTGGCATATTCAGTGCTGTGCAGCCTAATTAAAGCCTCTCCACAATTCCTTTTGTCCCTTTGAATTAGCTTTCCAGGACCAAAAGGATCAAGTTCAGAGTCATGGGTCTTTCGTAATATGGTCTCGACGATTCTTTCCAACTCTCCACACATACCCTCAAACCGTTTCCCTGTTCCACAGCTCTATCCAGGTAAGACTTTCACTCTTCCCTCGCTTGAGAATCCTGAGCCTGTGTGCGACCTTTACTATCTGGTCTTCTCTCCCTTCACTGCCATGCACAGTCCTGTGTGTTCTCTTTGCATTTGTCTCACCTCTACTTCACATTACATTGACTCAAATTTAACCTGCCATAAAATTTTGTGATTATCTGCCACCGAAACTAAAGCAATATCCCATTGTATATCTCATTAGATCCACCGAGCAAGCACATTCATAGAACTTAACTCTGACATACTGAGGATCTGTTGTGAGTCATGAATCTATAATTTTAACAAGCTCTCCAGAAAACCCATATAACAATATTGGAAGATTACTGCATCAAATTATATACCTTAAAGGACCAGTTCTTAATATATGTGTCTCAGTGCCTTGCATTCAGTAGATCATCAATAAAATCTTTGACAACTGTTAAACAAGATGTAGAGCCCTCTACTATCTCTAAGAGGTAATCATTATTTCTAGTTTGGTAAAACTAGTTTGATACCGAGTTAAAGATGTAGTGTTTTGCTGCTCAGAGTGTTGCCAATGCGCTTGCAAAACCTGCCCCAAAATGCAAAATCTTGAACTCCAATCTTGACAAAATTGGCATTATAGTAAAAACCAATAGTGATTTATGTAGACATTAAAGTTCAAAAAGAGCTGTATTAGAAAGCCAGAATTACAATGCATTCTTGGAATATAGTGGTCAGAATTTTAATTCATTAGACAAGGAGTTACTGTTTAATCAGATGATGGAACTTGAATCATTAAAAATGTATATTGAAAAAAGGCAGTTTTTTGAAGAAAAGATAGTGGGAATGGACTATTTAATTTGTTAGGGAGGAAGCATGTGTGGATAAATTACCTGATGTCTTTATATTGTTGTAGGTTGGGTTGGAGACTAGGGAGAAATGTCATTTTTCCTTTTCCACCAAGATTCTCATTCCCTTAATTATTACAGAGTGGTTCAGCTAATAGTTATTTCAGGCTTAATAAAGTGATATAAAATTTAAGTAAAAAGTAAGTACCTTTGTGGAAAGCTCAGACCTTATTTAACTCTGTTGGAAGTAGACTTGAGAGAACCTGAAACTTGGGCAAAAAGATCTGAGTATTTTGATATATTAACATTTTTTAAAAGCAAATTCCAGTTTTAAGGCTATCGTTTTTTATTTTTACTGAAGTATCCTTGTTCTACATCCTTGCTAGTATTCTGACAGTATAGGAATTACCCCCTCAGGTGTAGTCTCCTAGGAACTCCCACCACTGAAACACCCATAGTCTTCCCTTCCCTTCTGCTCTGAGAGCCACAGATCTATGTTCAGCTTTAAAAAGTTGGTTTTAAAGTTTCCTTTGTCTGATTCTTTGGTTTCTCTATATTCCTCATTTAAGTAACACCATCTGATATTTACCTTTCTCTTTCTGCCATTTCACTTAGCATAATCCCTTCCAGCGTCATTCATGTTGCTGTAAATGCATGGATTTATCTTTTTTGATTGCTGAATAGTATTCCATTATGTATATATACCAATCTTCTTGATCCAGTTGTTTGGTTTTTAGCCACTTAGGTTGTTTCCATATCTTGACTTTTGTAAATAGTGCTGCTACACACATATAGCAGGTTTCCTTTCAAATTAGTGTTTTTGTGCCTTTGGGTAGATTCCTAGGAGTAGAATTGCTGGGGCATTTGGCAAATCCATTTTTAGTCTTTTGATGAACCTCCATACAGCTTTCTATAGTGGCTGGACCAATTTGCATTCCCACCAAGCTTCTTCAGAGGGTTCTTCACCAGCACTTGTTTCTGGGTTTGGTTTTTTTTTTTTTTTTTTTAATATGGGCCATTTTCACTGGTGTGAGATAGTATCTCACTGGTTTTGAGTTGCATTTCCCTGGTGATAGTGATGATGAACATTTTTTTTTAAAGATTTATTTACTTACGCATACAAGCACTGGGGTAGAGGCCAGAGGTGTGGGGGGTGAGAGGATTCACCACAGACAGAGTGGGGAGCAGAACAGGCAGACCAACAGAAGTACACTGCTGAGGGGAGCAGTGGGCAAGGCAGGAGAAGTCTGCTGCGCCATGTGGGTCCCCTCCCTGGCCGGCAGCAGGGATCGAACTCGTGCTCCAGTGCTGCTGTTTGCTTCATAGTGCGCTGCTTAACCCACTGCGCCACCTGGGAGGCCCATGAACATTTTTTTTTTAATGCATATATTGGCCATATGTCTGTCTTCTTTGGAGAAATGCCTATTTAGCTCCTCTGCCTTTTTTTTTTTTAATTTGGCTATTAAAATATTTCTAATTTCTTTAAGTTCAGTCTGTCTGCTACATGAGTGAATAATTAAAAATTACTAATGACTTCTATAGGGTTTTCATCTTAAGTAACATTTTCTTAGCCTTTACAAGTAGATTTAATGGTCTTCCCATTTTTTTCTTTTTAGAACTCTCTTCCAATTTCTACCCCAACTTAGCCCTTCCATGCAAATAGATAAAATTTCTTTCTCCTTTTTAATTTAAGTTCAGCCAGTTGAGGGTCTGATGAATTTATTTTGACACATATTGAAGGGGGAAATTACTTAAGGTCTAGGAAATGAGCAATGCAAAAGATACCCAGAGTAGTGTCAAATAATTTAAATAAATACACTATTACAAAGTGAGTAGAAAGAATTGCAGTGATCCCTATGTCACTAAAGACAGGTGGGCAGGTAGCCAGAAAGCTAAAAGGGAACCAAACAAAGAACTTATGGGTAGTGGAGGTGTCAGGAGAGATGGCTGGGGTGGTGATGTGGCAGAGAGGGCAGATGTGTCTTAGGTAGCAGCAGTAGCACAGGTGTGGCTACTCTTGTCTTCGAGTCACTGACAACCAGGAGACATAGGTTCATGGCTTCAGTGACTGACATTTATGATGACAATTTGGCTGAATCATAACAGATCAAATTTGCATGTATTGCTTGTCTTTTAATGTTATGTCAATGTCCTAATTATGGTACTTTTGGTTACCAGGGGGCAGAAGCTCAAACTGATTTAAGGTGTGTTATTGTAATGATACATGGACATTTCAGGGAACTTAAGGACAGAAAGACAGGTCTCATGAGAATTAAAAGTAGGAAAAGGAACATTATCTGGACCTGAAGCAATTATCTTCTCATGATTTACATGGTCTTATTAATCTCTCTGTGTCTCTGTCTCTCTCCTATTTCTCTTTCATTTTACTCTTGATTAGTTTTCACTGCTTACTGACCTAGCACATGACCTGCATCCCCAATAGTGGCATGACTCATAAGGTCAATATCCATTGTCGACTAGCGGTAGTCTCTTGTGTCTTGGGTCAAAATGCAAAAGTGAGTGAGGTTCCAGATTCCTTTATTAGCCAAAACAAACAAGTGCTTGCTTGCTTGTGACGTGTGGGCATCCTAAGTTAATCAACTCTCTTGAATTTGGAGTAGGTCATGTGCTATGCAAACCTGCATTTCTCAAAGACCACAGAAGCATAAGGTAATAAAAGATATATGTATCACTGAATTTTATCATGATTACTCATGACATGTTTAGACAATTGTACAATTGCTCTAACTCTTTTCAGGGTACATTTGGTGGAATTTCCAACCATGAATAGAATAAACCTTGAGAGAATTTGTAATCCAGTGGAGAAACAATTGTCAATTAACCAAAACAGTTTATTTTCTAAAAGTTTTGAAAATTGAGCATATTTGAAGTTGTATTTTATGATGCAACTGTATTTTATGATACTGTTGAACTTACTCCTTTTTATCTGACTTCATTTGTTAAAAATTTCCTGAGAAGGAAATTTTTCAAAAATATGTCTTATGGATTACTTTAGTTGAAAGTATTAGGCTTAATAGTTATAATGGAGTAATTATTTCATAGCAAACAAGGCTAATGTGAAATATTTGGAGACTGAGGTATGTTTTCAAAGCCTAGTGGATTAGCTAAGAGTTAGTGAATTAGGGCCAAGTGCTTCAAATACTCGTCTCTTTATTTTTCAAATTAAAGCTGATATTTGAATAGACAGAAAATATGAGTAATGAAAATCTTTGATCATCTTAATAGTAGATATCTTTAAAGTGTAAATTAACTGCTAATTTAATTCACTGTAATGCTATGTGAAGTAATGTGTTTTTACTTAAAACTTGTAATTTTGATGAAAATATGAACATTTTAACGCAGGTAACCTGGTTATTTCATTTTGCCTTTTTATATTGTTTTTTACACAACATCAAACTTTTTCCCCCATAAAAACATTCATTATTTCTAATACATTAATAGGAAAAATGTTACTATGTAATTGTCTTTTTTATATAAATATAAATGTTAGGATGATTTATGTGATCATTTTTTAATGTACTCTCAAATCTCTGAGAATTAACCCCTTCCCCCACCCCCAGCCCTACTGATAAAGACTCTGTGGTTGCATTTAGTCCTGATGCCTCAACTAACTACAAAGGAAACTAGGAAAGATAGCTTGTAGCTATAAACAAGTGTGAAGCTAAAATTTGGTTGATTTTATTACTTAAAGGAAGTCGATTTGGGGAGTTTTGTTTTTTTTTAACCCTACAAAATAGAGTTTGAGATGCTGAAAAACAGTAGTGCTTTAAGTTTAATTGGTAAAGAAGAAAAAGCTTAATGGACTGAGGGTGCTATACTGAGTCTGCTTGTGGGTGCAGACTCAGCCTGTAACAGTCCAGCTGGCGAACTGGACCAGGTCTTCCAAGGGCTCCGTGAAAGGTGCAGCTCTCCCAGTCGTTGGCCCTTAAGGTAATGAATTTTCAAAACTCTTATTATGGATGAAATTAAAAAAAAAACGCTTATGGGATTGGCAACTTATGATTTTGTGATATTTGTGACCCTCCACCTTGTCTCCAGTTAATTGAGAGCTTCCTCCGTATGCCAAGTATGTTGTACCTTTTAAGTCACTGTATTGACATTTTTAGTGGTTTATACTGTTTCTGGAACAGAAGCCATCATAAATATGCTGAATAAACCTTTGTAAGGTGATCCTAAGAAAAGACATGTACAGATTTTAATTTTACTAATATCAGTGGGAACCAGCAAATGAGTATTTTTACTAATCTTTTATCAGTTTTTATAAGATAAGGAGGATGAACTAAGGTTTATCAACTGACAAACACTGAATTTTGCAGTTTGACTTAATTATTTGGTAGAAGTTTGTCAAATTGGTCAAGTTTGTTTACTTGGTCAAGATACTTTTCTTTGAAATGGAATGTCACTATTTTATACTGATATGAAATATTATTTCTTAAAATATTTGATTATATTTTACCTTGTGTCTAGATTATCTTCCTTGTAATATCTGGCTGTCAAGTGTTCCCACTGTGACAACTTCTTGGATGACAGTATTTTGAACTAGATTGACCTGCTTTTGATAATTTATCAATAATTAACTGAGATTTGTAGATGCTTTTCAATAATTACATTTAAGTACTGTACCCAATTACTCAAATGTATTCCTCTGTTGAAAGCAGAATTGTTACTCTTGTCTTAACTAGTGAAAAGAGAGATTAGACTATGGGCCACTATATGCTCTAAGAGGTTGGACAGTTATTCTAATCTTTCACTTCTATTGATTCCAGACATTTTGGTTTTTGTCCTTGTTAATCAGGATGGGAAAATACTAAGATATGCTTAAATTCTCTCTGCTTGACAGAAAATAATGTCTAGTAAGGTGGTACAGAATTAGCATAGAAAGGGAGATTGTGTCATCAAAATTTATGGATTCAGGTATGATTTTTATAAATATATTTATCTTTTAATTTTACCAGCTTCTGGGAAACAATTAGTTAACATCCTTTACATAACCATTTGGTCACTTCTTAATATGGAGGAAATTACTTCCTGAATGTCAGCGATCTTAATTTTTTGAAAGAACTGAGTTGCTACAAGATGCATATTTTTAGTTCAGTATAAATTTTTGGATGTGGTTGAACATGTATGTTTTTAACAAACTGTAATAATTTGAAGGTGACTTAGTGATGATGATTCCATTCATTGTGTATTTACTTAGAAATGTATTAAAATTAGAATGATACACTTAAAGAAATCAAAATTATTCTGAATTAGTTGACTTTTTTTTTAGACATAATACATATATTTTGTAATTGGTGCAACATAGTAGTTTGATTGTTTCTCAGTAAACCAAAGATGTTTCTTTGCATTCTTTCAGAATTGTTAAAGAACAAAAAGGAAAATTTTGTCATCTGGTTTATTGGATTTTTCATTATTATCTACAACAGCAGTCATAAAACAACAAATAAATATTTTAAAACACTTTAATACATGTTCTTCTTTTCCATGTTTAGGTTATAGAGCCCTGGAGTTTAAATCCATTTTCTTCTTTTAAGGAAAATAAAAAACTCTTGTCAGTTCTTATCATTGCAAGTGAGGTTACTGTTAAAAATGGGTGAAAATGGTGGTGTGAAAAGTCACTTACTAGAAGGGACCTGAGAATCTATAGGGAGGTGGGTGGGACTTGATGGTGGAGCTATAAAAGTCATGGTGCTTTACTAGAGAAAGTAGCATGATCACAACAAATTGAAGGTTAACCAGATATGATATGTGGGGGTTGGGAGATAGATTTACATATTGTGATTGGCATGTTAATTTAGCTTAATTACTTATATATGATCTCTAAGCAAATTCCAAATTTCTTCTGGTAAAAAAAAAAAGTGATTTTTTTTTGCGATGTAAATAATAAATTTGTTGGTAGTTTTTATATACTTTCTATACAAAATAAAAACATGGAAATTATTAATCTTAAAAACACTAACCTTATGGCTAATGCCTTTATCTTAAGACTGATCTCAGAACATTATTGTTTTGATCAGAAACCTCTTGTATAAGACTTATACTGGAAGCGTTGATACAACCTTTACATTTCCAGTTGGATTCCAGAACATTTTTCATGACACCCTTGGCATTCACCTTAAGAGAGAGTAGCTTTCATTACTTTAATTAAGGAACATTGGGTAGGTAATCATTCTTCTCACATACTGTTGCTAATCAGTCTTAATTTTTAGCTTCTCTTTTGCATTTCCACTTGCCTTTTTTCAGAAGATATTGGCAAATAACATTATGTTTAAAAAATATGTCCCCATTTTTTTGTTCAATTCAAGTGAAATCTTGTGTGAATATCATTCCCCTCGTGGAGCAATCCTCAGTAATATATTCACAGTAAGAATATACTTTAGAATTAATTATTTGTGTCATTCATCCAGTTATTCCCTCACTATTAAATTATTGCTTTCTTATTCAGTATAAATTTGCTTTTCACCATTTTTGATGACCTCTGTCATCAGTGGATCGTTAAAAATTCCCTTCCAGGAATTCCCTCTGATTATCTACAACACTTTGGGTTGAATAATAGGTGTGTTGAATAACTTGGGAAGGTAGACCTTTGATAACTCAGTTTATTAATAATTTATGGTATGACTTTGTGGAACAGGGGCAGTAGGAGATACAAATTAGTGGAAAATACTGTCCTTGAAATCAAGAAGTTCATGATCTTATTGTGGGAACAAGCTATACTTGAAGTCTATATTCCTAGAGAAGGTTGTGTGTGCTATAGGAGGGGTGTAAGTGAGTTTAGAAGAAGTTACAGGGGAGTGGCAAGGCAGAGTGGGGATAGGGAAAGTGGCATATGTCAAGATTAAGTAGTGTAAAAGAAATGTCTACATTGAGATAAAGTGTGAAATAGAGGAGATTGAATATGAGGAAACTGAATATGAAGAAAGACAAACAATCTAGGTTTTCTTTTTTTTTTAAAGATTTATTTATTTACGCATACAAGCACTGGGGCACAGGCCAGAGGTGTGGGGGGGTGAGAGGATTCACCACAGAGAGCGGGGAGCAGAACAGGCAGATCAACAGAAGTACACTGCTGAGGGGAGCAGCGGGCACAGCAGGAGAGGTCTGCCACGCCATGTGGGTCCCCCCCCTGGCCGGCAGCAGGGATCGAACTCCTGCTTCAGTGGCTGCGATTTGCTTCATAGTGCGTTGCTTAACCCACTGCGCCACCAGGGGAGGCCCCAATCTAGGTTTTCTTCTTGGAGGTTTTCTTCTTTTGTTTGAACTACTGCTATCTGAATAATCCATTTCAAAGTTCCACTTAATCAGACAGGAGAGGGAACCATTTGTAGGACATAAAGAGGTAAATTGGGAGATGCAACTCAGGATATTACTTTAAGAATGAGGAATCATCTTTGAAAAAGGGAAATTTTCTTCTAACCTGGGAAAAGCAAGAAACAAAGTGCTGGAAACATATATATGAAAATGCCATTTAGTGATCTCAGCTTAATAAAGATGATAGAAAATATAGTTAAAAAGACAAGCAAACGTGGTAAATTTAGTTATATCACATTTTTAATTTGTTGAACTTTATTTCCTTTCTAAGCATTTGAATTCACATTTTGCAATGTTTCACCTTAAAATTAAAAAAAAATCTTTGATCTATGATCAAGTCTGAAGATCCCTTTTCCTAATGGTACAGTTTGGTTTAACAACCACTGGCTAGCTTCAGGGTGTTAGAGTCTGTAGGATCTGCATTGCATATTTTATAGAAGCAATCAGGATAAAGTATGAGTGGATTTGGGTTCTGGAATGTACTCATCCAATACTTAGTAAACTGTTACCTTCCATTGTTAGAGTATCCCCATGAGAATTTTAAAGGAAAAACCCCAGAAAATCAAAGAAATGTCCTTGTGGTCCATTCTGTAAACTTGTGGGAGGTGTCAACAAGTGTTTCAAGGACAATTCTGACATAATCCCCACCAGTGTCACACAGCCACTGACATCTGGGAAGTGACAGTGGCTGACAGACCATGTTGGCACAGCAGAAATCGGAGATGGACTAGCTCAGTTGGAAGAAAAATGTCATGCTGCCTAGGAGGCTAAGAAGCAGAACACAGCAGTGGCAGCCTGTGCAAACAGTGGCTATTAACATTAACTAACAGACAGATTGAGTACAGTGAGGGCTGCAGGCCACCCATCAGTCGCTTTGCCATACTTGGACACATAGGAAGATCTGTGCTGTCAGCAGTAGCTTCTCTCAGTAAAAGGGAAGAGATGTTTATGTTCATTCTCATGCTTGCATTGGACAGTGACAGGTAAGGAATGCACCTTTTGTTATGAAGAGTAATGCAATTTTAATGTGAATTTGACCTTGAAGGCAAAGAATTGCTGAGCCATCACTAATAACATCACTTAAAATGTATTCTCTGTTCAGCTACTGGTTCATCCTCATTCATCCTGGATCTCACATTTTCAAAATGGTAACCCAGGAATTGCAGTGTGTTTTAGGGCAATGGAATAAAAGACTGAAGGACTATAAAAATAAAATCATAGAGCTATCTTCTGTTTTTGTTATTTCATCATTAGTATCTTGGCTACTTAGTACTTCTGGAGAAAAATTATCTAACTGGGTGTTTTACTTGGCTTGCTCCCTCTGTCTTCCTTTGCTACAATTCTAAAAACCTCATCATCTTTCTTAAACCTCAATCCCATCCCTGCCCTCAACTGATGATCTTTTTAGCTGCCTTATATAGAAAACAAAGACCTTATAGTTGAATGAACAGACTTAGCTCCTCATCTTGTTACAAAATTTCTAAATTTCTTGGAAACTTAGAATGACTTCTACCAAAAGCTAATTCTTCCACTTGCCTTTTCAGTCACATTTCCCTCGTCCTTCTATCCACAAAACTTTTAAACTTCACATACCCCTTTTTCTGCCATCAGTCTCTCTACTGTATTGACTAGTCTCAGCTCTGATTTCTTAAAACCAAGGAGGAAAAACAAACAAAAATCTCCAACTTCCTTGCATTCATTTTTCTGCAAATCCATAATCTCCTTCCTTCTTTCTCAGACATGTTGCTTAAGTGAGAACGTTAGGATCTCACTTGACATCCTTATCATGAGGTTCAGGTTTCTTTTCTTATAATTTATTGTGCTTCTACAATTTGAATACTAAAGTAAGTGGAAATCTTGCTTTGGACATAAGATCATTATGTCAGGATGGGAGACTGCATCAAAGCTGATGAGCCCTGATTAGCTGGGGTACCACAGGCCCTTGGTGTTAAGGAGATTTTGATTCCTCCTCTCTCCCCACCTTTTTGTGTATGTGTGTGCTCCATTCAGTTTGAAGACTACAGTTAAGCATTCAGTAAGGGTTTAGACTTAGCTTTTGAACGACTTCCCAGTCTCTCAGTAATACTATAAAATCAATAAATTAAAAATATTATACAGAATTCCTGAATCAGTTGTGTGGGAATGTTGATGACTGCTTTTTTAAATACAGAGAGCCCACATATGGTGAGTTCTAATTTAACCATAGCAAATAAACATGAATTACCTGTGAGTTATCTTTACTTATGGGTTGTAGTCAACCTAGTTTCAATAAGCTCTTGCATAAGTGACTGTAGCACAACTTTACTTAGTACTGTAATAAAGAATGATCAAGGAGAAGAACATTCGGAAGGGGAGAAAGAAGACCAGAACCTCAGGACGGCAGGCCATGAGCAGTGATTAGGGATGCTGGACAAAAACTTACAGCGTTTCCTGTGGAAGAAGCCAACTGGGCTTTGCTTGATGAAGTGAAGGAAATTGTTAAGAGCTTACCTTTTAAAAAATAATAAGAGGTGTTGAGCTTGAGGCAATAAGTGTATAGAGCTTAATCAAATAGGTTATCTGTGAAATGTGAAGGAGAAATTAGGTATTTGTTGATATGAGCTTGGTCCTGTACAGGATGAGTAATTTATTACTTATTTGTGGTATATAACTTGTAAGACAAGTTTGCTTGCTGTTTTTCCCCCTACCCTCCTAAATATACTGTTAGGAAGGCCATTAAAATTCTTATTTTCACCCCCATTTTACAGATGATAAAATAATTTTAAAGTGTGGGTTACATAGACCTTCTAGGTAGAGAGAAGCTGAGCAGCTGAACTGATGTGAATAGAAGTTTTTTTAATTCACACCTATAATCTTTCTCTTTCATGAGTTGGCTTCCCTTTACCTTATTTTGTGATAAAGACAAAAAGAAAGGTACTCTGTAAGATAATAGAAGGGAAAATGTTGGGGTGGGAAGGACTGAATTTGAAGACAAAGTCTTTCAGTGCTTGTGCAGGAACAGGTTTTAGATTGTGTGGGTGGGAGAGTCCATCAGCCTTGAATTGGAAGAAAGTTATTCATTCTCTGCTATTTCAGGGCAGGGTGATGGGTTGACTATAAGTCTGGGATTTAGAATGTGTTAAGTATCTTGGTGACTATGACTTAGGGACCTAATTCTTTAGTCTCCCTAATGTAAAGCCTTTGAACATTTTCTGGTAGTGATACAAAATAATATATTTGGCTGAAAGTTTTAGATGGGTCATACTTAACCATGCAATTGTATATTCATGAACCAAGTCTTGGCTTCATCTATTGCCATTTTTTTTTTTAACTTCGATCCCAATATTTATTAGCACTAGGTCTCATGAGCAGGATCTGTAAACTGACGTTATGTTTCATGGATTCGTGCCTACCTCCTGAAAGAGGGGACAAGTTGTGCTTCTGGAAGTGTTCACAGGCTCATTCCCCACACTGTGGTTTTTAGTATGCTAAAAACTATTCTGATGCATCTATCTACAAATGATTGTCCATCTTACAGATGGTTAAGTTGTGTTTTGCACGGTTTAATTTTGAAAGTAGATTTTGTTTCTTAAATTATCCTCTTCAGGTCCTATTGTACAACCTCCCCTAGAGGAGAAAAGGTACATTACTGTATCAGATGTGCTAAATGCACTTGATAAATTTAGGCACTGGTAAATGCTTTGGTCTCCCTTTCAAAAGTTACTAGAGTACCCTATTATGTAACTTATTTCCAAATCTAACAGTGATAGTCATTCTTCATTGCTTTGGACCAGTTAACTTCTTTTTTTGTTGACCAGTACTTTTCAGTTTTTTGTGTTTTATTTATTTTTAACTCAGAAGTAGTAAACAAATTGAAAAGCCGAATTAGTATTTATATGGCTCTGACTACTGTGATCATTAAATCATCTTTTTTCTTTTTATAGAAATAATTGCTCTTCATTTTTCTTTAGTAAAATGTAAGATAAATATGGAAGGTAAATATGAAAATATAAAAACATGTGTATATAATATATGAAGATTCATATATATAGGTATCAATATAAATATTGGCTAGCCTTTGTTTTAAGTGGTTAAATCCTATGGCATAATTATACTGCTTTGTAAGCAGCTTTCTTGTATCATTGCATTTTTTCATACATAGAAAATTAGTGTGTAGTTTTGCAAAGATGTAAATTGATGTTAGAACTAAGGATGGAAAAGTACTTTGCTTTCTTTCTAAAACTCATTCTATTCTCCTAAAAGCAATCTTGCAGACAGATGCAGGAAGAAAAAAATAGTGGAAAGGCCATTGTCTTTCAGAAGAAAAAATTGTATAGTGATACTCTGAAAGGCTCTCATCGGAGAATAAAGGATGTAATCTCTGTATTAAACACAGATGGAATATTTCAGTCTCAGCTGTCATTGAAGAATCTCCACATTAGTTTGGATTGCGCACCTTTGGGGCATGTATAAATGACAGTGATAAAACTACCTCTTTGCCGAGCTGGAGTGCATAACATCCCTTTATCTGTGCCATCTGGTGCTATAGAGGATGGCAAATTCTCTCTGCCCTGATTTTTCTTTCTTTGGGATTTATAGACTTCTTTAGTGTAGAATGTGTTTGACCAACATTAGTGTTTGCCCCGAATTCAGTGGCAGCAGCTTCAAGAGTGAAATAGAATTCTAAGGGCTTGGAAGTGTGGGAGGAGCTAGAGAAGTTAGTTGACACACCATTAAGTATTTTGCAGGGCGGTGTGATGACATATAGGGTGCTTTGTAAGTCCTCACCATGTTGCCCTCCCTAGTGATGGAAAACCGCTCCTAGTTTTCATGCTGCCAATTATTTGTTTGATCATTTACAGCATAGTAACAAACAATTGGTGTTCTGGCTCTCACGTACTCAAAGAATGAATGGTAGTTATTCTGCCTTAGGGCTTTACTTTATTGAAAGTTTCTAAAATTGGTTTACAAGCTTTATTACCACTTTCCTAATTTACCTATTTTAAGACCAATCAAAATCTATTTAAGATTTATTCCTTGTTGAGTCTTGCAATAACCTGTTCCTTTATTGTCTACCAATATCTGTGATTAAAATGTATAAAAGCTTATTATATTTTACTAATAAAAGAAAATTCCTTCTGTGAATTAATATTAGAAGGTGTATACATTGATAAGCTTTGATTCTCTCCTCCCTAAATTGGGCTTAGATTATGTAAAAGCAATCACGATCCAGTAGGAGTTTGTCTGTTGTCACAAAATAACCAATGCAAAAGATGACCTTTATCTGGACCTTTAGTTTAGTTGAGAACTGGGTTGACAGAACTCTGGAGTGCTCATTAATAGGATCAACTTTGAATTGACTGAGTTGAGGATTCAGTCATAGGAAACATGTAATCAAATAAAACTTGGAAGGCCAATTTAAAGCTGAACAAAATCAAGTGATTTAAATCTGTGTCAAATAATTACTGATGATTTTGCTAAAAATTATGTTAGATTTTGTATTCTTAATGTAGACATAGTTAAAACCGGTTCTGACTAGATGGGTTACAATATTAATTCTGTTTTATTATTTTCTTTTTTATTTTACTTTATCTTTTTAAACTATTTTCTTTTTATTTACGTAACATTTGTTTACAGTACTGTATAGGTTCAGGTGTAGTTATTTACCTCAGGAACTATATTTCATACCACACCTACCACCAACCTATTCCTTTTCTTTAGTTTCCCTCTGGTAACTGCCATTTTATTGTCAATGACTAAGGTTTGTTTTCGTTGTGTTTATCAATTATGCTTTTCTTTGCATTCTGCAAATGAATGAAACTATATTGTATCTGTCTTCCTTATTTTAACTTATTTCACTTAGTATAATGTTAAAAATCACAAGATTTCATCATTTTATGGCTGAGTAATATTCCATTGTATTTCTATAGCACATTTTAAAAAATTGTGTCTTTTATTGGTTTCATAAGTGTACATGATTTAGAGGTATAGGTTCACACTTCTTCAACTGTCTAGTTTCAGACCACGCCCACAACCAAGGTACCCATAGTGCTCTACTGTATTCTATAGTAAAGGCCCTCTTCCCCTTTGCTTCCCAACTCACACCATCCCACTCTGATAGCCTTAATTCTACAGAGTTCTAGGTTTTGCTTGTTTGTCTTATCTGTACCTTTGCTTTATTTATTTATAGTGCACATACATGAGTAAAATCACCAGGTATTTGTTCTTTCTCCTTCTGACTTATTTTGCTTAGAATAGTCACTGTTTTCTTACCTTTGAACATTTAGGTTGAATTACCAGAACTCTGATACCTTTATAGTTCCCCTGAATTATTTACCTTTTCATTTTCATAAGGGATAAGTAGGTTGAACTGGCAAATTTTCATTTGCAGTCTTCATTTGCAGCAAATTGACTTTTTTTTTCTAAACCTACTAATTTAGCTATAACTCAACTTTCTCTTTTCCAATTAGAAATGTATGGTATTATTATGATGATGATGATGATTATGATTATCGTTATGGCTTTCAGAATAAAAAAATAATGTTTTTGTGAAAGCCAGGAAACCACTATTCTTGTATATTCATTATATAATTCTTGTATATCCATTAGTCCATTGCTACCCCCAAATAGTTGTCTAGGAGAAAGGCTGCTTCAGAAACCTGTCTGTGATTAGACATAGTGTCACTTCCAAAATCTACTTGGTTTAGAGTCTGCAAGACAAAAATTGAGTTTGGAGGGTGTGGTGGGAGAAGAAAAAGCACATTTTCACTTCGGCCATCTTTCTCTGGATATTCTCAGTGCCCTGATATTCTAGGGCTAGCAGGACACACACTACTGATTGGAGACCATTACTTTATTATCTTATTCTTTAGCTTAACATTGCAGTACATTTAATCATAAAAGATGAAAGTAAGGATTGCTTTCATTTTTCTCCCTTTGGAGACTTCTTCAAATTGAAGCAATTAATAGAAGCCTGAGAACACATTTGATTTAGGTAGAATCCCTTTTTTGTCCGCCTTGTGAAATATATATCTTAATCAAAGATATTTGGACTAGATAGATAGTTTTTGGATGTTCTTTTTTTTTTTTCCACAACTCTGAGTAAGGATTGTGATGGTAGAATATTAGGTAAAAATGCCTGATTTGATATAAAGGATTTTCATTATAGGGACACTTAATTTCTGCCTTTCAGGCTTGACTTTAATGAGAGGACAAAAGGTACAAGGGCTATGAGCTTCAATCAAATTTCTATGCCCAGTAGGGCCCCTATCATTATGGTCCCTTTCACAATCATTTTTAAATGGGTGTTTGTTAAAAATTCATTTAAGGTGTTAAAGAAATTCACACAGGTAAGATAGAAGGTGAGCTTTGAGAATCCTGTTATTTCCTTAACCTAAACTCAGTTTCATGAAGTCACCTCAAAAATAATTATTATTCAGCTGGACTGGGCTTGCTTTCATGTAATTTTGGAAGTTTGAGCATCAAAAAAGAATGAAGATTGTAGCTGTAACATATTAAATAAAGAATTGAGAAAATAGTGATAACTCTTACAATAGATCATAAAACATGGTATGGACATTTAGAGATGAATTTAAGGTTGTAAATGCATATGTTTCTTCTCAGTGATGCACACTGAAACTTATTTGATGTTCTAATGCACCTCAGTTGCTTCAGTTAAAAAAATGATGAACATTTATTGCAACACTTAATATAGCTCAGATATGGAAAACAACCTTAAACACCCAAAACAGATGAATAGGTCAAAAAGATGTAGTATATATACACAATGGAATACTACTCAGCAATCAAAAAGATAAACACATCTCATTTGCTGCAATATAGATGGAGCTGGAAAGAATTATGCTAAGTTAAATAAGTCAGAAGGAAAAAAAATACCAGATGATTTCACTTATAGGTGGCTATAGGGAAACTGACAATGGGCCAGGAAAAAATACAAACCTTGCAAAATGATCATAAACCTGAGACATACAGCAGGAGAGAGGTGGGGGAAGGGCAAAATAGGGAAGAACACAAAAGATATGGTGATGGTCATGGGTGCTATAGTGGTAGGAGAACTACAGGTACTACACCTGAGGGGAGAAATTAAATATTGTACAAAAATGAACAATGATTTAAGAATATAAATAAATTTAAAATTGAAAAGGCAAAAAAATGAGCATAGATAGCAGATAAAGCGAAAAACTGATGATTCATAAGCAATAGAATTTGGTGGAGGACTGTGGTGGTGGATGGATGTGGTGTGGTAACAGACATCTGAAGAGGGTGAAGTATCATATATCATAGATATATATGATGGTATATCATAGATCATATGCAATGTTGCAAGCCAGTGTTACCTTAACTGAAAAGCAAAAAACAAACTGGCAGTTCATAAAAGATATACAAAGCGTAAAGGCAATGAAAGGTATTAGTCTCATGTGTAATACTAGATGCATATTAAAATTGAATTTTCCTATTAAAATACTATAAAAATGAAAAAAATGAGTATATTGTGGGATGATTACTTTTAATAATGTCTCTATAACTTAAAAATTCATATAAAAATATAACCAGAATACAGAAAGACAATTATAAGAAAAAAAATTGAAGAACGTCTTGCTTGCTTTGATGTTTTGGCAAGTATAAATAAATAAAGCTGCGATAAACAAAATAGTTAAGTAAAATATGAAATACGTAGGGATAAATGTGACAAATTGTGCAAGATCTGTACATTGCAAGCTATACAACGTTGGTGAGGGTGAGAGAAATGGAAATATAGACTAACTTAAAATAGAGAAATTTTTATGGATCAGACTATTGTTATTAAAATGCTAATCTTTCTAAATCAATTATATATTTAGGTCAATGTAATCCTGTCGCAAACCCGTAGCCTTTTTTTTTTTTTTTGGGTAGAATTGCTGAACGTGTATATGGAAATACAAAGTACTGACAATGGCAAAAATGATTTAAAATGCTCAATTTCAAGACTTCCTATGAAACTACATAAGTAGAAAGAGTGTGTTATTGACATTAGGGTAGAATGATCTGAATAGAATTCAGAAATAAACCATACATATATGTCTACTAATACTTGACTAAGGTAACCACTCGGATAATTAATTGGTCAGCAAATGGTGCTAGTAAAATTGGGTATTTATATGTAAAAAAAGGGGGAAAATTTATTTAGAAAAAATTTACTTTAAATGGGATCACTGTAATACACATTTTCTGGAAGAAAGATTTGGTGAATTCTTTTTTAGTTTTAAAATAGGCAAATATTCTTATAACTTACTGAACTATAAAAATATATATCAGATAATATAAAAAATGAAAACATGTTTTTCATAAGACAATATTAATAAAATGAAAATTCAAGTCACAGAATGAAAGAAGATATATGCATAGCATGTATTTGACACAGGACTATTATCTGGCATATAAAAGCAATTTTTCAACTTAATACAAGGTACAGTTAAAAGATGGACAAAAATTTGAAAAGACACTAACCAGAGGATATATGCGGATATCCAAGAAGCAAAAGGCATAGTATATAATCAGAAAAATAGAGATTAAAATTAAAATGAAGCTGCTAAATTGAAATAGCTAATATAAAATAAATAATAAAACAGCTAAAATGAAAATAGAAACTTTTGGTAAAGATGCAGTACTGGAGTTCTCATACATTGTTGTGGTAATTCAGTAATACTGCCATATATAATCATTTGGAAACCAGTCTGGCATTCTCTTAAGTTAAGCCTATGCTTGCTTGGCCATTCATCCTTAAGTAGCTACTGAACAGAAATGAAACATGTTCACACAAAGACTTGTATGTGAATGTTCGTAGCACTTGATAATAGCCCCAGACTGGAAACAATCCAAATGTCCATCAACTAATAAATAGATGAACAAATTGTCCTATATCTATACAATAAAATTCTGTCCAATAAAATGGAACGACTATTTTTACATGCAGAAGCATGGGTGAATCTCAAAAGCATTTTGCAAAGAGAAAAAAGCCAGACACCAAGGACTGCATACTATAATATGATTCCATTAAATGAAATTCTAAAAGGGCAAAACTATAATCATGCAAATTAGATCAGTGGTTTCTTAGGGGGTGAGGGGAGGGGTTAACTGCAAAAGAGCAGGAGGAAACTCGTTGGATGATAGAAATGTTCTATATCTCTATGTGTGCTGATGATTATACAACTGTTTGCAATTGTCAGAACTCAAATTTACCATTGAAATGGGTAGTTTTTATTGTAAATAAATTATTTCTAAATAAAGTTCAAAAGACAGATCACCATGGTATTTGAAAAAAAAGAGAACTGAAAACAAATAAAGAAGACCCTTCAGTAGTCTATCGGTAAATTTGAAAGGCATTATATAGGATTTTTAAGGTCACTATTTTGAAAATCCTGGCGTGATTATTGATACAATGAAGAGCCATCACTGTCTTTTGGGAAAGATAGTTCTGAAAATAGTAACCCTCAAGAAATTCAAACTTTTAGTGCTAAAGAGATACGGTTATTTAAAAAGGTATGTCCCTTTTCCCTCTCACTGTTTCTAAGATCACATGCTCAGTTTTGCTGTGGAGTTATGTTTGTATTCATAGGGTAAAATCTTTAAGTATTGTAACTTACATTTTTGTGTGTGAGAAACTAAAATTTAACTGATTTTTAAGCTAGTTTAGATTAATTACAAAAGAAAATGCAGCTAGTTATGGCAAAGGAATAACTTTAAATCTAATTTCTTATATGGAACTGATGAGATTAGGGTCCATAGCTAGTATATTAGATTTATGTCGCTGCATAACAAATTACCACACATTTCGCTGCTTAAAACATGACCAGTTTATTAGCTCAGAATTCTGTAACCTAACAGTCGGGGTAGTCTGAGATGGCTTCTCTGATTAGCGTTTTGCAAAGCCAATGTCATGCTGTCAGAAAGGCTAAACTTGTACTTGGGAAAATCTGCTGGGCAAGTTCACTTCATGGCAGCTGTAGGTTCTAGGTCATCATATCCTTGCTGGTAGCCAGGGGTATTTTTCTGTTCATAGGACCACCTGCATTTGTATCACAGGTTCCCCTCTATCTGTAGACCAATGGTGTCAACTAAATTCTCTCTGACATCCTTTTCTACCATCAGGAGAAAGCTCTGCCTTTTAAAAGGCTGATGTGACTAGATCACACCTATCAGAAAAGCTCTACCTGAAGGTCAGCTGTGCCGTGTAACAACTGTAATGATAGGTAATCCACCTACACTCAGAAAGGGGGGATTCTGCAAGAGTAGTGTCTTTGGGATTTTGCAGTGTGTACTTAAGAATTTCTCCTTTGATTTCTAGGAGACAAATATTTTTCATAGTGATGAATGAAGTATATATTGCATCTTTTTATTTAATAATAGTGAAGCAGATATTTTGATTAGGATAAAAATTGGTTTCAATGCAGTGCAAAAGGGCAGGTGTTTGTTAAAGAAAATGGTTTTTCTATTTTGTAACCAGCACTCTTTGAAATATGAACATTTGAAAGCAAATATACAATGCTCTCTCTGCAGTTCTTTGTATTAGTTTCAAAAGTATTCCCTGAATTTTAGTTCTTTTTATGTCTACCACATTTCTTTTCAAATTGTGCTGCATCAAAGCAAATTTAGCCATACCTGTATTGATAGCATATTCCAGATACCTATTCTTGCTATCAAGTTAGCTTAACCAGAGTAATCCGAAACCCATTTTAATATACTCATAAATTGGTGGTTCGAAGTACCTCAGGCAGAGCACAGTAGGGGGCTGAGATGGCTCCAGAGCTGGACTCTGGAATGGTCAACCAGAGAACCTGCTCCTGAGCTACCCGTGTGTGTAGAGCTTCCTCAAAGCAAGGTGACCTCAACTAGGTGTCATACCTGACAGCTCAAGGCACCCCGCCACAACTCCACTGAGATGTTCATCAGAATATCTTATTTCACGTTCTAAATAAGACATGCCCAACATTTTCCATATTTGATTGTTTGCATTTTGTTTAATTACTTTAAAGTATGTTCAGATAGTCTAAGTTATAGTTTTGTTTGCGGAGAAAAAACAGCATTGATATTGACTTCATAAAATTGAGACTTGGGTGGATGGAAAAATATGAATTATTATATATTAGATGAAGCTTCTGTTTTACTTCATTTCAGAATAATTTGGCATCAGTTTGAAAAAGACAATTTTTTAACTTTAAGAAGATTGTGGCAAATTTAAATACAGCATTTAAATATTTTATTGTATTCCTGTGTTGCCCCTCATACATTTAAAATTTGTAGAGAAGCTACTTAATAACTTTTGGAAATAGAAGATTGGAAAACATAAGATAGTGATATAAAAGCAAGGAAAAACAGATTAAATCAGTTTTTATAAAATCAAATGTTAGTTGCCCTGTTCCCGGTTTTCTCATAGAAAAGAAAGCAGAACTTTTTCACATGTTAACCAAAGTTAGATTTGGTGATGCTGAGTTCAATCTTTATTCCTATGACAGATAACAAGAAATTAGCTCATTATTCACTATTTCCTGACATTTCCAGTGTTTTGTTTAAATTTAGAATTCCATACTATTCTTTCATTAGCCTTTTGGTTATAAAGATCACATTTATTCTAACTTATTTGAGAGGAAAAGCCTTGAAAAATCTCCTAGGTTGACCTTCAGTTTCTGCTACCCTTATAAAAAAAGTTTTGGTCCTGTCCTGTTAGTTTCTAACATCATAGCTTTTACATTATGCTTTCTGACATTGAACAGACAAGGTGTGAAGTCATTTTAGGTGACTGTCCCAGCAGGGTCACAAGTCATCTGCTACAGAGAAATCCTATCCTTCCTTGTAACCGCTGCTATTCTTATACTCGTCACATGTCAGGCTTCTCCGAAAAACAGGGTTTTTTGGATGCAGCCAACCCGAGCTGAATGTTAGGATTAAGTAGTGCTGCTGACACTCAAGTCTAGAGCTTCTTAATGTGCCCCTTTGCCTGACAGTGCTGATGAGGTCTTGGAACTTGTTACTGATACATGATTTTAGGTGTCATCCTAGAACATTTACTTAAGACTAAAAGCTACTTTCTAAGTTTTTTGCTATTGGTTAACAATTTATCTCCTTAATACTTCTGCATAAATATTATTTAGGTATGGCAGTTTATGCATGTTATTTTATCTATTTATTACATTTGATAGGCATAGGTATATGTGCATACCCAACTGTGTGTGTGTGTGTGTGTGTGTGTTTGTATATTAGTTTAAAAAGCACAAAGAGGAATACTCTGCCATGGCCTTCTCCAGATTTTAAGATAGAAACAAAGAAAAATCACATAATAATTATGACAGAAATAGATCATTGTGGGGACTCTCTGGAGCTGGAGTTTAATGGACAAGGGGTGGGAAGACGGTGAGCAGAAAGAGGTGTATTATGATTGTGGGAAGGAGCTTGCTATATGGTTTAGTTTAGGAACTCAGCTGAGAACATCAGGGCAGCTGAGTGGGAATTTAGGGAAAGTTGATGGTCAACCTTGTGGTTTTAGTCAGGGACCTTAACCTTCCAGGGATAAGAGAGAGGAAGAATCAACACCCTCCCCTTTATTGATTCAGTTTCCTGACAGTGAAGAACTACCTTTGCCTTTAGCTCTGTGTGAATCCCTCCCACAATAAAATGTGATGCCTCTCTGATGATGGCACAGTTGTTTTTAATAGGGTCTGCATTATTACTGACTTGGTTATAAAATTGTTTTCTACATATTGTAGCCCAATAATGTATGATAGTGTTCTTTAGAATATGATTGTATCACTACTGTTAGATTAAATATGGAGTGTGATATCAATATAATAGAGATATGAGTTACTTTCTTCGGGAAGACAATACAATTATCTCATCAAGTAGAAGAAATTTCTGTTACATTATTTCCATTTACAAAGCCTTTTCTCAGATTTAGTATTGTTTGAGGTCCACACTTGCCTTTGCAGTAGGTTGGAACACAATATGACTTTGAGTAAGTTAACCATTTTTTAAATGTATTTATTGATTTTTTGGAATGATAATTTAGTCATTCCTAATTTCAATGTTGCCTTTTAAAATGTTATCTTTAGTTCTAGTATAATGCCCAGAGTAGGTGTCTATTGAATATAGGTTGAAAGAATGAGTGTTGGCTTTGTTAACTTAGTTAAGATGCTCTGAGAAAGCTGCTTCTTTGTTAGAAAAGTTCTTTTTAAGATTATTTTTGTTACCACTCTGTGCTGATTTCATACTATATTTTTGTAGTTAAACATTGATCTTTCTTGAAATTTTTAATTGCTTATAGATTTTTTAAAGTTGATCTTTATTTTATGGTTCTTTACTTTAAATGTTCTATTTCATTTCAAATGGGAAGGATTTAAAATAAACTCTAAATAGAATAGGCTGGAATGAGCTACATGCATGCATCTTGAAAAAACATGCTGTTATAAAGCTGCATATCTGTGGCGTTTGCTGGCAAGGCTTCTCATCGTGTGTACATGGGAAGAAACAAATAAACTTATTACATTGCTTTACTGACATTGTAAAGCATGGAGGAACTTCACTGAACATGTTTTTTCTTTACTAGCAGTTATTTCTATTTCTGATTTTTTTTTCTTATTGTTTCTATTCCTAACTTCTTAAGTGATGTTTCAAGTCATGCCCCCTTAAACAGCCTCACACTTTCATTTCCCATACTACCAATACTCTTAATTACTCATAGGTCTTTCACTACTAAGGTATCACCTTCAAAGTAATCTCAGACCATTGCCAGGTTCCTTCTCTCCCTCTTAGCTCTACTCAGTCTGTGGACACTGTAACATCACAGAAGGTGAGGTGACCGAAGGAGGTGGTCTAGTTTCTTTCATTGAGAATTATGTTGTCTATTTGGGTACGAGTAACAATAACAATAGAGCAAAGCCTGATTTCAGAGTGTCTAGTATAATCCAAAGGTAGAAAAACTGTACCCTGCAGAGGAAAGTAAAATGCTATCAGGAAGCTAGGTCTGGTCTATCCATGTCTGCTCCCTTCCTTTTTTTTTTTTTTTTTTGCCATGAATTATATACAGTAAAGATGGCTCTATAAGAACAACTGAATTGTAAAATCACCTCCATTCTCAAGAGTAGAATGACTGCAAGAGTTACTGAGAATGACCAAATTCCCCTACAGCCACACACTGTGGGTGGAGATGGGGTTTCCATTAAAATGCACAGTGGGTTCTCAGTAGCCTTGTTCCACAGTGAGGTCATCTCTGCTTTGACTCAAGCTGGGCAAAAAGAAAGAAAATCTCAGGTTTGCATTTTTAATTGATAGCAACCCTTTGGGATTTTACACCATATTTTCCCAATTATTAATTGCCAATTTCAAATGGAGAGTTCTCTCTCTCTCTCTCTCTCTCTTTTTTTAATGGGTAAGAAAATGATTGTTTTAAATCAGTGACCCATGAGAAATGGTGGCGGGAATCAGGGGCAGGCAGGCAGGAGAAGAAGCTAAAAGAATGTAAAAGAGACTTTAATGGTTAAAACAAGGTCCTAGAAGATTCAGGAAGAAATAAGTACAGGGTTGGTCAGACTTAGCTGTTGCTCTTAGGCAGAAGGAATACATCGTTCTGAGACCAGGGATTGGGAAAGTAACTGCGTTTCAGAGTTTGGAAAGTTGAAAAACTTAACTCCTGTGTAGAGGCAAGGATGCCAGTTAAGAGTGATAGGACTGGATGATGGATTACAAGGAAATGATAAAGTTTGTGATACTGAATGTGTGGAAATAACCATGAGTAAATTGAAGGCATTTTATGAGTGATCTGAGTGAGACTGCCGCTGAAAATTCAACATCTGGACTAAGAGCTTCCCCTATGTTCCATTTCTTCCCAGAACTTGGCACTTTCCTTTCAAAAAGGGGAAAAACAGGTGACTGATTAGTTTAGGTGAGACATATCGGTTAGATGAAATAGAAAGACAGAGGGAAATGAGGCTGAAAATAATAGTTGGCAAGAGAGAGAGAGTAGAAGTGCTTAGTGATGGAGCTCTGTCTGGGAAGGGAAGGGAATCAGAAGAGGAAGGGATTCTTTGGAACAAGAAAGAATTAAATAACTTAAGGGTCTCTGTGTTCTGAATGCACAGTGATCGAGAGGTGGAAGATAAAAGTTAGAATTCCAGAACTGATGATACTGGAGACAAACCTATTCAGGGCAATGTCAACATCTGGTTTATCTCCACTAATGTTTATGGTGATATCCTTGGAGAAGGTCAAGGACCTTGGGTTCTGGCTCTTAAATGAGTTGTCCATTTGGACATTAATAATAATCATTAACATTTCCTGGCTGCCTGTTCTGTGTTGAGCTCTGTGACCAGTTATGTATGTTATTTCTAGTGATTATAATATTCTTGTGAGGTAGGTACTATTATCTTTATTTTATCCACAGTGAAAGCTGAGCCTACGCAGGTAACGTGCACAAGAGAATGTATTTGGTATGGCCTGGTAATAGAGTTGAAAGTCATTAAGTCTGACAGCAAAATCTAGCACTGATCATTCACCGAAAGTCCCCAATAGACTGTAACCCCATATTCATGCTTTTCCCTGCCATTCCTTTGTGATCCTTTTAATTCTAAAAAGGGATTTATAACCATCAAAAGCATCATCTGTGCAGGATTTTTTTAAAAAAGGTGATAAATAAGTGTAAATGGCAAGCAAAATTTGAAGAACTAAAATGTAATCAAGGATAGTTTAGTGTATAAACTCATGGTAATGATTTTATTACATCTACCAGGCTTAGGCAATAAAATTGGCTTATTTTAATAGCAGACATGAAGGAAGAAGTGTTTTACTCAGCACTTAGGGTTGATGAGATGAAAAATCCTATAATATCTGGAAGAACACAACTCTCAGCACTGAGATATGGGGATGAGAGGCCTTGTATAATGCAGTAAGAACATCTTTAAGGATATCCTGCATTGCAATGCATACTGTTGAATTCTTATGTCGATGCATGAGGGTTTAAACAATGTAGGTGAATAGCATTCAATGAAAGGAGGATCAGAATGGCAGGCTTTTTAAAAGATTGTTTAAAGAGGACAGCTGCTGATGAATAGAAAATATGATAGTAGAATAGCAAGAGCTTCAGCCTAGATCTCAGCAGTAAGATGGATCCTTGTGAAATGATCTGAGCTTTGGAATCAACTGTTCCAGTATCTGGGACTAAGAGTTCATCTCTCTCCTGAGCCTGGATTAGAATTGAGATTATCCAGGATATATAGTAGGCCATCAGTAGATGAGAATTAAGATACAAAATCTACGATAGATGAGAATGGATTCTGGAACATTTTTTTTTTTTCCTCCTGCTGTATTTGAGTGTCTTATATATAAGGCACAAGGAAATTGTTTTATCTCACAACCTTTGGGCAGCGGTTCTCTAATTGAGCATCATTTAAATCATTTGTCAGGGATGTTAAAGCACAGACTGTTGGGCCCCAACTCCAGAGTACCTGAAAAAGAGTGTCTGAGAGGGCCCTGTGACAACATTTCTACCACGTTCTTTTTTTTTTTATTATTCTATTTTTTCCCTTTAACTTATATATATTTGACATCAGTTGTAATCCCCATGTATTCCCCATCACCATATCACCAGTGCAGCAAGTTCTTAAGTAAAACTGATGCTGCTGATCAGAGGCCCACCTTGGGAACCACCATCTTGAGACAGGAAATAAAATGAAATTGAATAATAATTAAGAATATCAGTGCTAGCAATCTAAATTAGGGGGAATTCATAGATATTTCTTTCAAAAATTTATTTTTCATACATCCATATCTTCATCAATAAACTGATGAATGAGATGGCTGTCCAGGCATAAACCTAAGGGAGTGCTGTGAGTTTGTTGGAAGGAATCATTTGTTTTTACAATCTTGACTTTTATGAACTAGAGTTTTTGCATGCTTACACTTTTATGTACTTATGCCAACCTCTTTTTCACTGATAATATCAAAGGTAAATTTTATATAAATCTGTGTCCAATTAATAATTAATTGAAATGCTAAGATTTCACCAGGAAGTTTGTTTTCCCACAAACTGATCTGTTAATTGTCTTAAGTGCAAAAGTGCCAAGATTCTATCTGTGGAATGATAATACAACTGAGGGCAATTGAATAGACAATGAATAATTGCTTGATTAGTTTAGTGTTTTAAAAACATGGTTTCTAAGAGTATTGCAATGGAAACCTTATCTTAATGACTTTCTCAATTGTCAGTGGAACTTCCATATCAAGTTTTGATTTAGTATAATTTTGGCATTTTATAATAACTTCATTTTTATATTGTATTGAGCTCAAACACAGTTTTTTATTTTTATAATATCAGAATACCTATAAAATTAGATTTCTTAAATATTCTGAATAAATTGCATCTTGAAAAAATAGTTTAAGTTCACAGAATAGGAATGGTTAAAAAATTGGCTAAATTGTGGTTGATCAGTTTCCTTCAATTTGGGATCATTCCTATTCAAGTTTAATCTAATAATGACTTTATCTATTAGATCCATCCACACAGAAGACTTTATCTCTTTTTATTCCAAAATTAAACCAAACTTTAGGGATTATTAAAAGGAAAAATTAGCAAAGGAATCTGAATTGTGTTTTTCCTTGGTTCTTGGTATTAAGACAATAACCAGAATACCCATAAGAACTTCATGTATTTACCTGATTTAAAAAAAAAGAGAGAGTTAAAAATACTTGAAAAGGTGCTAATATAATCCACTCTACACAAATAGTTGGTAGAAGTTTCAGAACATAAATATTAATTTGTCCAGTTGATTGCCTCATACAGAGTGCTGATGGTTTTTGATTTTTCTTCTTAAGACATTGTTTTAATGCCTAATAAGATCAAGTTCTACATGCAGAAAATATTAAAGTAATTAAAAACATTTGGCTTTTTTGCATATATTTTCTAAAATTATCTATCTTGTTAACACTCATCTCTCTTGTCTCTAATTGGGCTGAAACGTGTGAAAAGAAAGAGCTTCGATATGGAACTAGTTTTCAAAGGATAGCTTGACTATGCTGCACACAGAGGAATTAATAGATGTAGCTTTGAAAAAGTTTCTGATGTCAGTATTTTGTTTTTTTTTTTTTTCTACTGGGGCAGCATGAGACTTAACTAAGACTTTGTTACATTTCAATAACTAAGATTTTTCATGTATCATTTGGAAATCTAAGCACTATCACTTCAGAGTTGAAAGATGGAGCTCTAAGATCTGATACTGAAGAAATGGTTTGTCTTATTTCTTTAAAATATTTATAGTATCATCTTACTTCTTCATAAAGAAAAGGAACTATTTTTAGTAATTTGCTTTTTCTAAGAACAGATAAATACTATTATTATTATTTTTTATTTCATAAAAAATGCCCTAATGTTGGATGGTTTTGCTTAACTCCTTTAAAACTCTTAAAAAAGACAACTAAGAATTTTTATATAATACCACAATAAGATTAAAGTATAAGAGCAATTTAAATTACTCTTAGACTTTATATTAAACAAAAAAATCTTATAGATCCTCCTTATGCTACAATTTCATCATAGGCAAACACCTAATATATTGAGACAACTCTTACCATCTTTTGAAGGTTGAATTTTGCATAAAAACAAGGTTATATTGTATGCCTCTGGAAAGTTAATATTCATTTCTTTCCTATCATCTGTGAGTTTTATTAAAGCTGCTACCACTTGTCAGCAAGAGGCAGAAGAGAATCACAATGAAAGGAATCAATACTGAAGTAACTTTTTGAAGGAGAATGTGTAAGCAGCTTATTTTTCTGCATTGTGTATATACTTTTGCCATCTTGGTTAATCACTACTGCAGATGTTTAAGGGTATTCAGAGTAAAGGAAGCAGAAACGGCCTTAATCAGGTTTGGAGGACACTAAAGGATGTATATTTTGGGGGTTTTCTTTAGGAAAATAAATAAAATGTTTTCCTTAGGAAGTTTACAAAAATCTTTAGATAAAAGGCTTGTCTTCCTTCCCAGGACTCTCAGAGGGTCTCTGGCAGTAGGGACCCAGTGTTTAAGTTTAAGCTTCAAGATTAAGTACTACCTGTAGGGCAGAATGCAAGGAATATAAGTTCTGCTGTGGTTCTAAGGTGGCCTCTAAAGATCATTCCAGATCTGGCCACCATTTTTCAACCCCCACACAACTGAAAATAAGTTTTTTTTTCCACAACAAAATTTCCGTATCACCTTCTTTAGTCCTGGTTTCCAGAACACCTACCCTGTAACCTGAGCTCTTCAGTTGATACTCACTGTGAGTAGGTACTTGACCAAAATTTAGTACTTGACCAAAGTTTTCAACATTGAGAGGTACTATTATGTAGATAGATCATAATTTATTGGATTTTTCCATGTTTCATGATAGTATTAAGCTATCAAAAGGCAAGCAAATTATTTGAATCACATTATTCCTAAAGAAATGTAATTATGTAAGAATCATGTAAAAAGCTGGGTTTCTCAAAACTGTACCCTCAGGATCAGTGATTGTGTGTCCATGTCCCACCAGACTAATATGTTGAAATCATAATCCCCAAAATTCTGAACCAGGAGATGGCATTTCTCGGAAGTAATTAGGTCACAAGCGTATGGCCATAATGAATGGTAGTAATGCCCTTATATGAAGAGACCTAAGAGAGACGAAAGCTCTCTCCATCATGGGAGCTTAGTGAAGGCATCCTTTTGCAAATCAAGAAGATAGACCTTACCAAGAACCAGAGCAGCTGGCACCTTAATCTTGGACTTCACAGACTCTACAACAGTGAGAAATAAATTTGTTTTTGTCAACCAGCCCCAAATTAACTATGAACTGATAATTTAATATCTTGTGTTATAGATGCTCAATAGGAGAACCATTAATTGGAACATTAATTTTCTATCACCTTTTATTACATAACATAGAGTGTGTGTCAGGATTACAATGTCTGGGACTAGGTGTCCAGTTTTCTGATATTTGCTTATTGAGACAGCAGAATTGAAGAATAGAGTTTATATTTTGAAATATTTGATAAGTATAACCATCATATGCTAGGGCCATTTATTCATTATAAAACCTCTGGAAAATATACTGACTTTATATATTCAGAAAGAAATACTTTAAATTGTGGCTTTTGGAGGTAGGACCAATGGCTTTGAACATGTCACATACTAACTCTGTCACTGAGTACTCATTGTTTTGTGCTTCCATGCTCTCATTTCTAATGAAGGTTTCCTAACATATTTGCAATGAATAAACGGTGTAATGTAATAAATGTGGGATGCTTGGTGAAGTATCTGGAAGTTCATAAGCACTTTGTAGTTGTTTCACCATTGATTCAGCCTGACATAAGTACATATATGATAAATTACTGCTTTTAGTAAATTAATAAAAATTGGTATCTTTATAAACTTGAATTTATGGTTTCCTTTATTCGGAAAATTAGGATAGTGTAACCCAGCCTACTTTCATTTTTGCCCTAGGTATCAGTAAATTTAAATGGTATATTTCTTCAGGTCTGAGAACAATCACTACTTTGTTTTTTCAGTTGATCCTTATTCTCTTTTTTCTTTTAATTTCTCATTTTATATCATCTTAACTCATAAATCACTGTGAAGCCTTTTGAAATGGATATTCATATAAAATGATGTATCTTTCATTCTGCGGTAATATTTTATCATATTTAGTTGCATGTAGTGCTCATCTGTGAAGTTTTAGTTGTAGTATTGATTCTTCCTAGAGTTACTGGGAGAGTGGACAATCCTGAAACCATCTAGGAAATTCTATAGTAAATCATATACGATAATTGCATATGAATATCGCAATTTATGACACAGATCTGAGGAGTGAAATGCAAGTTATTTGCTTGCTAAATGCATAGACTTAGAAAATGACATATTTTTGAAACTGGTATACTTGGGGGTAGTTTGTGGGCAAAATCAATATGTTTCTAGTCAGTACTTTAGAGCCAAAACCTATACAGGAGCTGTAAAATGTAGGTTTGTTAAAATACTCAGACTTTTGGCTTGTTTGCTTGCAGTTTATATTGAAGAATAAATCGATCACTATTAAATGAGATGTTAGGTCTTTCTGAAAATAAAACATTTCCATTGAAAGATGTAGCTACTCACTTTTATTACCTAAGCTTTCATGTGCTGGAAATACTGAACTTGATATTGCTTCAGTTTTTCTTTCACATTATATAGCTAGATTCTCTTAAATATGTTAGAAATTTTCTAGTAATAAATGGTATTGTGAATGATTCATTATTAAGGAAATTTGATACCTGAGAGAAACAAGCCATCAGCAGTAGGAATAAAAATTTGAAGTCACAAAATTCTGTAAATTTACAGCTGAGAATACTGCCCGTAGTGACTGCAAACATTTCCATCTCTATATGAGAAATATAGAGTTTACTTATTTAGAAGAATAGTGCTCATCTACTGCTTACTTAGACGTGTAAAGGGCACCGTAGTTAAACAAACAAAATCTGATACTTAAATAGAAGACCCATAGCCTCATCCAAGCATTGTCTCCTGGTAGTCATGTGATTTTCAGCAAATCATTTAATCTTTATGCCTGGGTTTTCTCATCTCTAAAATGAGAAGGGTTGGGTTAATGGATCTCTAACTCCTCATTTAGCTTTAATAGCCTTTGATTCTATTGTCACAAAACAGCATATAATAAAATGCTTTACTCAAATTCAAATGGTGCAATATTTTTAAGCTTTGGTCCCTGGAGGATATCCAGCCTTCAGCTATGAAGTAGACAGTTATATGTAGTGTGAATTATACATTGGACTTTTGAAGGCGGTGATCAATATCTACATTTCTGTAGATCTTCTGGTCCATATTCTGAGGGAACTGATGGTTAGATTGGTCTTTCTGTATGTGATAAAATAAGGCCCTAGCCTGCGGCTGGAGCCGCGCTGGTGCAGGCGTTTGTAAAATTGTCTGCTTTCTGCTTGTCTGCTAGGATTCCTGCAGTGAGGATGGCCTCTGGGAAACAACACCACTGTGAGGCAATTTCAGTTTTGTGGAGGAAAAAAAAGGATTTGAAATGCTCAAAAAGGGACTCATGGACTTGTACTGTCCACTGAAGCTCAGTAAATATTGCCTTAATAGTTTGGCAGCTCAGGTGGAAAAGAAGAGGCCACTTTGTTCATATAGTATTCCACAAATACTAAGTGTTACTATTTATGACAAGTAGTGTCGTATATTTAATTATGAATAATTGTGAAATCCAATACAGCCCAGGATGGTTAAGAGAGAGGACTCTGGAGTGAGTCTTCCTGGCTTCAAAACTGAGTACTGCCTCTGGAAGGGCCATGTGACTTTGAGCAGTTTGCTTTTTGTGCCTCAATTCCCTTACATATAAAATACATATAGGGGCCTCCGGTGATGCAAAGGGTTAATAAGCACAGTGCTATGAAGCGTCCACAGCCACTGCAGCATGAGTTCGATCCCCAGCCAGGGAGGGAACCCACGTGGCACAGCAGACTTTTCTTGCCTCGCCTTCTGATACCCTCAGCAGTGTATTTCAGTCAATCTGCCTGTTTTGTTCCCCACTCTGTCTCTGTCTCTGTCTCCGGTGAATCCTCTCTCTTCCGCAAACCTTGGCCTGCAACCCAGTTCTTATATGTGTAGATAAGTGTTTAAGATAAAATAAAATACATATACTAATATCTAATTCTTAAGGTTGTTGTGAGGATTCATTAAGGCACTTAGAATAAGGTCTGGCACGTATGTACTATGTTTTATCATTATTACTACATTATTTTCATGGAAAATATATAATTTTTTAGTGTTAAGAAAAGTTTTGGGCACAAATGGTTGAAAACCGTAGGATAGGAATGATATAAGCTAATAACTTATTTCTTTCAGATATGTGAAAATGAAATCCATAGATAGTCAAAGTCCTCTAGTGTTAGAGAACAAAACCTTTGTTTTGTTTTGTTTTGACTAGTTTGAGCAATTAGTTTCCAACTTCTGGCCCAAAATGGCCACACAAGTCATCTTGTTTGGCTTCCCACGGGGACAGAAAGATAGAAGGGTATGTTCCTTCTCTTTGAGCACAGACTTTGGAGGTCACACCCTAACATTTGGTTTATATCTAGTTGACTACAATTTATGAGACCAAAGGAAACTTCAAAGGAGGATGTAAAATGTGTTGTTTAATCTGGTATGCTATGTGATGAGTCCTTAATGTGATGAAGTGTCATGTGATGGGATCCTTTCTCTCAGTTAAGGAGCAGGTCCTTTGCTAAAACATTTGTATTCCAATTACATGTTTAAATAATCATTTCTATCATTACTGTTGTGTTATTTTAATTTTCATGCATATAACAATTTATTGATGCCACAAAACTGATTGACAGAGAATTAAAATATCAGCATCAAAACTCCACATACTGAATTTCTATAAGTTGGTAAAAGAGACTTTGCTGGTGTAATGATTTACCAGTGGCTTATGTATAAGTAAATCATGTGGATAGTAAGTTATTTCTCAGCCAGATTTTATTTTAAATGTAGAGAGAAAGAATCCTCTGATTGAAATATTTCTGATAAAATTATATAACTTGTTATCTTGAGTGAATGGGACAAGCATAAACTATGAAGTTTGACTTTGTCTGTGACTGTGAGAAGGAGATTTTAGGGTGGTGGTTTTTAACTTTTGTGACACATTAGAATCACTTGAGGGTTGTTGAAAACTCCAGAAGCTTAGATTGCATCACAGACCAATTAAATAAGAATTTCTAGGAGTTGACTCACCCATAAATATATTTTAAAACTCTTTGGCAGAATTCCAAAGTACAGTCAAGTTTCAGAATCACTGTTTTAGAGATGTTTCTGTTGAGATTGACTTGAAGAAGGACAGACTTTTTTTCTTGGCATCAATGATAGAGCTCAAAAGCTTGCCAATGTGCAATGAATAAAGAATCAAGTATGACATTCTTTATGATTTTTGTTGGGATCCTAGGGTATGACTTCTTCTAATGGTTCCAAAAATAATCTTTTTCTTGAAGTGTTATTTTGATTATATTTCCCCTTAGACCTAAATCATTCAGTATTTTCTCTTATGTGACATTATGATATCGTGTATGGTTATGCCTGATTTGAGTTGCTCAATTATTCTTCTCTAATGTTTTTGTTGTCTGTGTCTCACGTAGCCTTCCTATTCTTCTGTGCCTGCTTTTACCATGTCAAGATCTTTAACTTTTAACCCTCTCACTTCTCAGCATGTACTTTATAATATCTAAACAATTCAAAGTCTTATTGTTTTTTCTCCTTGCATTTTTGTAAGAGTAATTCTTACAAAGACTATAATTTATCAAGTGATTTCTGTTATCTCCCACTTTTTTCCTTTATAAACAGTTAAAATTTAAATGCATAGGTTTGTATATCATATAATAAATTTATGATAACATTTAAAAAGATAATACATGTAACTTTTGGTAATTTAACTTTTCATATAAGTATAAAATATAAAGGAAATGTCTTTCCATGGCCCACTGATAGTTTAATCCCATAGAGAAAATTTAGTGCTTTATTGTGTAATTTTTTAAAAGATTTATTTATTTATGCATACAAGCACTGGGGTACAGGCCAGAGATGCAGGGGTGGTGTGAGGATTCACCAGAGACAGAGTGGGGAGCAGAACAGGCAGATGGACTGAAACACACTGCTGAGGGGAGCAGCGGCAGGAGAGGTCTGCTGCGCTATGTGGGTTCCCTCCCTGGCCGGCAGCAGGGATCGAACTCGTGCTGCAGTAGCTGCGGTTTGCCTCATAGTGCGTTGCTTAACCCACTGAGCCACCAGGGAGGCCCCCTTTATTGTGTAATTTTTCTAGAAAAGTTTTACATTATAGAAATAGAATTAAAGTATATTTTGAATTTTAAAAAGTTAATGTATCTTAGAGATTTTGCTATATTTTGGCTGATTATTTTGTTATATTTCATTGTATGACTATAATGTAATTTATTTAAATTATCCCATTTAATTACATCAATATTCTTTCTGGCTCTTATTTCTGACATGTATCTATATCTTCATATAAATGTATATAAGTAGGAGAGAAATCGCTGAATAAAACAGTCGGTGTACTTAAATTTTTATGGCTGTTGCTAAAGTGCCTTCCAAAGAGATGCCAAAAATTTTATATTCCCACAATAATTTATAAGAATACCTGTTTTCTGACATTCCCATCTGCCTTGGTTGTTAATCATTTTTGGTTTTGTTTTGCTTTGGCTTATGTCCTTATTATCTAATCTAAGCTACTACAGTAAGGTATTTTCTCTGCCTATCCTCTACAGAGGTACACATGCAAAGTCTGGTACACATGCGAAGTTTCCTATAAATATCAGTGATTGATTTTACTGGACTGAAGAACGGATTAGAAAATTTGTACTTTTGTTAATGAAAACAGTCACACAAATCCAGTGTGATATAAACACTCCATAGTGCCATTTTGAAAACATATCTCTGCTGAAATAAAAACAAGCAAATAGTCTTACTTTGCTTCCTTATCTGAACAAAGTACTAGAAATTTACCGTGATGCTGGTATGGTACTTGTAACCTAGCAGGGCATAGTATTTTGAAGAGTGTCTCTCTCTCTCTCTTTGTGTGTGTAGATATATATGTGTATATCTATACGTATATATATATATATGTGTGTGTGTGTGTGTGTGTGTGTGTGATAATTAATAATTCCTTTTTGTGGGGATTTCTTGATTACAAACAGTAAAATACAAGGTTAATGAAAAGTTAGTCTGACACATGTAGTGGAATATTTAGGAAAGTCAGGAAAATGTAGATTATATAATGAAAAACTGGCATTGAGCAGTGTTTTATTATATTGTCATTAAAAAATCATGACTTTATGAATTGTATTTCATATCTGGCCCCTGTAGTTTTTCTTTTAATATATTGAAACTGTTTTATTAATGAGGGAATTAGAAAATTTCTTGGACTTCTTACTTTTGAGGCAATTTTTCTGGTACTTTGTTAATCTCGCTTTTCAATTTTTTAGCATTTTTTAGAATGATGGAAAATGTGGAAAGTAATGTTATAAGATTTTAAGAGCAATTTATTCTGTGTGTATATTAATAGGAATTATTTACTTTTAATGGGTGAAAGAATAGCATCCTATAAAATGTTTTTCCTTTTCAAAATGTTCATTATCCATCATTAATGTGAACTTATGTGTTTAACATGGATTCATGAACTGAAGGTGTCCAATCACTGTCTATTTAGAAGTACCCACTCCTCTTCAGGACTGTTTTTTCTGCTCTCACAGAAGAGTTTCTAAATAGCTACCAAGCTTACTGACTACTGTATGTATTCCAGTACTTATAGTAGACATTTTATAGATTTTCAAAATTTTAACCTTTACCAGATTCCCTTGTGTTAAGTATTGCTACTACAGTTTATAGCTGAGGAGACTAAGCCTCCAGTAGGTTAAGTAATTTGGCCATTAGTGACTGAACTTGCTAGAGACAGAAATAGTGTGCAAAGTCTGATCCAATCCACAGTCATTGTATGCCTGAAATGATGTTCTTGGGTTGAATTTTGACAAACCAATCTTCCAAAGAATTCATTTTAGCCTTCCATTGTCTTCTGTGCCCTATGAACTTCATGATGTTACAGAAGATAAAAATGTCAATGACTACATTTTATGGTTCTTGTTAGAACACACAGGTACACCACTCAGTCTCCTAACTGAAAGGGCAGCCACCAAAGTAAAGCCACCTAAGTCGAGAGCAGTAGTTATTTACGACATCAAGTCACTGAATCAGTTTTTCAGGTTGTACGACCTTTAGGGAATTAGGTTTAGGCTAGAGACTTAAGTTGTGTATTTAGTTCTTGGCTGGCTATTATTTTCTTTTTATTCTCCCAGAATTTTTCTTTGATAAGGAGAGCTGGTATTTCTATGCAAACTGCAAAACCGATTTTTCATATTTTTATTAAAGTGTAATTTCTTATGATGGTTTTGAATATTTTATCACAGTTTAGATATATTAAAATGTTTTAAAAACTGTTTATAGGCTTAATATTATTGTACTGTAGTATCTGCTTTATATATTTAATACAAAGATTTTTTCCTTATGTCAGTTTTAATGAAACATCCTGTCAAAAGTGTATTTACCTGACAAGCAAATGTAGACTTTGTTTTAAATTTTGTGATGGTTTGAAACTAAAATATAGTATATGGTACAGCTGCAATTCTATCACATCACATGTGTTTCCCTGCTGTCATATCTACATAATTCACACTTTCAGTATCAAAAATCTCTTGTTTACCCTATCTTGAGGTAGATGTCACTCTTTTTTCTATCTGATGAAAGTCTCATCTTGCCATTGAGTTCATATCAGACAATGCTTATTTATTAAATGATAAAGGTTATCTAAGTTAGATCAAATATCTAGAAACTCAAGAGGCAGAATTTATTTTAAGATAGAAGTAAATGTAAACATTGACACATCTGTAAAAATTATTTAAATTGAATTAGCAATAACTGTGTATATATTTTAAAAGACATAAATTACAGGAATTTGGGCATTAGTGTTTTATTGTTTCTGATGTCTGATGTCTGATGTCTTGGGTTAGGCAATGATTTCCCCCATGTTTTGTTGTTTTGGTATATACTTTCTTTGGTGTGGGTGTTAGGGAACAGAGCCATCAGCTGCTCCTGTTACTTTAGCTGACAATTAGGTTCCTTACACTGACCCATGCGTCGCGTATTGGGTGACCCTAGTCATATCTATATGATTTCTTCTTAGATTTCTTGGTACAACCTGCCAGGAGTATCATGTATTATCAGTTATATCTCAGTGTAAACACATCTGCTATTTTATTCAGCTAAACTACAGTTTTGCAGGAAAAAATGTCAAATTGTATCCTATGTAAAGTTACCATATACAGAGTCTATTTTTAAATTGAGTTTATATATTAAAGGTTTAAGTCTATCTTAATATTTTGGTAAGTGCATTTTCAGGTTAACACACAGACAACTTTGCCCGAAGGAACTGGTCTCCTGACCAGGTTAGCAAAAGCTTCAAAACTCTTCTTAACATAGGAGTGCTTTTTTTTCCAAACAAATGCTGGGGTAGTTTCCAGTGAACCAAAGTAGATAGATCTTACAGAAAGTAAGATTGATTTTAAAAGAATTGTAGAACTTCATAAACTTATTTTTAAGGACAGAAATACTGCATTTTTATTGTCAGTGTCAGAAATTATTGATTGATGTGTGTGTGAACACACTGTAAAATTTTCTGGGGACCCCTATGCTCAGGCAGCCAAGAGCAAATCCATCATAGTGGACATAAAGTGCCAGCAGGCTCTGTCTTGACATTTATGCAGAATTCAGCTGCCTGAAAGCCAATGGTGTCTTTTCTCACCCAGGAAAGAAAAATAGAAATAAATACACAACCTTTGCATCTCTGCAACATATTATTTAGAAAGGAAAAGATTAAATCCTGCATTGCCTTTCTTTAGCATATCTTTAGGTTTAGACAACTTAAGACTTGAAGCCCCCCTATCAAGAGTAATTACATTTTTAATGCCCCTAACTCACTGTTCCTACCTAAATATAGTAAATTCAAACTTGTGTTTATTAGTACAAATCTCAGACTGCTTACTGGGTTCAAATCTTTACTTTGATTATCTGATAAACATCTTGTCTGTCATTGAGTTTTTATTTTCAGCTAACAGATGTGTAGCCTAAATTTTTTTCCTTAAAAGATGAACACATAATCCCAGACAATGAGTTCTCAAAGAATATTTGTAGCACTGTCAAGGGTAATATTTCCACTAAAATATTATCTTAGGAATTTGGCAAAAATATATAATAATATGCACCAGACCATTCATTCTTCTTCAGAATGTATGTGCTCTTATTGAGAAAAGATAATATGTTCTGATTGTTCATTACACCAAGTGTTTTCCCATGCTTGTAGTATAGAATGAATTTTACCATCTATGTAATGTTAGGGAGTGAATATTTGGTCTGCATATAAGATACTTCTTTTCTAAAGACCAGGTTTCTTTCCTGTAGGGAAAAAAATTTTTTCTTCACAATTTTGATAGGCTTTTCTAAGAATTATTTTTTAAGCTTAACTAAGTTGCTCACCATATTATATCCACATACATTGATGTTAGTACTAAATTTTACAGTGATTTAAACCTAGGTTAGTCAGTTGCCTGACCTGAAGGCTGAATTTGGCATGCAGATAAGTGGTGAATTTTTTATTTACTTAGAAATTGTTGGATAAAACAGACATTCTGAAGCTTCCACAGTTACCTCTGTATTCCTCAGGTAATGCTACTTGGCTTCAGTTCTTTATATTATCTGTTTGGCTTTTAGAATCATTTGAGACTTTGATTTTTATTTTGTTTTAATCAATTTAGAAAGAAATGATGCATTTAATATGATTCTAATTAATATTCCAATGGGATTTTTTTGGGAGGAGGAATGAATTTAAAGTCATCTGGACCATGTTCTGGGATATAGAGTGCAGGTTAAATGGAGATTTTTATCACTAAATAACTATATTTTTTTGTGAGAAACCAAGTTTTGATTAACTGGGGGACAGACTTATTCTATAATATTTATGTTAACTTTAGGGTACAAATGAGTAAATCTGTTTCTCTGGGTGAATGGTTATCCTTCATGCGTTCTCAAGCTGGTCACCAGAGCGATATCAGGATCACATGAGAAATTATTTGGGTGAAAAATACCGAGTCCCATCCAAAATTTACTGATTCAGAAGCTCTGTAGGTGAACTGCATTATGAGTTTTAACAAGCTTTAGTGGGCATGCTGATGCTCTCTAAAATGGGTCTATTGACTGATGTTACTGCAGAAAGGTTAGTGAAATGGAGGCATATGGGTGTGAGTCTCCTTGGAAAAAAACTTGAACTCTGCTATTAACCTAGTCTCTTGCTAGCTGTGTGATCGTGACTCCTCTATATCATTGTTTTCTGACTTTAAAATGAGGGAATTATATTCCATGAATTTCTTCCAAATGGTTCAATGCATTAATAATTTCAAAAATCTTTCAATCCTGTTATTTCTTCAAAAATAGCATATTTTGTTTTTTTCCTTTTTCTATGCAAATAAAAATAATAATTAAAAAAAAAAAAAGCCTGGGGGCCTCCCCCGTGGCTCAAGGGGTTAAGTGAGGCATTATTAAGCTGTCCTGAGCCAATGCAACAGGAGTGCAATCCCTAGTCAGAGAGGTGACACACATGGCATGGCAGACCTCTCCTGTCTCACCCACTGCTCCCCTTAGCAGTGTAGTTCAGCCTATCCACCTGTTCTGCTCCCTACTCTGTCTCTAGTGAATACTCTCACCCCCTGCATCTCTGGCCTATACCCCAGTTCTTGTATGCATAAATAAATCTTTACCAAAAAAAGCCTGAAGGAATCATCATTCATTCTTTCTTTGTTTAAGGGCCTATGAGAAATGGAAGTACATTTGTTAGGTGCCCTGAGGCTACCCACTAATAATGGAAGAAATGGTCTTGAATCTTCCTAACACCTGTAGGCCTTGCCTTAGAAGACACTTGACAAGGACAGTTGAAATATTTAGTGGTACTTGATGTGCTAGAGTATGAAACAAAGTGTAATTTAAGCAATTTAGAGCCCATTGAACTTGTCTAGCTTGTGCAATTGGTATAGCCAACAAATGGTTATCACGGAAGCAGTTAAAATTAATGGTTTCCTGTATTGCTTGGCATGTTTTAAAAATGAATTATAAAATTCTACTTTCAGTACTAGTTTGTTGTGGTTTTCTTTCCTCACATAATTATTTATATTTGTGTTGTTCTCTAACTTCTAACATAATTCCGTAATTTATTTTATATAATGGCCTAAATAATCTATCAAAAATCGTTCATTAGACCAATGAAACTTGGGTGAAAATTATGCTTTATCTGGATTAGTATCTGACAACTCCTAGAAAATTTCTTCTACATCTGTTGTATGTGTTTTAAATATATCATTAAAAATTACCATTCTGGTTACAAAAGCATAATTACACATAAAGAATTCAAATATATTGGTACATAAAATAAGAATCCTCTTGGAATCCACCTCTCCTACTTTTGCCAACTACCAAGGTAACCGTTGTTTGTTATACATTCCTTTGTATTTTTTCTAAATTGCATTATAAAAATATTGTATTATGTCATAATGTGCTAATATTGCTGTACTTTGTTTCATATTATATGCATGATCAAATTTTCAATTCCTTTGACAAATTTAGGACAGAATAATTAATATACTGGTGAAAGCTTTAGTTTATAGTCATTCTAATAAAAAGAAAATGTAGATAAGAATGCCAAAAAAAAAAATCCAAGATGTATTAAAATAAAGTATTTAAAGAAATAGCCAGCAAACTAAAGCTTAAAAACTAGAAAGGTGCCCTCTTGTAAAATGATATATTGTTAGATTATAATAAGGAATAGATTGAAGTAAATGATTATGCAGTTAGTTTAGAAATTGACTTAATGGCATCATTCCTGTAGGAAAGTTTAGACAGGAGTATTCTCCCTATTGTTCCTTCTATTTTCAAAATAAGAAAAGCAAATAATGTCCTTTGAGAGTGTACCAGGTTAAATCTAAGAAATTATCATGTTGTTAAATCAGTCAACAAATATTTTTGCATATCTGCTGCGTATTAGGCGTAAAATGTTTTGAGAGATTTATGTAACATTTTTATTTCTTTGCCTCTTTGACAGTTTCACTACTTGCACCTACTTAGACCTACTCACACCCATTGGCACAAAGAACCAACTCTTATTCCACCCTCTACTTGCACCCTACCCACCTTCCACCTGCGCTAACATCTGAGGCACTTATTTCCCTGTGAAGGGTCTCTGTAACTGTTTTTCATTGACCAAGATATGTTTAGAAAATTTTTAATCTCTTGTTTAATTTTGGCAAACAGCAGCCTGAGATCTGCTTTTCCTAACAAATAACTTGCAGATTGTCATGTTTCTGTTAGAAGAAGGAAAAAAACGTCCAATCAGAACCAAATTGAAATGATATAAATTAGGCTCATTGTTTAGCAAATCGCTGGTGTTAGGTAAGAATTGTAGATAAGAATAGCCCGGGCCCTCTTAAGGATGAGAGCAGGCATGCGCATGCATGAGGAAACCAGGCCTTTGTTACTATCCTTTCTGAAATGGCTATTAAAGTAATTACAGTAATTTATAGATTTTTTTCCCTTTCCATTTCAAAATGGGTTCCATTTTTGTCTTTTGTCTTGAGTTCCTCGGGTAGGAGTGTGTATGTGTGCAAGCTTGTGTTGGATGGCACTCCTGTAGTCTCTCTGAATTAATCTGCACCCAGGCTGCTGAGGTGTGGTGCTCACATACACCCCGAGGAGGCTGAACCAGCTTGGCTGTCGGAAGCCTTGGCCCTTTGAGAATAAGAGAATTCTGCTGTACAGTACTATGTCTTAGTTGATCAATGAACCTCTTAGAATTGCTGCCTTTCATTTAAAGATGGATTTTTTTTCCTGCTGAATGTCTTTAAAGATACACCCATTCACAGCTATGGAGTTTATGATTATACTTTTGCGTTTTTGTCACTGGTGCTTATGTATAAAAATGGCAATCCTTTTTGTGTATGGCTTAGAGATTAAAATCATTGACTACATAATATGGTATATGCTCATCGTGTAAGACTTGTGATTTTAGTATCGCAGAGAGACTAAGAATTTTATGCAGTAGTAGTTTTCTGCATTTAACTTTTTATAAACTGACATCAATACCTTCAAATCCCAAAAAATCCTTATAATAGGTATGCATATTTTACCTTACCTTTGCCTGAACAGAACAAACTGGTAAGAGTGATTTTCTTAATCAAGTTTATATTGATTATGGAGATTAGATTGTTTTTAAATAAGTCCTGGCATCATTATTGTTTATAAGGGTGGTTGGTATTGTTTATATATAATATATTTTTTGTATTTCACCAAACGAGATGTTTACCCATATAATGACATTTCACAAGGCAAAAAGACATAGCATATATTACTTAATATTACCTTAATTAGAATCAGAACTGAAGGAGTTAAGGTTTTCATTTCTTATTCTTATCAAGCCTTGTAACCACAGTAACCAATTTACTATTATTTGCTTGGTCCTAGCAGAGAAAGAAAGTCAGTGGTTAGAGAAAGTAATTCATAGACAAGCACAACTGCAATTGATCCCAGTTGGTTAAGATTCTGAAACTTAATTAACTGTTTGTGGTTTTAAGACCTGTGGAATATACTGCAATTATTTTTCAGGTGATTTGATTCTTTAGCAACTGCTTGAATTTAACACTAAGGCAAAATTTATGGTTTGCTTTCATAAGTGAATGCTTGACAAACACATTTTAAATAAAGCAGAAACAGGGATGGGAGTTAGTTGAAATAACAAAAATGTCAATTATGGAAATAACATCACAGTATTATGTCAATAACATATATGTCAATAACATCACAGTATTACTGAATTTTATAAAAAAATGTGAATGGTAAATTTTGAGTATTCCCTTAAAATGCAACAGGTGAGAAATGGTTGTACAATATATTTGTGTAATTTGCATAAAGTATGTTACAGCTATCTCTATAGGTTGTTGTACAAAATAAATAGACTTATCCTAATAAAGTAGTTTGGGCTACCTGAAAGAAATAAATAACTGAAAATTTATTATGTTCAAGACAACCTCTGGCTCCTTCTGAAGTTTCTGCCTCTCCTTGAAAGCTTCATGAAAGAAAGGGATTTTATTATTTTTGACTTTATATACATATACACACATACCAATGTTAAAATAAGTTTCCTTTTACTGATGGGAGAATTTAATGGAGAAGTTAATTTAATGGATTCTCCAATGTTATAATTATTCTTAACGTCTTAATTATAACAAATTGTTTGCAGAGGTTATGTTGAGTATTTGGCTTTACCTCTGAGAGATATACAATTAGCTTTACTTTTGAAATCTGTCCAGAAGACAGGATTTCTTGTAATCTCTACTCTTGGTAGTAAAAGCTGCCATAACCTTTTGGGCCATTGCAAGAACCTCCTAACTTTTCTCTCTGCTTCTCCTTTTACTCTGACCTCTTTTCCTTTATATCTCTATATCCTAGCCGATACTCTTTTTAAATTGTTAAATCAAATTCTGCTACCTTGTAAGAGCCATTTAATGCTTTTCATCTTGTGAAGAGTAAAACCTAGTGTCTGGTAGTGTAGAACCTCCCTGTTGCCTTGACCTTATTTTCATTGTGTGTTGTTTTTTTTCCTGACTCTGGCCACATCAACATTAGTACTATATTTTGAACCTGTAGTTTCCCAAGCACCTTCTTTTTCCTACACCTGAAAGGTTCTTGTTTCAGTACAGAAAGACTTCCTGGTCTCATTTTGATTTGGCCATTTGGACTGCTTTAACAAAAATACCATAGTTGGGTGGCTTTTAACAACAGAAACTTATCTCTCAGCATTTTAGAAACTAGAGAGTCCACCAAGATCAACGAACGTCTCTGCAGACTTGGTGTCTGGTAAGAATCTACTTTCTGGGTGCTCTGCCACTCCTCGGCAGGGACAAAGACGTTCTGTGTGGTCTGTTTAATAGGGACCCTAATAGCAAAACTATTTTGCAAAACTATTTTTAATAAAGTTATAAAAGGCAACATATTACAAGAATAGCATAACTGCCTCAAAGGTGTAGAATAAGCCATGTTTTTAGCCATCTACTTTTAAAAGCATATAAATCAGCATGTTCCCTTCTACCACTCTGCTTTTTTCCTCCCTTTTGCTCCTCACCCGAAACACAACCCCAAATAGAGTCATGCTACATTTTTATGAACCCCACTATGAAAAATTTGCTTTTTTATCATGTTGTATAGTCCTAAAACCCATAGTCAGAATATTCGCAATGTGGCCTTCATCTTGCCTATTATGGTATTAACATCTCAGTTATTTACACCTGGGCACATGGGGGAAAATTGCGCCCAATCCTCACAATAAGACATCATGGCATTTCTACTTGCGGAGATTACTCTTTTCATTGACAAAGAGTATTTTGTGTATTTTAGTGAATACTCTCTAGACCCTAAAAATGCAAATGTATATCCTCAGAATAAGTAACTTTTTACTGTCAACAGCAATGCCTATTACCTGAATTTCTGGATTACAAAAACCTTGATATTTTCAAATTGTCTTAATTATTTTTATTGAAGATAAGAATCTAGTGGTTAAAGTAAATTACTTCAGAATCCAGTGGCTAAATAAATTGCTTGGTAAACACCAATAAGAAAAGCCTCAAATGAGATGTCAGGAAATGAAGTATGCCATTTGCAGGCACTTTTGACTATTAGAAGTTTTAACATTAACCTTAGAACATATAAATAGCTCTTTTTTCAATGAAATCCATTTTATTAAATAGATATGGGTAATAATGGTAAACTTTCTTAAGATTTCATAGAACATCACCTATTTTGATTCCCAAAACATTTTACAAAGTGGATTTTATTATCCTTATTTTGAGTTGAGGTTAATTAACTTGTCTTGGTTATGCAAATGGATTTGGTAGAGCCAGGATTTGAATCCAGGCCTTTAACCTCAATCCCAGGCTTTCCACCTAAGAAAATCTCTGTGATTTGGCTGCGTTTCAGAACCATGATACTGTTTTCTCTATCAGAATAGAGCAATACCATAAGAGCACAGAAGCCACTTCATGCCCCATACCATATAGTGGGGAACTGCTGAGTTGGCTGTCTTCTGGTTATTTCCTAGGATTCAGTTTCTGGCATGTACTCTCAAGTGTAGACACTTTTAGCCCTCTGCTGTTTCACAGGAGAAATCAAACAACGTGGTTCAATCAATAAGACTAATTCATGCTTTTTAATGATCTTGTTTGGCTTCCACAAAATTTTACCTTTGGGGGGGGCTTTTGTTATGGTATTTTTCCCTCAAGCCTGAATGCTGATGTAAGAAGGAACATAGCCATTTAACTCTTATGATTGAAATTTACTTTTCTGTCACTTGTTTTGTCAGCAGAAACTCTGGAATTTCTGTGGCTTTGCTAGTAAGAAAAAGCTGCCAGTAACCAAATATGTGGTCTGACGATCCTCTGACACAAAATTTTGTTATTGTTTGACCTTTTCTGTTAGAATATTATTGAATGACATACTCTCATGAGAAATTTTGCTGAAATAATACCCTTCAGATAGCAATTACAGTTGTTGATGTTTTCTAGCTTTGGGACTAGCATGAGTGAGTAGAAGGGGAGTTGAAAGCCTTGAGAGTTTGCAAGAGTGGCTCAATAGATGACAAGCATTAATTGAATAAGATATTTAATATGAAGGTGATTTATTGAAAATAGATTCTGGTTGAACTTCTTAGCCTCAGAGGTGAGGTAATAGAATAGTTTCCTCTCTAGGTTACCTGTATGAGCACAGCATAGATTATGAGAGTATCTTTATCATTTTGTGGTAATGTGGCTGCCAGTTGTGATATTTTATTATGTTAGTTAGGTCTTAAGTAGGCAAGTCGCCATTTCTCAAAAGCAGAATTGGTTGCAATATTTATTATCCCCTTTTCCAAGCATATTCCTATTTTTTTCTCTTAGACAGAACATAATTGCGAAACTTTGCCTTTTGTGTAATAAAACTTGACTTCTATTTCCAAGTTAGAGTTATAGAACCAGCAAGTTTGCTAACCATTTCCTTGGGTCTGGGCAGCCAAACCACAGAGCTGTGTTAGTAGCAAATGAAGTGGAAGCAAAGGCAGCAAGGGCATTGTGCAGGCAGAACTGGTGCATGTTGTCAAGGAAAGTGATGCCTCTTCTTACATCAGCAGTCAGGCTGTATTTTCCATACAGCTTTTCACAGAGGTTAGACCAGTTGTGTTCCTACCAGCAGTGTAGGAGGAGGGTTCTGTTTTTTACCACATCCTTGCCAACATTTGAAGTTGCTAGTTTGTTTGTTTGTTTTATATGTGTTATTGTTACTGGTGTAAGGTGGTATCTCATTGTGATTTTAATTTGCATTTCTCTGATTATGAGGGATTTTGAACACTTTCTCATATGAAAGTGGACCATTTGTATTTCCTCTTTGGAGAAGTGTCTTTTTAGTTTCTTCTGTCCATTTTTTGACTGGACTGTTTTTTTGTTTTTGTTGAAGCCTGTGAGTTCTTTGTAGATATTTGTGATTAGTCCTTTATCAGTTATATGGAATTCAAAAATTTTCTCCCAATCAGTGGGGTGTCTCTTTTTTTTGGTAATGTCTCTTTTGCTGTATATAAGCTCTTTAATTTGATGTAGTCCCAGCTGTTTATCTCTTCCTTCACTTTCTTTGCTTTAGGTGAGAGATCTTTAAAGATGTTACTGAGATGTAGTGTTTTGCCTATATTTTCTTCTATATATTTTATGGTTTCAGGTCTTATGTCTATCTTTGATCCATTTGAATTGGTTTTTGTGCTTGGTATGACATAGTAGTCTATCTTCATTCTTTTGCATGTAGCAGTCCAATTTTCCCAGCACCATTTATTGAACAAACTGTCTTTGTTCCATTTTGTATTTTTTTGCTCCTTTGTCAAAGATTAGCTATACATAAATCTGCAGATTTTTTGGGGGGTTTTCTGTTCGATTCCATTGGTGTACATGTCTGTTTTTATTCCAGTTCCATGCAGTTTTAATTATCATGGCCTTGTAGTATAGTTTGAAGTCTGGGATTGTGATAACTCCATTCTCCCACTTTTTAGTCAGAGGACATTGGGCTATTTGAATTTTTTTTTGTGTGTCTTATATGAATTTCATCAATATTTGTTCTATTTCTTTGAAGAATGTTATTGAAATTTTTATTGGAACAACATTGAATCTGTAAATTGCTTTTGGTAGTATGGCCATTTAAGATAATGTTAATTCTTCCAATCCATGTACAAGGCATCTCTTTCCATTTCATTGTGCTGTCTATTTCTTTTAACGATGTTTTATAGTTTTCTTTGTACAGGTCCTTCACCTCTTTTGTTAGATTTATTCCCAAGTATTTGATTTTTTGTTTCAATTATAAAAGCAGTGATTTTTAAAATTTCTTCTTCTTCAGAATGAGTGTTTGCATATAGGAGGGCCTCTGATTTTTGTGTTTTGATTTTGCATCCTGCTATTTTACTAAACTAGTGGATTATTTTGATTAGTTTCCCTATGGAGTCTCTGGAGTTATCTATATATTATATTGTCTGCAAATAATGATAGTTTTAGTAACTAGTCATCTACAACTCTCCATCTCAGTTAAATCAGAACATCTAATGTTAGGTCATGTTCTAATTGACATATTTTTTTCTTTTTTGAAAGTCAAACATGGAGTAATATTCTGAGGATCTGATGATAGGAAAATATGGTTCAGAAACATAGAGAACTGAAGACTTATTGTGAATGAGTCTTCATCCTTTCTTATTTTCTACCTACTGCTGTGTGGATTATCAGAGTCATAATTGTATTAGACCTCAGGGTCCCATCATTAATAAGTTATGGCATTCAAGACCCTTGGATCCAACTCCAAAACTTGGGCTCATCCATCTACCTGTTAAAGTCAGATGCCATAAAGTATGCAAAATGTTTTATAAATTATCTAACTATAGACACTCTAAGGGGTAACATGCAGATAACTTGTCCAGCTTACTCTTTGAAAAAAGCAAAAGAATATAAACTGTATATTTCATTGGCTAGTAGAGAGAAGGCTGTTGAGTTTTTGTAGATAAGGTGGCATTGAATGAATCAAGTTAAACTAGTTTGCACAGACTTCATTATGATCATATGGCTGTATTTGGCTAGCAGAGAATTCCTAATTTCTTCTGCTGTGAGACTCCCAAGGAGACATTTATATTAGTTATACTGAATTTGCAAACCTGCATTTTAAAATTTAGCTCTATTTGTATTCTGTGTCTCTCTGGGAGGTGTTCAGTACATTATGAAATTCTGTGCTTTTACCTCCTGCTAAGGATTTGAGTTCTTACCCTAATTAATCATTAAGTGTTGTCAGTCTATCATGATGTGGTTAATTATCAGAGAGAGTGTATGTGTTTCAGACAGTCGTGACCCTTTCCTGGGTAACTATAGAAACCTTAGCAGTACTTGTTATTATCTAAAATTATAGAATTTGGTTTTAAAAGCATTTTGGCCTTTGATAGTTATAGGCAAATAATTGGTTATCATCTATAAAGAAAAGAAATCTTGCATGAAATTAATATTTTAAGATAATTTATATGTACTAGAGATGCATTCTAAATAATTCACATGCAATAGAATGAGGTAATGTGCTCTATAGAATATCTCTGACTATAATTTATAAAGATGCTTTTTTAAACCAAATTTGTGTAACTGTCACAGGGCTTTCTCACAAACTATGTCTTTTCCCCATTTCTGCCAGCGAAGTTTAGAACCATTCAAATACAAAATTAGGGCAATTCCTGACTTCCATTTGTACAATGATTTTGCAGAGCATAGCAACTGAATATCTGGGAGGGAAAGGTTGAATCTGGAGTCTTATCACATCTGTGTACATATGCAAACAGTATTGATATTGTGAAATATCTTTGGTAGATTCTTGGAACCATAGGTTTTCAAAGATGGAAGCAGAAGAAATATATGTTTTTTTCCTATTTTGAGGAATTCTGATTTAGGAAGAAAAAAAAAAAGTCATTACATTTTTTATTATGAAACTCAACTAGGTTTACATTGAGCATGAGCATAGATATAAATATGGTCATAATCTGTCATATTTATACTACCTTCTTATATCGCATTATTCCAAGACAGGTAGCATCCCCCATCTCATTGGGAGATTGGATTTTAGTGACATGTAGAAGTAATGATTTGTTTTCATGTTATAACATATAACCAGCTTATTTATGGATCACAAACTACGTATTTTTTTCTTATTTGTGGACAGGTTTGCTTTCGAGGACACTATGGTAACCAGAACTTTAATCTGCCTTTTACCTCATTGCTGGATTCTTGAGAATTTATTAGAGTAGATTAGTGATTTATATGTAATATTGCAGGTATTATCAGCAAAACATCACAGTGGTAAATGAATTTTAAAGTCCTACTTAATCCTGTTTTTAAAAAATGTAATAAAAATATATACATGAACACTGTACTTGAGTCATGGATCGCATTATGTATTTATTTATACTATGCCAATTTAATTTTTCAAGTTTAATTACTCAGTTGTTTTTCTGACAGAGCAATGATTTAATATTCATTATTCTTCAAATCAAAGCATTGAGGCTTTGGTGATGAAGATTATTCTGCCAACATAGTGTTCAACAATGAAGACTGCTTTTCATTGTTGAGTGTCACTAGAAAATTAAGTGAAATTTAATTTTGTCAGAAATGTGAGTCACTATAGATATCGATGACTTATTGGTATGGAAAGAGATGCTTTCTAAATGTTTCTGATCTTGTAGCAAGTGATTTTGCCACATACAGAATATACACACCTACCTTGAATATGGTGTTTGCTCTTTTTTTGTTCATGCATTTTTAGTGTGAATGTGCTTTGGTGAGTCAGAGTGCTTCAGAGGCTGCTTCTGTTGTAGTCCTGGCTTTATGAGTCACACCATTCAAATCTCTTACTATGTGCTAATATCTTTTTCAGCTTTGATTAGCAGACTCTGCTCTTAGTATTTACCCATTTCCTTACTCTGAATTTCCAGATGAGTAATGCTGTTAAAAGTTTGCTTGATGAGAAGCAATGAACATTGAATCTCTTACTTAAAAGGACCGAAATCACAATTTGTGAGCTGAGAGCATGTTAGACACTGGCATGGAGAGTGTAATGTCACTGGTTTCGTTATGCCAGAATGTTGATCAGCCTAATTATCTAAGAATCTTCTGGTTCTCTGGCATGCTACAGCTGTGACTTTCCCTTTGTCTCTGAAATAACTGTCTTCCACACTGCATATGCATGAGGGAATGTTGTTTTTTTTTTTTTTTTCATATTAGTAAATCACTTATGAGTTTCATTCCTTGTTAAAATGATAGTGTTTGCTAAATATACATTAAGGCACTCCTGGTTGTTTATCTGCTTGAATAAAGCCATACCAGTCATCCATTTGTAAAGTGTTTAAAATCAGCCATATGAAAAGGAAATTCAGTGCAATTAAAGCTACTTCTAATAATTCTGTAAAAAAAATATATATATATTTCTCTACCATGCCTTCCCAATTAGTCAAGACAATGAGGAAGTATTATAATTTCCTTACATTTGTGATTTTATTATTATTGGTTACTAACAATAATTGGACCCACATTACATGCTGGTTGGTTCAAATTACAACTTGACAAGAGGAAGGTTAGCATTCAGATTTGTGATTCTCATGCTCAAGAGAACATGCTTGTCCCCTGAAAATTTGTTCTATTTACCTGTTGTGGCATGTTCCTTTAATTTGGATTCAAGAAGAAGAGGTCCAGGTCACAAATTCTACTTTTCATGCTGAGCAGTTCTGGCAGCAGAAGAATTTTGACTGACTTGGCAATCTGATTTGTCTCTCAGTGGGTTCACATTTGAGGATATGTGGGAATGTGGGAGATGATTAAGCCTCGCACGTGCCTGTAGCACTATGGATGCTCAAACCTGACCAGAATGGGGGATACTGACGAAATACTAGCAGAGGATCAGCCTGCACTGGGTTGTGGTGAGGCCTCTCTTCCTGGCTGTAGAGAGCCAGCTCTTTTCCTTTGTCCTCACGTGCCCTCTTCTCTTTGTACTCTAGGGGGGACAGAAGTTGCCTTCTTTAAAGGACATTAGTCCTTTTGGGGTAGGGCCCCTGTTAGAGTCTTACATAAACTTAATTACCTCTCAGATGTCCTGTATGCAAGCATAGTCACGTTGGGGGTTATGTTGTCAATATATGAATTTGGGAACACAATTTCAGTCCACAGTATGAACTGCAGAGACATATGAAACATGTATGATGTGCCAAACACTCAACTAAGACAAATCCATTTTATGGGTAAAAAAACTGAGATCCCAAGAAATTAAATCTCATAGATGAGGGCAGGTTGGAAGTTAAATGCCTACAGTGTGACTTGCTAAATTTAGCTCTGCTAAATATATGTGGAGTTTAATATTATTTTTGGCCTTTTCATACAGAATATAAAATTGTTTTTCAGCTTTTCATAATTCATGTATTACCTGTTCTAACATTAAAAGGAAAGAATTAAGTCACAATTTGTGGGTTCAAAGGAAAGGAATGAAGACTAGGAAGCAAGTACCTAGTTGGGATGTTGTGATAATTCAGTAAGAGAATGCGGGTAAAGGGGTAGAAGGAGCTGGTGCACAGTGCACACCTGGGAAGTGTGAGTGAGCTTTGTGACAGGGCAAAAGAGGCCTTTTCTCTCTTGTTGTAGGGAAGTTTTACCTTATGGAAAGTGCTTTGTTATAAATCTCACAGGCCTGCTTGCTTGCCAGTGACAACACTGGTTTTCTTCACAGAATTTATATGCTCAGGCAAACTTGCCAGTTCGGCAAGTCTAAACTACAAAGCAAATATGGTTCCTCTAAATGACTTTGAAGATGTCAGGAGAGTGCTTTTGATTTTTGCTCTGTCGGTTATCAAATTCCTGTTAAGTCTGAAGATCTTTAAAAGTTGCATGACTAAAAGGTGACCGATGCTTTTCTGGGAGAAGACTAGTATACAAAATACCTAAAAGATGAACTTCCTCAACTGTTCTACACGCCTTGCCTGGTTACCTTCCTGGTCATCTCTCAAATTTCCTGTCATTGCCACAGACTCTTAATACTCTATGGATACGCCCACACCTTTCCTTAATTCTTTTCTTTTTAGCTTATTCGCGATTCTATTTCTATTTTACCCTTTGTCTCAGTTTCTGAAGGCATAGCTTGATATAATAGGAGGAAGACTAGGTCAAAAAAAGACAGGTCTAAAAGGAGAAAGGAAAGTTGTGGTGGATCCCTTGTGCTCTCTGCTTCTGTTCTATGTTGCTGAGAAGTGGAAGAAAGTAGGAAGTACGAGTTCTCGACAGTCCTTTGCCTTCCTAGCAGAAATATACTTCTGTTAGGCTTTATTATTTTCTGTCAGAATTCAGGTTTAGTCCTAGGTTCACAATCCAGTAGAGGGAAATGATATGTAAGCATTTATGTACAGTATATAAAATGCTAGGCATGAAGAAGCTAATTCTACTTGGGAGTGTTGGAAGCCATCACAGGAAGAGAACTTGTTTGTGTTTGATTCTGATTGTCGATTGCCAAGTTGACTGACTGCTAGGTACAACTGTCTTTAGTTATATTACAAAGCAAATATTCCTGTGTCAGCTAGTCAGGAAACCAAATTACCAAAGATAACATTGCTTCTAGGAACCATTGTTCACTTTAAGCAACTGGTTGTCAGTTCTAACTTTTATGTACAAACTATTGACTAATTGGTGTGATTATTTTTTATAGCTACTCATATTACCCATGTTTCATTGATAAAGATGAGTTTTCTCATCAGATTCACATTGAGATTTTTGTCAACAGTGATAATAAGAGTTATACTGCTCTGGTAGCATTTGATCAATGTCCACTTTGACCTGTAATATGTATTTTGTGGCATTTGGCCCTGAAAAGATTCAAGTACCAAGTCCACATGAATATCAAATCTATTGCCTTGCTAGCAAATGAAACAGTTAAATATAGTAACCATGAAATTCTAAGAATTAATAGGGACAGAGAGTATATGAAAACAAATCATAAAACAAATACAGTGAAAAGAACAGGCACCCAGTAGTCATGTGAAATTATCATATTTTACCTACTGCTCATACCATAAGAAATTGTATTTCTAAAATTTTAATCATTTTTTAAAAAATTAAGTGTTTTTTAACATTATAGAGGTTTCAGGTATCTAGCAATTTTAAATCAACATCTGCATCTAGTATATCATTTTTACTACCAAAAATCTAGTTTCTATGTTTCACAAAACTATTAATCCCCTTTCCTCCTGATTTAGCCACCTCTCTATCCTTTTTACTTTTGGCAATTACAATTTTGTTCTTATAGTCTATGAATTTGTCATTTTTTTCCGTTTGTTTTAGGTTATTCAGTTTTTATTAATACATTTTCATTCCTCTATGGTGGTTCATTTATATCTTGTAATACATTTTTCATCAATTTAACATCTCTTTAACCTACCCTTTCTCCTAGGAATTGCACAAATTAATGCCTCTATGCCTCTGTTCCTTGCTTCTCTCTCTCCAGTTTCTCCCATGAATCTATATTTCTTTCATCTTGAATTAACTGTCAGCAGTTCTCACAGCAGTTATATCATCTTTGTCCTTTGCTATGTCCCCCTGCCCATGCCCAAGAGGGCAGCTCTTCCCTTATGGGGACTCAGCTTTGAAATCAGGTCTCCTTGGCCACCCTTCCTTTATATGACAGTTTAAGGCTAGATAGATTCTCCTGCCATGCCCTGCCAAACTTACAGAAATACTTGGGTGTGGCTTCTTTTAACCCTTATCAAGAGAGTTACAACCTAATAGTCCCCTTATCTAGACCATGAGACTGCCTTTTATCCCTTTTTTCATCCAAAACATTTTAGTACATTGCCAGACTTGCAAGAGACACTCATTAAATTTGTATAAATTGAATAAATTAGTAGGTTTTGTTTATTTTTTCCTCTTTTTGCTCCAAATTGTTGACCTTACTGATAGCCAGGGTCTGTACTGGATACCATTAATGCATCAAAATCATTGATGTGCGGAGCCTCCAAACTGCTAATTTCTTAATTTTTGGACATCACATATGTAGGCTATTCTAATAACAATAAAAATGGGTATATGGTCACAAGGATAACCTGTTCTATGAGATCTTACATTCAGGAAAGTCACATGTTTTTATATAGACTCAAGTCACTACTTTTTCAATTCCTTCATTTTATATTCTATAAAATAAGCTCCAGTCAAACAAAGAATGCCTAAGTGATGCTCAGGTGCTTGTGTTTGCCATTTGTTTGCTTGTTTGCTTTTGCTCCTTTCTGTGAATTACTGGAGCCCAGCGCTCCCGTGACCTGCTTGCACTACAGGCTCCGCACAGTGGCCTGGATTTACTGCCATCTCCTTGGATGGCAATGAGCTAAACATTTGAAAAATTACTGCCTCTCAGGGTACCAGAAGAGGTCACTGGAACATAGTCTGGCTAATAAGTTTTTGTCCGATTTATTTTCCTTTGTCAGTGCTGCTCTGGGCTCCTTAGGAATTTATGAAGAGTATGTTATTTTTTTTTAACTTACAGAAATCATCTACATTGATTTTCCTTGAGCAAATAAGGAAACATCACATCTAAAGCAAGTTATTTCAGAGGTGTACATGACAGTCTTACCAATGCAATGAAAAACTGTATTCATTGTAATTAGATACTCTGAAAATAAAACCTATGAAACTTGCAAACATTTGACTCCCCATTTTTAATATAATAGGCAATAATATCAATAAGACTAAAGCCACATTCCAGCCATGCACTCTGAAATGATTGTGAAACAGCCTGTTTCTCTATGTATGTGATATAAATGATTTTTTTCTTTAGAGTATAGAACAACTAAACGTGTTTTTCTGGTTCATTTGTATAGCTTTGGCACCATTTAATCAAAGATGAAAAGGTAAATTCATGTTTTTATGGCAGCCTAGACGTTACTCAAGATATCTCTTGACTCCCTACTATGTGCTTTTTGGAAACGCTGGTCACTGTGAGTGCTTCTGTGTCTTATCCTTAGGTTCAGAAATTCCTTCACCTAGTGCAAGATTCATTTGTTGCCTGGCTTTCACCCATGGTTACCTATTTTATTTCCATTTTATCCTACCCTTTCCCCCCATAAAGCATTCTTAACTTTTGTCAGTCTCTTTTGTGTTGCCTAAGGTTTCAAGTAGGAATATTTAGAGAGAGTGTAGCTCCAGCACTATTGTGCAATACTATTTGTGTGACACACAGTCTCAGCATTGTTGCCATAGGAGATAACATTTAAGAAGGCACCCTGTAACTCTGTACTGTGCTTGCTCTGTGAATATTTACCCCCTTCAGTAAACAGAAACAAGATTTCTGGATAGTAGATATGATATTAACAAGCGGAGGCCTTGCTTTCTCTTAGAACTTGTTAATCAACTTGTCCATTGACATTGGTAGATGGAGCTCCTGTGCTGCCTCAGCTGTTATCTCTATACTTCCATGCTATGCCTGGTAAAATATATTTATAAATTTGCTTTTGTAATATCTCCTGCACAATCTGTATATAAGGTGAGGTAGCAGTCTTTTATTCCTAATGGTTACACCTAGGAGAGTGTCAAGTATCCCACTGAATAACCACTTTTATTTTCCTTAGTAGACTGGTACAGTCAAATATGCCTACCAAAATAGAGTCTGCTATCTGGTTAGCACAAACTCCCTATTCAGGGAGAATGACTGACATTTGCTGATGCTCACCAAAGAAGTTTGCCACCCTGTACTAGCCTGACAGTCTACTTAGGCAAAATCTATAGGACAAATTCTTTGGTATTATTCCTGAGTTTTTACTTTGTAAGGACTGTTGAATTCCTCTGATATAAACAAAAATAGAGCCTAGAATATAAAAAAAATAGTTATAAGCTATGTATTAGTCTGTGGATAGTTTTGTCAAGCACATACTTGGATTCTTAATCTGATCAAGTTCTTTTGAAGATTTAAGCCATCCAGGTACACATGATCTTTTGTCATATCAAGCATTTTGGGCCAAATTTATTTAATGACCTTTTGATGTCATATCATTTCTGATTGTAAGTTTTCCTTTAGATAGAAAAAAGTGTGGTCTCTTAACAAGGAACCATGGATTCTAATTACAGATCTTTCAGTATTACATGACTTAGGACAAATCACTTTAAGGCTCTGGGCACTGACTTCCTAAAATCATTGTGGTAAGAACTGGATGTCAGAATGGGAGAGGGCAAGATACAAAATCATGCCAGTTAATGTAATAGCAAAAGACTGTGAGTATATTTTTCAGACACAGAGCTCATCATATATGTATATGACATTTTGTGTAGTATTTTCTATAGATGCTATGTATATTGTATCATATGATATGATGATGTTGATCATTCCTTTGATTGCTCTGTCTCATGAATTAAACTATCAACTTGTAGGACTCTAGGTGAATTCATTATACATCTCACTTCTACTTGTATTGCTTGACTCTGCTAAGTAGTTGCCATAGTCTACTCTTAAAGAGAATATATGTTTTAAATAGGTGAAATAGTTTTTATTTAGTGAGAGATGATTAATGCTTAAAATGAATATTCAAAGTAGAATAGCAATTATTATGTCTAACATAATGTTGTGAAAGTGGAAGAGAACTTGATATTCATTGTAAATCCCTTAAGTAGTAAGTGATTTGAACCTCATATATGAAACAATGCTACAACTTAGAAAGATGATTTCATCATTTGATTTTAATTCTGTAATGAGTAGGGACTACTGAAAAAATGCCATAGGATAAAATTCCCTACTCATTTTTTTAAATGAAAATGAAATATTTAGGGCCTCCCAGTTGGTGCAGGGGTTAAAGTCTCAGCTCTATTAAGCTAATCCACACTATGCAGCAGATTTCTCCTGTCTTGTTCTCTACTCCCCTCAGCAGTATATTTCAGTAGATCAACCTGTTTTGCTCCCCATTCTGTCTCTGATGAATCCTTTTACCCCAACACCTTTGACCTGGACCCTAGTTCTTGTATGCAAATATAAATGAAATTAAATATTTTTTTAAAAAGGAAAATTAAATGTTTAAACTTAAAATACCTTATGAAAGCTAATATGTTCTAGAAATTTTGAGGATATTAGATTTTAATGGTCAGTAATAGTTTTAGTCTTCATTTTTAAGAAACACATGACCTCGTCCAATCCTATACATACATTCTCTAACTTGGTGAAGATTAATTTTCAGCTCGCTAATATTTTTTTAAATAGAGTTCATGGAACATTGAGATATTTTGAGTTATATCTTTCTACTTGTTCTGTATGTAAGTGACTGTTTTTCAGTTCACATTATGTGGTTGGACATACCACACCAAAAGCTTTCCACAGAGTTCTGTTTTTGACAGAACAACCAAGTCTTTTAGTTACTAAATCTATCTAAGCATTGGGAATTACTTCATTTGTGGTCAAGGTTCAAAGAGATAAGGGCCTGATGTGTTCCAGGAAGTCCTCTGAATCCTGATGTTTACATTCTGGTACCACTGTCTGAACATATTTTTTAATTGTGGAATTGATGCCAAAGCACCATCAAAGATTCTGCCTATTTAGAGCCTATATAGCTAAAGAAATTTCTGATAACCACTTAAAATAGGAGAGAATCAGATTTTCTAAACTCATGGCCTCTAGGTTATTGATCTCTCTCTGTCTCTCTGTCTCTCTCTCTGTCTCTCTGTCTCTCTGTCTCTCTCTCTGTCTCTCTCTCTCTCTGTTGTTTTTCAGTATGTCAGGATCCTGAAGAGCCCAGAAATGGCAAAGATCATTGTTCACTTTCATGACTTAACTTTACAGTAAAAGAGAAAATGTTCAGTCAAAGGAAAATAGAAAGTAAAACTCTATTTTTGAATTGGACCAGCTCAAAGGAATTTCTTTAAATCATTTGACAGTTATTGTGAAATTGTGAATACTTGGTATTGTAACAAACTTCCAGCTTGCCCTCTGATTAAAATAAAAAATGATAGCAATTCACTCTAGCTTTAAATTTAGGCCTGTTTTGCTGTAGTGCCATTTCACAATACTGTTTCTGCAGCAGTGTGTCCCACGGGCAGTGCCTTTACCACCCATGTTATATCATCCCTTTATTGTTTACACATACAAGAGAGTTTATAAGGTGGCACTCATAATGTAAAAATTCATTCATAATCATAATAATAAATAACCTATTCATAATGTTACCACAGTGGCAAGAAAACATAAACTCTATTAAATGAAAGAAGAATTTTTGAGTGTCAGAGGATTTTAGGAGTTAAAGTGAATGTCTGAAGCCATTTGGGATAAGAAGCTCACTTTGCAATTGAGGAAAGGGATACAGGGTTTCCTTGGCTTACCTGAGAATTGTGAGCTTACCTCAGCAGTAACTCTAGACCCCGGTTTTGTGATTACTGTTAGCTTTTTGTGTATATCAGATTGTATCAGTCTTTTAAGACACAGATTGTACCAGTAATCAGGTTTTGCAAGGTCCAGGGCCATTATATCATTGACTGTAGAGCTTTTCTTATGGTCCCACCTTGGTTTTCACTATTTCTGTGTCTGTTTAATGTGCATTATTTCTGCCCTTCAGACATGAAAACTAGGAACTTTATAGTTGGATGCTTTTAAAAATTCCTTTTAATGTTAGTAATCCTTTGCTATACAATGCCTGAAACTTCTATCCCATTTACCAAAATGTGTACAGGGATATGGCTTCTGAAAGACTGTTCGACTCTATCTTTTACATTTAACAAAAAGTTTATGGAGTTAATGCCCTAGGGACACCTGATAATGAAAGTCAGAAGGTGTTAAAAATCTAATTTAGAAAGACTTCACCAATTTGGTAAATAGAAAAATTCTGAATAGTGAATCTGGTAGCAAATATACATTTATTAGAGTTTTGATTGGTTATGGATATGTGCTGAACTTTATAGGCACAAGCACAAATATCAGAACATATTGTATTTCTTCCATCTTTTATTTTTCTTAGAGTACTTAAAATATTATCCCTTTGAACCTGCTTCAATGTTTTTGCTTGTTGAAGAATATAGCAATAATGGCTTTAATCTTGAAATCTTTAAACAAATCATTGGGACCAGAGCTTTTGTAAGTTTTGTATTAACCAAAGAAGAATAATATGTACAGCTTTTTATAGTGCTGTAATGTAAAGAAAACCAGACAAAAGCTTGAGTTTCTTTGTGAAATGAAGCTGCTTTTTAAAAAAGGTAACTAGAGAAGCTGGAGGTGGGGACGACAACAAAACCTTAGAATTAAGGATTTTCTAACATATAGTCATATAATCTATGTCTACTCTCCTGTCTCCAAAATCACCACATATAGCTGCCCCCTCCTAAGTCATGTATCAGACCTAAATTACAAACTTAGTTCAGTCATGAAATCTAGATAGTCTTAAGTAGTCGATTGGAAAGGCCTATGGTTTCTAATGCAGGGAATTTACAACCTGGTGTGTTTCAGCTAATTTTAATTCTTTTAGATATCTTGTACACAAATTACTTGATTACCTCCTACATCTCTCTTAATCTGGGTTACTGAACATAATAATAAGGTTTGGCTTTTTTTATAGACCCCTTCATCACCCGAATCCTTTAGCACTTCACTAACAGCTGGTGGTAAGTACTATCACTGACATCCTTCCACAGTTCTTTTGGCTGCTTTTTTTTCGCCCCCTGATTGTCATGAGCATAAATAAGGAAGGAAAAAGGAATACCAATTTTTGTTTAATCCATGATGATCAAAAGAAATCTCCAATAACAGGACAGACTGATTTTGAAAATGACTTGTATTTGCAAAATATATGAGGCTAACTCTTCTCAACTTTTTCTTTTCCTTTTATTTCTCTTCTCTTTGATGGACGAAAGTTTTAGTTTTAGCCAGCACATTTCATTCATATTTTAGAAGACCTTTCCCTAGTTCCTTTGCCTCATCCTGGGAATGGTCTATCAATTCTGTAATCTGATTTGTCAAAGATGCCTAATTTTTATGAAAATGATTCGACTACTCTATTAGTGGTACATACATTTTGGTTTTGTTTTAATGAGAATTTTAAAAAGTGTGTGTGTAATTTTAGGATTATAAATCTGAAAGGTATTCCTTTAATTGAAAGTCTAATTCAACTACATGAAATAAATTGTTGTCTTTCTGTATTCTCACTTACCACTGACCTTTTTTAGTAGTATTTCCTCCCTTATTTCCTTTCCATCATTACACATATCAAAATGACTTTCTGAGACTGCATTTTTTACTATTACTAAATATATGTTATTGACCTGTAACATTATGGTATGTCACTTTTTACTTGGTACCTTATGACTCTGGGTACCACTATGGGTTTATATTATCCCAAAATGGATATGTACAAATGAGATGGAATTTGTGGTGCTAAGAGAGATTAAAATAGGTTTAAACTACCACAGTGGTAGATACAGTTATAGGTGGTTAGTAAACTTGGATAAAGCAATGGAGGTGTCTTGAGGTTTCATAAATGTTATTGATAACATTTAATGCAGCTCTGCTATACTCTTCTGAACACCAGAACTCTTATACAAGATTTTTAGTCAGTCTTTGATATTGACTCAAATCTCTGTAAATTTCATGTAAACAAGGAGATGTATTGTTATGCTAAGGATAAAGAAATCATAATGGTATTGGAAATGGTTTCCACACTTGTTAATAGTAGTACTTTAACAAAGGTAATGGTGTATCCCTAATCTCATAGGCATGCTCTCCACTTCATTTTGGTAAAGTGTCTATGTAGTATGCTGGTAATTGTTTATCCACCAGCTCTCCGGGTGAAGATGATGTGGGAGGAGGCCAATTTAGCATGGTCCCATTAGCTCAATGAAAATTCTTCCAATATGGACAATTCAAGTTTACCAGAATTGGGAGAATTGTGACTTTACTGAAGGCACTGTGATGATATTGAGTCAAGGTCAGTAAAAGAGCTACATGAGTATACTTTCATACAGTCTTCCCATCTTCCAGATAATAAGGGATATAAATGAGCTCAAAAGCACAGGCTATAGTAAAATACAGTCAAATATCTAGGAAGTGAAGAATTTTTGAGTTTTGACTACATTTATTTTTAAAATAATTCACTTGATTGTAATTTGGTATAATTAGGTTCTCAGTAAATAGCTATGGTTTAACAAGTGGCACACTGCCTAAAAATGTAATGTTCTGCCTCCTGACTTGATCCAAAGCAGCATTAGTATATACCACGTGACTATATTGCAGCACTGAGTCTTATACGTGTTCCTTAGATTATTGTCCTTGCTGTTGAAAACACTGCTGCTACTAAAGCAGTACAAAGTTTATAGCAATCCAGGTCCACATCAGCAAACAAGAAAAACTCAAAGAAACAATCTAATCTCACAACTTAACGATCTAGAAAAAGAACAACAAAAGGATCCAAAAACCAGTAGAAGAAAAGAAGTCATAAAAATTAAAGCAGAAATTAATGAATTAGAAATCAAGAAAACAATCCAAAAGATTAATGAAACCAAAAGCTGGTTCTTTGAAAAAGTAAACAAAATAGATAAACCTCTCACCAGGCTAACAAAGGGAAAACAGGAGAAAACACAAATAATCAGGATCACAAATGAAAGAGGAGAAATTACAACAGACTCAAAAGAGATTAAAAGAATAGTCAGACAATACTATGAGCAGCTATATGCTAACAAGCTTAAAAATCTGGAAGAGATGGACCAGTTTTTAGACAAATATAACCATCCAAAGCTAAACAAAGAGGAAATAGAAAACTTAAACAGAACAATATCAAGTAGTGAAATTGAAGAAGTAATCAAAGCACTCCCCAAAAACAAAAGCCCAGGACCGGACGGATTCACAAATGACTTCTACCAAATATTCAGAAGTGAACTAGTACCTATCTTATACAAACTCTTTCAAGAAATCGAGAAAGAAGGAATACTACCTAATATGTTCTATGAAGCCAATATTACACTAATACCAAAACCAAACAAAGATAACACAAAAAAGAGAACTACAGGCCAATCTCCTTAATGAACGGATGCAAAAATCCTCAAAAAATTCTAGCCAAAAAATATAATAATGCATAAAAAGGGTAATTCATCACAATCAAGTGGGATTTATTACAGAAACTCAAGGATGGTTCAATATCCAAAAATCAATCAACGTAATCCATCATATCAACAAAAAGAAGAACAAAAACTATATGATCATATCAATTGATACAGAAAAGGCATTTGACAAATTCCAACATCCATTCATGATAAAGGCTCTCGAAATCCTTGGAATAGAAGGACCATACCTCAACATGGTAAAATCTATATGTGACAAACCCACTGCAAATATAATCCTCAATGGTGAAAAACTGAGAGCAGTCCCCTTAAGATAGGAACAAGACAAGGACGCCCACTCTTTCCACTGCTATTCAATATAGTACTGGAAGTCTTAGCTAGAGCAATAAGACAGGAAAAGGACATACAAGGAATCCAAATAGGGAAAGAAGAAGTAAAATTATCATTATTTGCAGATGATATGATAATATACTTAGAAAACCATAAAGGCTTTACAGAAAATCTAATTAAAACAATCAATGAGTTTAGTAAAGCAGCAGGATATAAAATCAATGCACAAAAGTCAGTGACCTTCCTATACACAAACAACCAATCTGAAGAAGAAGGAATCAAGAAAAATATACCCTTTACAATTGAAACCAAGAAAATCAAATACTTGGGAATCAATGTAACAAAAGAAACAAAAGACCTATATAGAGAAAATTATAACACACTGTTAAAAGAAATAGAGGAGGACACAAAGAAATGGAAAGATATCCCTTGTTCATGGATAAGAAGAATTAACATTATCAAAATGGCCATCCTACCAAAAGCAATCTACAGATTCAATGCAATACCAATAAAAATCTCAATGAAATTCTTTAAGGAATTAGACCAAATATTGATGAAATTCATATGGAGACACAAAAAAACCCAATTAGCCAAAGCTTTACTTAAAAAAAAAGGAAAATGGAGGTATCACACTCCCATACTTCAAACTCTACTACAAAGCAATAGTAATTAAAACAGCATGGTACTGGAACAAAGACACAGACCAATAGAACCGTATAGAGAGCACAGAAGTAAAACCACACAACTATGGACAACTGATCTTCGACAAAGAAGCAAAGAATCTGCAATGGGACAAAGATAGCTTATTCAATAAATGGTGCTGGCAAAACTAGTCCACCATTTTTTTGTAAAAAATGAAACTGGACCACTATCTCACACCATGTACAAAAATCAACTCAAAATGGATAAAATACCTAAATGTAAGACGCGGAACTATAAAATATAGAGAGGAAAACATAGGTAAAATGCTGCAAGACTTATACCTCAATAGTGCTTTTGAGATAGCAGTCCCCAAAGCAATAAAAATGAGAGAGAAGATAAACAGATGGGACTACATCAAGATAAAAAGCTTCTGTACAGCAAAGGAAACATTAAACAGAACAACAACAACAAAAAAAACACTGAATGAGAAAAAAACTTTGTGCTCCACACAATGGACAAGGGTCTGATCACAAAGATATGCAAAGAAGTCATAAGAGTCAAGAAAAACAAAGTAAAAAACCCAATCCAAAAATGGGCAGAAGAACTTAAAAGACACTTCTCCAAAGAGGACATACACATGGCCAACAGGAACATGAGAAAATAGTCAGCATCCCTCATAATCAGGGAAATGCAAATTAAAACCACAATGAGGTACCACCTTACACTGGTAAGAATGGCACCCATCAAAAAAACCAACAACAACAAATGCTGGTGAGGATGTGGAGAAAAAGGAACCCTAGTACACTGCTGGTGGGAATGCAACCATTATGGAAGACTGTATGGAGATTCCTCAGTCTACTAGAAATGGAACTACCATATGATCTGGCAATCCCACGCCTAGGAATCTACCCAGTGGACACAAAACACTGATCTAAAAGAGCACCTGTACTCCTATGTTTATTGCAGCACTATTTGTAATTGGTAAGACCTGGAAACAGCCCAAATGCCCAAAAATAGAGGACTGGATCAAGAATATGTGGTCCATATACACAATGGAATATTATCCAGCAATCAAAAATGACAAACTAGGGCCATTTATAGAAATGGATGGAGCTAGAAGGAATTATACTCAGTGAAACAAGTCAGAAGGCAAGAGAAAAATATCGGATGGCTTCATTGTTAGGAGGAATATGAAAGAGCAATAACTACAACAACAACAACAACAACAACAAAAGCTCAAGGAAATGGGCAATTATAACCAAAAGCAAATGAAAAACTCAATAAGACCAAAAAGTCAAAGATAAACCAAAGGGACCATGGGTGGGAGGGGAAGGAGGGAAGGGCAAAGACAGGGATGAGGGCAGAAAGAGCACAAGGGACTGAAATGATGGTGTACGGGTGGAAAGGTGGTGGGTGTACTCCCTGGGGAATATAAATGATGTGAAATATAATAAAATATAAATAAACAAACAAATAAAATGCTACTGCTTCTTACTAGGCTTAGATAATGTTATTTTTGATATCATTTGTATAAGCTATTTTAATAAACTACTCAGGTTCTACTGATATCCTTGTTTCTGCATAAAGTTATGTATAGGTGGTCCTGATCTCTCAGGAACTTAAAATTCAAGATGCAGAGCACTTAGTGATGCATAGAATAGATATAGTCAAATGTAAACATTGCCTAAAAACTAAGTTAAATGTTCATATTTGTCAAATTTAGGCATGGAAAAGATAAAGATGTCCATTTCCATTCTGATTAGTCCGGTAATGCCTTTGATGCATTAGGATAATATTTTGTTCCGCCTGGTCCGTTTCACTTTCATATTTTTATACAAATAGGTTGATAGTGATTTTTGAATGACTGGGAGGCAGGCTTTGCCATTCCAATCAGGAAAAGTGTTAGCCATCACACAGTTATATTCCAGAGTAGCTTCTATGAGCACAGGGTACTCTTTCTTATCTGGGGTGGACTTCTGTGACCAATGGACAACATGAGGAATGTTTTGGACTGGTTGGCAGATGAAGGGGCAGGAGTTTACTTTGCTAAGTTAAAGTGCTCAGCAGTCTGGTCAAGGTCAACAGTGAGATAGAAATCTAAGTACTTGATATCACAGCCTTTGAACTTCTCTTATCAACAACCCAGGCTCTCTTCAAAGAGAAATATCCAACTTTATTTATATAATTAGATCATCAGAGAACTTATTAGCTGAGACTGCCCAGAAATGCCTTTTCTGAATTCTATTTTAATTCTGAGAATCATAAGCATAATTTTATTTTATTTTTTTACTTTTTTTAGATTTCTTATTCATTTATAATACAAGAGCTGGGATACAGGCCAGAGGCGTGGGGTGGTGGTGGTGAGTCGAGTCACCAGAGAGAGTGGGGAGGAGAACAGGCAGATCAACTGAAATACACTGCTAAGGGGAGCAGTGGGCAAGGCAGGAGAGGGCTGCTGCTCCATATGGCTCCCCTCCCTGGCTGGGGATTGAACTCGTGCTGCAATGGCTGTGGAAGCCCCAGAGTGCTGAACTCAACCCCTTGTGCTACCAGGGAGGTCCACAAGCAGAAATTTAATAAACAGGTTTTTGGTTTTTTTTTTTTGTAATTTATATATTGTATTTCTTGTATTATAAACAATGTGATAGATTTTTCAAGTGTATCAACAGGCCTTGATTTCTTTCCCTTCAGCACACTTCTATTTTTCTCTTATATAGGGATCCTCTGTAATAATCCTCCCATTCTTGTCTTGGTGACCAAGATTTATTTGTTTATTCATTTATTTTTAAAGATTATTTATGCACATAAGAACTGGAGTACAGGCCAGCAGTGGGGTGAGGGGGGTGGGGGGAGGTTTGAGAGAATTCACCAGAGACAGAGTGGGGAACAGAACAGACAGATGTACTGAAATATACTGCAAATGGGAGCAGCAGGCAAGACAGGAGAGGTCTGCTGCACCATGTGGGTCACCTCCCTGGACAGAGATCAAACTCATGCTGCAATGGCTGTGGATAGCTTCGTAGTGCTGCACCTTAAGCCCTTGCATCATGAAGGAGTCCCTGATGACCAAGAATTAAAAGTCAAATTTGACATGTCTATGTTAAGTGCTGAGACTTGTTTCCTAATCATTCTACATGTCTGACTTTTTTTGTGTATATGTCACTGAATTTCAGCAACTTGAAATCTTCTAATAGGAAGTAGGGTATAAACAGTGTAGTTCAGTGAGGCCTTCATTGAAATGTAATTGTAATATTTGTGATATAATGCCATGCTGGTAAATATTGTTATTATTCTGTAATCCAAATTGCTGATCCCAATCACCATTCTTTTCTCTTATGCCAATCGGGTTCTGTGGTTGGGGGCATGATGTCATTGACTGATTGTTCAGAAATACATGTGATTGGGCAGTTATATTCAGAAATACTGTTGGTTTTTCCCAGAGAGCAATACTCTTTTTTTTTTTTTTTAAAGATTTATTTATTTATGCATACAAGCACTGGGGTACAGGCCAGAGGTGTGGGGGGGTGAGAGGATTCACCACAGAGAG
>JAGFMF010011501.1:5125792-5172371 GCA_019455555.1 Galemys pyrenaicus
TGAGATGGTGATGGGGAATACATGGGGATTACAATTAATGGCAAGTATATGTAAATTTTAAAATATTTTAATAAAAAAAATGAAAAAAAATTAAAAAAAGCACTTACAACCTAAAAAAAAAAAAAAAAAACCAACCGATATACCTCAAAGTTGTCAAAATTATCATAAAGAAGAAAAGTTTGAAAACTAGTATAGCCAAAAGGAGCCTAAGGAAATAAGAAAACTAAATCTAATTCTGAATGGAATCCTCAAACAGAAATTAAGGCTAAAACTATAGAAATATGAATAACATGAGGATTAGTTAATAATAACAATAATGTCAATAGCAATAATATTAAACTATAATTGGTTGGCTCATCAATTATGAACATACTAATTGCGACCATACTAATTCAAGTTTAACAATATGGAATTTGGATGTAGGGCAAGTGGGAACTCTCTGTTGTATCTTCATAATGCCTTTCCTAAATCTATTATATATTTTTCTAAAATACTTAAAGTTTAACTTGTTTTTAGGCTTATTTTAGCAGTTATTAGTTTATGATGAGACATAAGCAGTGTACAAATGGATTTTAAAGTTAAAATCAAATAATAAGCTTATTTCAGTTTATTTTTTATGTCTGTAAAATCAGTATCTTTCTTAAATTTGTGCAGTACATGCTCCCAGTTATTTTTGGTTTAATGAAACGCCCCCCACCTTTCTTTATTGATGATACTGAGTAAATACTGAGAGAAGAAATGAGAAAAACAGATTTAGCTCATTAAAAGTTGTCTCATGCTGTGTAGCATGGAACATATTTTTTTCTACTAACTTCCTTGATTGAGAACAAAATATTTAAGCACTTGTGTTGCCTCTTACAACATCACTGTGGCACAATAGACCTGCCATTTGACATATTCTTTACAATACCACTTTCTTTATTTTTAAGGCTGCAATAGGTAAACTCCTTCAGCTTCATTCACTCTCAATGTTCCTTTTTTGAAACCATCATCTCCTTCTGAAGGAAGGGCAGTGGCAGATTTTAGAGCCTCAAACACATGTCAGGTTGTTCTGTTTTCCCCTAGCCAGCTTTACCTGTAGTTTTATATGTGCCTCTGTTCTGGGGCTACGTGCACTGTAGCCTCTGCAGGTTTGTTGTGGGTCAGCTGATATTCTGTGCTTGTATTTTAACTGATTTCAGCATAAAGATTTCTAGGGCCTGCGAAGAACAAGAACAAAGAAAAGATGTGTGTTATGGTGCGTGGTTTTGAGATTATTGTGCTGTGTGTCTGTTTTATCAAAAAGTATGTGGGGAATATTTATATATACTGTGCCATGGTAAAAACTGAGATAACAGTTCATGGATCTGAAAATCTAGTAGGTCCATACATAAATATAATACTTAATACAAGCCAGGAGATGGTACTTATTAGAATGTTTGAAGATGCTTATTGAAACATTGTATTCTTATATTCAGTGAGACTATGTTATTGATGTAATACAAAAGTAAAACCACAGTGAAGGTGAGTAGCCAGAGTTAAAGAGAATAATGAAAGTGTAAAAAGATAAAGGGGGAAAGTAATTGAAGATGAGGAATCTGATGATAAAAACATCTCTATACAAACCTGAGTTCCAAAGGATAGCCCTGTGACTATCCTTTGGAACTACACCAAAGCAGGATGTAGTTTCAAGGAATCACAATTTCTGAGATGTTTTTCCTTTTTCCTTCCAGACCCACTTTCTACCCTCTTCCACTCTACAGGAGATGAACTTGTCTAGGACCCTTTCCCTCCACCTTCCACTTGATTTGGGCAATGGGACACCTCAGAAGAGATGGGAGAAAGGAGGAAAATGAAGTTAGACCATTTTTCCACAGTTCTCTGGAGGTTCCCTCAGGCTGGCCAAGTCCCTATAATAAAGATCATGCTCTTGCTATGGTAGCTCTTTCCCCAAGGCTTTTTACTTTTGGGAACCATTTGCTCTTCTTCAGGCTCAAGTAGTAATGTTCAGCCATTACTAGTCCTGAGTGACTGTCCGCCCTTATGTTAAACTCTAAATGAATTACCTTTATTTTTGTACATTAGAGGTTTCCTGATTGACACATTTAGAAAATCAAAGCTACAAAAACTTAAACATCACTTAGTTTTCTTCCCACTTCACTTTGCATATTACAAAGATGAGACCAGAGAAAGAGGAGTCAGTTTTTCTTAAGTATTTCAGTTCATGATAAGTACTGGTCTCGAATATACACTTGCCAATTCCCAGTCTTTCCAGGAAGAATTTCCATTTCCTATTTGCTTTAAAATTATGTAAATATATTTCTATTTTCATTTCCAAATCCAAGATTCTGAAGCTGAGCAATGAACATTCTAGCATTCAACTTTTGAGCAAGTGGAAATAAATAAAGACCATCCAAATGAAAACAGAGGCTGTTGATTCAGAGCTTGCTATAGCAAGGAGTCAGCCAGTATGACTTGTGTTTGGCAAAAACTCCAAGCCAGGTGGGGGAGTAGGAAAGCTTTTTGGTGGAAGTTCCAAAGCTTGATAATTGTTCTGATAGCAGGTATTTGTGATGGTGAGTCTGGAGGTAGAATCTGATTTGATTGATTTGGGAGTATGTTTGACTTCATCTGGTTTGTCTTGAGTTGGAAGCAGAGGCAAAAAATGGGTAAGCAGCAGTCATTGTTCAAGTCTAGACTGTTGTGGGCTGTTTGTTGCAAAGTTTGTGGGTGAGAATTCTCTTGTTATGTATGACCAAGTCATTATCTGTTTGTTCAGTTAGTCTCTGAAACATGAGAACAATTGACTTGCTCTCCAGCTGTCATATATCATCTGAAGAGACTTGGACTCTGCTGGGTGGGAGTTTAACTAGTTTGTTCCAGGGTCAGTTCACTCTAGTAGGAGAAGGTGTGGTACTGTAGAGGAAGTGATGGGGGAAATGAGGAGAAAAACATAAAGCAGCAAATTGGGAACACCTGGGGCAGTTGTCTTTACAGTGTACTAGACAGAAGTAAACTGGTTCTGGGCTTATCATAGTGTCTGTCACACATATTTATGCCTTAGGGGTGTGACTTGGTATAGCTGACTTTTTGCCTAGGAGCTTTGTCAATCATTAAGATGACTACGTCATAACTTTGTCAGCTCTTTTGTGTGTGGGTGGCAGCAAAAATTTCTGGTGAGAGCCAAGAAAGAAAACATTTATTTGTATCCTCAAATCCACAGTTGGTTAATGGAAACCATGTGTGAGTCATGTATCAGGGATGAACAAAATTCTAAATCCCATAGTCCATATAGTTCCCTGTTACCAATATAAGCTATAGTGAACTTCAGACACTTGAAAAAGATCTCATTCCATCTTATCCTCCTTTGGATAGGATATGGGGATATAACTATCAGGATGCAGTAATCGTTTTTTAGATTTTCTATTGAAGTACCTTTGGTTTAAATCACTGTTAGTGTTTTGGAAGTATAGGAAGCTTCCTTTACAGATGTAGTCACTGTCACACACCCACCATCAAAGCACCCACAGTTCACCATTGTCCATTTTGCTCTCTCTGCCCCCTTTTCTCACTTCTCCCTCCCCCCTCTGCATGTCTGATTTCTGTAGTCAGCGTTCAAGGGTTGTTTTAAAAGTTTTCTTGATCTGACCTTTTGTTTGGTTTCTCTATATTCCACGTATATATATATGACATCTTCCAGTACTTGTCTTCCTCCTCTGGCTTATTTTGGTTACATTATCACTTCTAGTTCCATCTGTGCATCTGAAAATGGCATGAATTTATCTTTTTAGACTGCAGAGTAGTAGTCCATTATGTATATAACTATTGAATGCATCATCTTGATCTACTCATCTGTTTATTGGTCATGTAAAGTTGTTTCCATAGCTTGGCTATTATAAATAATGCTACAAAAACTATAACAGTGAAATTGCTGGGTTGTGTGGCAGATCCTTTTAAAATCTTTTGAGAAACTTCCACATTATTTTCCATAGGAGCTGGACTATTTGCCAATATAGTAATTGGTGACTACATGCATTTTCAACTCCTGCTCTGCCTAATTTCCCAGTTACTTTGTTGAGTTTCTTCTTTCACAGCGTTAGGTGTCTGCACAAACTATAGTGTCAGCCTCTCCATAGCCGCACTCCTGTCACAATAAAGTAGCCAACGTGACTCTACTTTCAGTTTAACTGCTACTTTTAAGGAGATTCCAGGCATCATAAGTCAAAGGAGAATTCAGTTTGGGGTAAAAGGGCAAGAAAAGATCCCCTAAAACTAATGTTTATAGTTTTACTGTAGCTTGAATTATATTGTAGAAAACAAGGGAGCTGATCCTTATCTCCCCTTAAGATTGCTACTTGTCATACCTCTACAACTAATGTTGCCTGCTTTTGTAATAGGGCAGAGGTATCGGTTTTCACTACCTACTGCTCCATGCTATTTATTGATTTAGCAAGAATCTAGTGCAGCCCCTACCGAGCAGTTGGGACATTCCTTGACCTATGAACTCTTACACACAGAAACAGTCTCTGTATACCTAGGGACAATCATAGTAATTTACATATAGATGATATTCAGATAGCTATTGTAGAGGGTTACCTGAACAGTTGTATATTTAAAAAAAAATGTGTTAAAATATCAATAGCTTTACCTTTCCCTTAGAAATAGAAATATTTGTCTTCATTCTTCAGCCTATCTCCATATAAAATTTGTGATAAAATTTGTATAAGACAATGGCTTTATTTTGCCTTCATTTCCTTGAAAATTATATTCCTGGTCCTCTAGGTTATTGCCCTCCTTTAGGTTAATGTGAGGCCTGTTGAGTTTTCTAATGATTGAGCTTACAAATAAAAAATAAATAAAACTATAGTAGCCAATATTTGTGTAAAATTTAAATTAAACATTGATCGATGTTTATAATTGTTGAAATATTGTGTATTGAACTAATAACAGTCTGACACTGATAATATCCTACTTTATATACAGGTTTTTGCATGTCATTATCATGGTAGAGATGGAATTATAATACAAAGGGAACGTTTATGTGAAAATCACCCTAGTGATATACATGAGGATCTTTCTACTCATGTATTACATGGAAAGTTTAATTTAATTGGTTTCTTTTAAAATTTTTGCAAAAATGGCAAAGAGTTATAGAAGTAGCAAGATGCTTCAAGCTTAACTAAAGAGAACTATGTGGTCTTCTGTTAATGACTGACTTCAAAGCTAAAATTTGTATTGAGAACATTAATGTGATAATTTTTAAAGTACCCATTATTCTGACATTTTCAGGATGACAAAACTAGATTCTAGGGAATTTGAAAATGTAGAACACTGGTAGATTTTAGGCAAAAAGATAATCTGATCACAATAAAAATATGCTTTTGCTTGAAAAACGGTCAAAAGTAATCCCAAGTTTTTTTGAAATTCATGTTAAATGTGCTTTACTACAGTTCTGAAATAGATTAAAATTTTATGCAAATTAATGCAAATCATGTGGCTTGAAGATTATGTTTTGAAGTGTTTTCTTCATTCCCTGGAGTAAGTGACTATTGAATACATGCATAAATTTCTGACTGACTGGCTCTCTGGTCAGTGAATGAATGAATGAGTGAATGAGGTTTGTCTTTTTTTTTTTTTTCTTCCTTGAGAAGCTGTTACATTTTCTCTGTCAGAGCACTGGTTTTTATCTTCTTCAGGAGAGAATAGGATGTAGGAGGTCACAACCCTGAGCTTAGCCTAATCAATTCAGTTCAACCCAGCTGAAGAATTTTGGTGCCCATAGTGATACTAACTCAATGTAGAATTCCTATACTGTAGTGCATCCAAACTGCAAAAGATCCCATTCTTTTCAGCAGTGACTCATTGGATACATATTTATTGAGTCCTCAAGAAGTCAGGCATTGTTTTAGATGTATTGCTATTGACTTTTAAGCAGCAGTTGTTTTTGCCACCTCTTCCCTTGGATTCTGCCATATTTCATTTTCCTGTCCTCTTTACTTCTATAAAATTTGCTTCCTTTTCAATTTTCTTTTCTGACCTTGCTCTAAGAGTTCCCGAAGGCTCAGTTTTTACCCTCTGTTCTTCCTCTGCTCTGGTGATCCTTAGCTCTATGTTTACAACCTCTAGGGTGAGGCCCCAAGCATGGTCAAATTTTAAAAGCTCTGTAAGTGATTCTGATGCACAGGTAGAGTTGAGAATGATTTTTTATACTGTCATCCAGAGAATTGTTTGTGCCTCAAAATGTCACTCTTGTCTCTCCTGATAAGTGTCATACAATATCTCCTTTCACGTAAGTACCTGTTCTGTGCCCCTGGCTTGCCATGAACATATTTCCACTTAGAAATATTGCCTCTTTGCTTTATCTCCAAAATAACCTTAATCATGCTTTCTTTTATTGTTCTTTAATTACAGTTGAAAGTGTTAATCTTCGACTTTCTTTCTTTCTTCAATTCAATATGTCTATCACACTGTGATTAAACTGTGATGGCCAGTAAGCTGTCAGCTACTCATCTCCCTCAAATGCTGTTGGCTCTCTGTTGCTTGCAGGGTCAAATTAAGAGTATTTACTGTGGAATATAGATTTAAAAAAATAAACACCCAAAGGCTAATTTCCTTGTACAACATGTTTCAATCCTGTATGTTAGGACTGCCTTTCCTACCCAAGTCTGGTTAATAATATAATCATTGACCTTTGTAACTCTTTTATTTGGCCTTGCTTAGAAGACAAAATTCTGACTGTTCTTATTTGGAAGCTAAACTGTGACTATGTACTTCCTTTTGTTTGCCAGAGACACATTTTAATGAATCAAGGAAGGTGGTGAAATGTGTATTGTATGCTGTAACACCAGTGTAAGGAATATTAAAAGCATCAAAGCACATTATAAAATGTTTTCTATAAGTCCATAGTCAATAAGTATTTGTTAGAGGCCATTATATGCTAGGAACTTATTTATTCCTACTACTTTATTTCTTCCTTCTGTAAAACAAGGTAGTATTATCTCACTTTTAAGATGAGATAAGTAAGGTCCAGTATCTATAATTAGCCACCTTAGTAGGCATGACTGGATTCCAGTTTGCGTTCTGAATTCAAATCTGGTATTTTGTGTCTCTAATCCATTTAGTAACTTGTTAAGGGAAAGAGTATTTCCCCTTTTAATTTCATTAGCTGAAAATTTAATTTTTTAAGGAAAATTTAATTTTCCTTACCTGAAACTCAATGAGCATGATAGGCAGTCTTTAAGGTGTTAGTAAGGATCATAATTGAATTTTCCAGATCTTCCTCTATATTTAGTTCCAAGTAGAAGTAGTACCACTGTCAGAGCAACAAATTTCAGCATGAGATTTTTGGGATTTAATAATGCCTTGTTTATGGAACTGATGTTAAAAGCTTTTTAAAAATTATCTGGCATATAAATTATCTCAAACTATTTTAATGAACAAGGGTTTGAACACTGCTATTATTATCACTTAAAGATTCAGGTTAATGAGCATTTGAAAACCTTAGACCAAGTTTATTTCCTTCAAAATGGAATTAGGGGGGTCAGTTTTTCCAGCACTATCTCTGTGAAATGGAAAATGAAGCCAGTGTTTTTGCATGATTGTTGTCCAGCTGAGAAGACTTCCAGTCCCAGTCTCTACGCTCAGGAGACCCAGGATGCCTTCCTTTCTCTGCAGCTAGAGAATGCGCTCCCAGGCTAACTGTTGTCCCACTGGGTCTCTATTATATATGTGAAATAGATTTTCTCATTTGGATTTGGTGAGCAGTTGGAGTTCAGAATAAATAATTTAATTCTAGCTACCTTTGCTGAAATATGCCTATTAAACTTTAAAAATGATAACTACTTTTTATTATCTAAATAACTAAGTAAATTGAATGCTTAAACTTACCATTTCTATTATTAATTGAATAAATAATAGGCTTTCTCTTTCAAGATAACCAAATTCCCTTGTTTGAGTGCTCCTTCATTTTTCAACTTAGCCCAATAGCTTTGTTTTCTTAGATGCTATATAATTTTAAATTTTCACTTGAACTTTGCTATGAATAGAAAAAGTAGAGTAGGAAGGCGCACTTCAAAGGAAAATGTAATTTTACTCTCCCAGCAACATCACTGAGATCAAAAGCATTTGAGAGGTGATCTGGGTGGCCATTACAAGTAATTGGAAAAGAAGTACAATTTCTTATTACTGCATCTAGAAATGAGGACAACATTCTTTAAATATCACATTTATATAAAAATTTGTACAAACGCAATCCACATGTGTTAATTAGAAGCTACTATAAAGACATTTCATTGTTTTTATAATTTTTAGTCAAAAATAAAACTGCTCTTATTTAAGCATTACATAGCAGAAATGTTAAAATCAAGTCTAGAATGCAGAAAAAAGTAGCAAATGGTGATTTTCCAAGGATAAATAAGAACAGAGTTTGATTATAATTAGAGGAAAACAGTTTTTTCCACTCCAAAACTAAATCTACTGAGTTTACTTGATTTAATTTTGTACATACTTGGTGACTACAAATTGGTTTGCCTTTTAGACAAAAGCCTTTTCATTGTTGTGACACATTCTGTAGTTTCTAGTTTGCACTGTTGAGACTTTCCTATCTGAAAGGGACTATTCCAATAAATAGGGATGTAAAAATTTTGTGAAAGAAGCTTTCAGATTTTCTTTTTGCTACTATATAAATAACTTGTATAGCATTTGTCACCTATGGCCTGTGGATGTCTGGGTATATGTAGATATCCATTGGAGACTAACAGTTGGAGTGTCTCATTCTCATTTTAATCGTCATAAAAATTAGTAATTATACCCTGGATTTTCTGGAAATATTTTTAAGTATACTTCCAGAGTACTTTAGTGTCTATGTATACTAATGTTTTTAGAAGCAATTCTATGATAGTTGATTTTTGGTGTGGACAAGAATTAAACACATCATTCAGATCTTTCTATTGATATACAACTTGTCAATGAGTGCTACATTCATGTTGAATGTAGTTGAATTTTGTAGGAGGGGAAAGGACACAAGCCAATCCAAAAGAACAACTGGAACAAAAGCACAGAGGTATGGCTTTTCATACTGTACTTGGGAACAGCTCTGTGTAGAGGCAGGTACAGTGGAGGTGAGAGAAGACTGTTGGGGTAGATGAAGCGAGAGTAATCTGTAAGACTAAGTGGATCCTAGGTTATGGCCGGCGTGTTGGGCTGAAGCACTGAGGAACCGATCATGTCTCAGACAGAGCTATAATCGAAGCACAGCTATATCCCTGGCTATTTTTTCCCCTACATAGTACATTGGTTTTCAATGATAGCTACAACTGGTAAGTCATTTGTTATAAAAAACAGAAACAAAAACAAAAAACACCTCTTACTCATATCACAAAATATGCTGTGCACTATAAAGAGGAAATGGAAAATGAAGACCTGGTCTCTATCATTAAAGAGCTAATATGCTTTGAAACTGAAGAACTATGCAGATGTAAGTTAACATTATTACTGTTGTAAAAGAGAAAGCATTGTTCTAAGTAGGCAATTAAACCTACAGAAGAAGATTTATAGCACTGAAAACACCCTCAAACTTTAGCTTGTTACCTAACAATGCTTTCATTTATCATGAAAAATGGTGAATGCAAATTGCATGCCTTATTATAGTTTGATCATCAGCCATTTTATCATTGCATAAATGGACACCATGTTATTGCTAAATCTTGAAGAGTTCCAAATGTTCAGCATTAACAGCACTTGTATATATTTACTGGCATTTTTTGAATGTTACAGCTAGGGAAATTTTGAAGTAATACTCCCTTTTACTTCCACAGTTGGATAATGACCAAAAAGACATTATAAGGTAGCCCTTTACTAGTTGTTTTTACTTCAGAGCTAAAGCTCCAAGTAAAGACTCTTCTCAGACCAATAGCAGCATTGGTTTAAATTAAATTTGACAGAGATAGATGGAGTCTTGAACTCTGTGCTTACACACCTTCAGTGTCTTACCTGCAATAAGCTTAGGGTCTTTAACCTGATCCTTAGCCGTAAGTGTTCTGGCCCTGACCATCTCCCCAAATTCATCCTCTATTCTTTACTTCTGTCCCCATTGCCACCTTTCCTACACAAGGGATGTTTCACCCACTTAATTTCTACTCTTTATCTGGAGATGGCATCCTTCTACTCCCCTGTGATGTATACTCTCCTCAGGAAAAACTTTCTTGATCTTTCAAACAAAATCAAGTTTCTCTGCACTCAAACTTACGAAGCATTTCCTTCATGCTATCTCTTTTTATATATTTATCTATGAGAATAACCTTTACCTGTTTTCTCAACTGTTGTCTTCAACAGAGCAAATATGTTGATTTTGTGTGTTACAGTCTGTGGCCAACACAGAACAGAGGTACAATAAATATTTACTGGTGTTTGAAAATAAAGAGGATGTAAAAAGATTCAAATGATATTTGGAAGTATAAGTAATTATTTAACTTTATGTAATCAAAAAAATTCTGCTGAGATGTTAGAATCATATAAGATATAAATTATAATGGAACTGCTCAAACATATTTTTTTGTTGTTGTTTAATTTTTCCTTTATTTATATTTGACATCAATGTAATCCCCGTGTATTCCCCATCACCATATCAGCAGTACACCCTCACCTCAGTCCCCTGTGCTCCCGTCTACCCTCAACCCTCCCCACCAAGTGTCCCCAATTTGTCCTTGTTTTTTCATTTTTGGTTTTTGTTGTCTTCATCATTATTATTATTATTATTATTATTATTCCTTTCCTTGATCCTTATTTGGTTCCCTTAATAAGTCAGAAGGCAAAAGAAAAATACCAGATAGTTCCTCCCCTAGGAGGAATATAAGGGAATCAAACTATCTTTAAATGAAGGTAATGTTACATATACTTTGCGATTATTAAAGCCTAAGCAGGCATTTAAAAAATGAAACTTTTTGAATAACATATATGTTTACCAATCAGTTTCATCATTAGGACTTTAGAATAGTTCAAGAGGAATCCATTTTTACAATGCAGAGGTATTTTGAGAATAGTTGGGAAAAGGAAGAGAGCTTGTGAGACAAGGGTAGAGGAAATTTCTCCTACTCTTTTCTTCTCCCACAGTTCATCAGAAGAGTGTTTATTAAACCAAAAGTGATCAAATCACTTTTACTGTGTCAGCGTGGGCTGAAAAAGACACCTGCATTTCATGAATTGATGAGTAATTGTTTTTAGTCCTGATTCTGAGTACCCTGTTGATTGCAGTAGTGTGATGTGGTTGAAAAAGCATTCGTTTTAGAGCTAGAACACCTGGATTTAAGTCCGGGTGTCACCACTTGCCTTATACATTAAACCTGGGACAACTCACTTAACCTCACCCAGGGTGATTTTATTTATGAAATGGTAAGCTGCAGGAACCTTGCATGCATCAAATTAGATAATTACAGGAAAACTCTTGGAGAAATGTATGCAAAACTAAAATGAGTTCTTTGGATTTAGGTATATGTTTGTCTCCAAGTGCTGCACTTTTGCAAATGAGATATACCTGGTCCCCTGCTCTGTACAAACTTCCATTCTGCTGGGTAGATGATATGCATACCAGGAAATGTTCTTTGATGTAGAAAGTGGCATAATACATGTGTGAAACAGCGTATTTCTGCCCCTCCCTTCTCTCCTCCTTCTCTTTCCCCATACTGTGCTGCAAGAGAAGTATGAGGGCTGGAAAGGGAAATTTATTGATCAAAGGAGTGGGCAACACATTCACTTTTGGAGTAAAATACTCTGTCATATTAATTAAAAAAATAATCAAAAAATATCTGAGAAAGAGGTAAAAGCTTGTGTACCCTCATGCAACTTGAAATTAGCTTTAACATGAATGAAACTTTTAGCTTTATTATACCTTTTTATGGTTTTCTTCCACTGACAAATCAAATAGAGTTTTGGGCTGGTGTAGGATAACTGCGTATATAGATTGTCTTGCAACCATCCCAGATTGGGTAGGAGGTTCATCGTCGGTTCAAGCAGTTTCTTCGCTGCCGTCACGATATCGCTCACACTCCACTGCTGCACACCACCACACCACACCGGCGTCTCCGGGACGCTAGCTTTATACACCTGGTGCATCAGCTCAGGTGCATCCACTTGCGCATGCCCACTCAGGCATGTGCGCAGGTTTCCATCATCAGTGGTAGGAGGGCGGAAAGTCCTGATTAACCTTTTACCCTACATAGATACTGTTATATTTATCAAGGGCAAGAATGAATGTGGTTCTTTTGCTATGTTTTAGAACAGGTTGTCTTTGTAACTCAGGAATTTAGTGTCTCTGAAATTACTAAGTTAATCAGAAACATTAAATATATAAATTTTAATTTATATGTAAGTTAGGAACCATATATAATTGATAAAATAATGATAATAGGATTTTTAAAATACCTTTAAATACCACCAGAGAGTAAAAAGTGTGTGTGTCTTGGCATTCATTTGTGCTTACATGGAGACATGAAGAAAAAGTATGCTGAAACTTATTTCTGTAAGATGGTGTAGGGTAAAGGTTGATCAGGTCTTTCCACCCTCCCACTACTGATGATGGACACCTGCGGTGCTGCGAACATTCCAGGTTGGGCATGCGCAAGTGGGCGCACCTGTGTTGGACACAGGCATAAATGGGCTGTGTCATGAGGACGCCAGAACTGCGAGGACCAACAGACAGAACCAACAGAACCAACACGAGCAGCAGCAGAAAGAGAGAAGCAACCGAGAGGGTGATATGCGCTGGGGGCTGGGAGGCCTGCCAGCCTCCGCCCCCCCCCCACCCCCCGCACCCATGCCTGCCATGTACCTGGCCACCTCTACTAAATAAAGTATGAAAAGTCACCGAGGGCTCCGAGACTCTCCTTCCCTGACCGGTCTGCCCAGAACCATCCCGAACCCTGCCTCCAGTGCCACCCCTTCTTGTCGCTACAGATGGGATCATGAATGATTTAATAGCAATTTATTCTTACTTTTAAAAAATATTTTTATTATTTGTATCCTTTATTTTTGAAGTCATGTTGGTTTATAATACTGTATATGAATTCAAGGTATAGGTTCAAGCCTCTTCAGAATTTTAGAGATTTCCTCCATTAATCATATACTTTATCCTAAATGTAGATGACTTAGAGAAAACGAAATTTAAAATCTTGGTTCAACAGCATCCTTCCCCTGCTCTTAAATTATGCTTTTGTTGTCCGATTAGATCTTTCACCCTCAATTACATGAGGCATTTAATGAACATCCAATAATGTATGATGACAGCTCTTGCTGTGGTGTGCTTTCACATGATTCTCTAATGTGACATATATACCAGCAATAGCAATGAAGTTGTCCAGTATTTTTTAATAATTAGTAAGCCTACAGAAGAACCTAAGGTTTTCCTTTTAGAAATTATAAGATGGTAGGGCTTCTCTGGTGGCGCAAGGGGTTAAGCACTGCACTATGAAGCATCCACAGCCACTGCAGCATGAGTTTGATCCCTGGCCAGGAACTGTCCCACATGGCTCAGCAGATCTCTCCTGTCTAACCTGCTGCTCCCCTTGGCAGTGTACTTCAGTCAATATGCCTGTTCTGTTCCCTACTCTGTCTCTGGTGAATTCTCTCACCCCCACACTTCTGGCCTGTACCCCAGCTCCTGTATGCATAAATAAATAATTAAAAAAGGAAATTATAAGATAGTAAATAAATAGTTCAAAATATACTTTTACAGAGTGCCTCATCTGAAAATCTAGAAACTTGTTAGGAGTGAGTACATTTAGTTTACCATCTCTTAATTGTTTAGTTTCATTGACTTAACAGGTCTAAGAATTCAAAATAAAAGTATAAAAATGTGTTTGAAAGGCAATTTTACCTGGTATATCTGCCCAACTTTGCAGGTTGATGATTCTCAGTAAGTTTGTGAAGAGATCCTAGTAACATCCCTTTAGTGACAAACTCACTGCTTTTTTATGGGAAAAAAAAAGCCATCCTTGCTTGGGCAGCTTAATTAATTTAGAAAGCTTTTCTTTAATTTTTGCTTTCTAGGATATTAGCCAGTAAGACTGTTTCTTTCATGAAAGAACCTATCACATATTGTACTATTTAATGTTTCTTTGCTGTCTTATTCCCAATACTCACTTCCAATTTGATTTATCAAACAAAACTATTCTGAGCACTGTGTGCTAGGCATTGAGGCTAGAAAGAGGGCAAGGAGAGGACCAGCGAGCTCTTTGTACAATAGGGAGACTCAGATATATAGTCAGGTAAATAATATATGAGTAAACACTACTAAAGGCTGACTGACAATGAGTTATGAAACAGTAAGAGCCTAAGAACTAACAGTGATTAAGCAGGGAGACTTTTCACAGAAGATCATAATTGAACTAGGTTTTCAGTTAAATAAAATTGTGTTCCCCAAAACAGTGAAGGGTAGGGCATGCTGTGAAGACATTACTGACAAAGAACTAAGTTCCAAGACAGGATCTACTGAGAAAAATCTGTGCAAGATGGCTGTAGGCAATCCTTTACTGTGTGTAGATCATAGTTTGAGGGGAGAATGTTTTAACTCCATTTTTAAGGTTATATGGTGCTTATTGTTAGAAGCAAATGATCTTTTGGAGTTAATTTTTCCCAGATTTAAAGTGATATTTTTCTCTACTATTTCTCTACTTTTAAATACTATTTAGTATTTAATTTTAGGGGAGGTATTTGCTATAACTTGTTAAGTGCAATCCTATTTCAGTTACTATACTTAAGTGAACCTAGTGATTTGGAATATTAGAATAATGGAGACTCTTCATGTGTGTCATTATGTCTCTCATTACTATTTTATATTTGATAGCACCGAGTCTATAGTATTCATAGCAGCGTGTCTTTTCATGGTCAAAGTCAACTGTGATAATAAGATGCATAACATCATGTCAATTACACTTTTTCTATGACAGTAGACAAATTGTTGAGCTTACAGAAGCATTCAGTTATTTCTAGTAAGTTAGTCTTAGAATAAAATATTAGATGTATAACTTGCTAAACTCAAATGATTATACTTTACATTTTGTTTTAAGAAGTATTTTAGCTTAAGCCTACCTACAGCTTTGAGGTGACTTCTTACATGCCTTCCCTGCTTCAGTCGAACGTGGGTGTACCACACAAATCTTTAATTTTCCCTTTCTTCTTTTTATTTTAAAGATATATTTATGCATACAAGCACTGGGATACAGGCCAGAGGTGTGGGGGTGGCGGTTAGAGAATTCACCAGAGACAGAGTGGGAAACTGAACAGGGAGATAGACTGAAACACACTGCTGAGGGGAGCAGCAGGAGAGATCTGCCGTGCCATGTGGGTCACCTCCCAGGCCAGGGGCAGGGATCGAACTCGTGCTACAGTGGTTGTGGTTTGCATCATAGTGTGTTGCTTAACCCACTGTTCCACCAGGAAGGCCCCAATTTTCCCTTTATTCTTTCAGAGAGAAAGAGATATGATTTTAATCCTTTTTTCTATATCCTGGAAATTTGTATCGTTCATTGTCTCCATCTAACACCATGTGTGTGTGGGTGGAGTGGGGTGATGGAGTCATCATTCTTACATTCAGGATGAAGGAAAAGGTGGAGGGTGATAAATGTAAAATAATTAACAGAAAGAAAGGTCATCCTAAGGACTGGCAATAACATTTTTCATAAGGAATGTTTATTTTGTGGAGGATATTATTGTTACAAGAGATTTGGAGTAGAACTTGAAAACTTGAATAGAAATCTCTCATTGGGGGCCTCCCTGGTGGCTCAGTGGGTTAAGCAATGCACAATGAAGCAAACTGCAGCCACTGCAGCATGAGTTCGATCCCTGCTGCCGGCCAGGGAGGGGACCCACATGGCGCAGCAGACCTCTTCTACCTCGCCTGCTGCTGCCCTTGGCAGTGTGTTTCAGTCAGTCTGCCTGTTCTGCTCCCCACTCTGGTGAATCCTCTCACCTCTCGCAACTCTGGCCTATATCCCATTCTTATATGCATAAATAAATGAATCTTAAAAAAAAATCTCTCATTGTCTGCGATGCTGGTTTCTGTTGGTTTTAAAGGTGGAACACTGTCTCATCTGACAATAAATATTTTAGTGCCACTATTAAAATATATTAATCTAAAAAAATAAAATAAAATATATTAATCTATTTTCTTAAAAGAGCCATTCCTTTTTATTGTGACTATGTACTTCTCTTCCCTCTGCTTCCAAAAATACACTTTCAATAAGTGAGAAGAGATGTATTTTACCCATTATAATGCCTCAATGTAAACAATGAATATAATATATACAATGTAACATTAATATGGTTACAATAACAGCTTACATTGTTCTTTAAAGTAACTTAATTTCAAGTAGTAGTACTTGAAATCATATAAAGTAATAGTTGAATAAATATTTAAACATCACAAATTAAAGGGTTGAAGAAGTTTTAAAGATACAGAAACATTTCCAAATTCAATTAATCTAGAAGTTCCAGAAAAATAATTTTAGTGATCTTCATAATTCTAAGAAAACTTTTTCTTAGTGAAAGATTTCTCTCGTTACATATTCTTCGTAAACTATGTGGAAGATGGGAACGCTGCCACTGATTTCCTTCAGGATGATGTGGTCTACTTCCCATAATTGCCACTGAGACATTCTTTGTGGAGCAATATTACAAGCTAATCCTCTTTATATGATAGTTCAGAAGTTGTAAAGATGTTTTTCTATTTTTTAGTATTTTTAAGCATGAACATTTTTAGTGTTTTCACTACTTTTGGTCATAGTGTTTTGGACTGGAAGTGCAAATGTTTTCAGTGACAAAAATTATCATGGAATTTCACTAGAGATGCCAAATCAAATGAGTTAGAACATTAAGCATCTTTATAATATCAGAGATTTAATTCTTTCACATTTCACTATGTTCAGTAGCCAAAAATCAATTTTTAAGAAAAATCTTCACAAAATAAGGTTTTTCAGAATTTCTTTAATATTTTAAAATGGAAATTGCATAAAGATGGAGATAAACATTTCGAACTCTTTTGTAAAACATACTTGTTTCAACTACAAATCAGAGACAGTCTTCAGGGGAGAAAGAGGGGACGGGATCAAAACGAGGTCAAGAAGATGAGAGACTATGGTGATGGCACACGGGTAAATTTGTGGTGGAATTTCTTTGGAGACTACAGCTGAAAAAAAAAAAAAGAAACATATTGTCTCTTAAATCACCATCAAGAGATAAGTGCATAAGATTTACTAAACATGAAACCATGCCTGATAAAATTTATGTTATAAAATAAAAAGTTTGAATATCGTTTTCTCCCACTATTATGCTTTTGTTTCATTCCGTTTTTAAAGATTTATTTTTATTTATACATACAGAAGCGGGGGTACAGGCCAGAGTCCAGGGTGGTGAGAGGATTCACCAGAGACAGAGCAGGGAGCAGAACAGGCAGATGAACTGAAACACACTGATGAGGGGAACAGCAGGCAAGGCAGGAGAGGTCTGCTTCGCCATGTGGGTCCCCTCCCTAGCCAGCGGCAGGGATCGAACTCTGCTGCAGTGGCTGCGGTTTGCTTCATAGTGTGTTGCTAAACTCAGTGCACCACCAGGGAGGCCCCGTTTTCTTCCACTGTTATACTTTGAACTAGAATACTTCTCACTGATCACCTTGAACATAAGAAAGCTTTTGTTTTCTTCCTAGTTAATGTAAATTCTGGGAATGCACTAGTAGTGCATATAATAAATGAATGTTGAGTCCTGTCAAATGCTTTCTATTCATCATTGACATATTCACATGATTTTTATCTTTTGTTGATATGGTGATTGCATTGGTCAGTTTGAGAATGTTGACTCATTCTTACTTCCTGGAATAAACCCTACTTGGTCATGATGTATGAACTTTCAACACATTGTTGAATTTGGCTTGTTAAAAATTTTCCATGCCATTTAGCTCTCTCCTGCCTAGGACTCCTGGTTGAACTATCATCAGCTTCCTGTATGCCCTCCTCCCCGTAACTGCATGCTCCAGGTGCATATCTACACCCACCTCCTGTCAATCAAGTGTGGCTGCTATTTGTCTCCTGTCTATGTTTCAGTCTGTTCTGATCGCTGATGCCCACTGGGTCTTCCAGTTTTGCACCAAGTCCCTGGATTCTGGTTGTGTTTCCCTTCCGGCGCAGGTTGGGGAGTGTGAAGCGAGGTGCCGTCTCTTTTACCTTCTTGGTCCATCTCAATTAGTCAGTTACTTCCCACAAATAGGTCTTAAGAAAATTACCTTTTTCAGATATTTATAGATACCTGTTTAGCAATGGAACTGAATTTCATCTTGTTTAGTACTGACAATTCTGGTGTTGCTGCTCAGATGTAATTGTTAAGATATGTGTGGCCTTTAAATGGGTCATTGTATAAAATACAATTTGTCAACTTTGTATCACAAGAAATTATCATATAAATTTTGATAAAAGTGAAGTGTTTTGATGTTAATTAAATATGAAATAATGAGAAAACTTTTAACATTAAGGGATATTGGAAAAACGTGAAATTAATAACAAACTGAATTTAGGTTAAATGAATAACACAGTACAGGTTGGTTATATTCCAGAAGGTTCAGCTGCCTCATAGAAAATTAAATATCAGAATAATTCCTAGTCAAACTAAAAGTACTTGAAAATTTTAAAATTTTTCCTATTTACTTTTTTAGGTTTCTTAGTCTTGATGGCATAGCAGGATGCTGAGTTTGTTGTATTTGTATGTGTGTACATGCTTGTGTGGTTATTTTTCAAAACAACAGTCTTTCAAACCCTTCTCTAATCTCTGTAACATCTAAAGTGAGGTGATATAAAACTCTCAAGTGGCTATTAAATATTAGGTATGTTGACACTGATGTGCGTGTATAGGTGGTAGTGGAAGGGAGAGAAATGATTATACGGAATTTGTAGGCTGCAGAATTAAGGTGGTATTGGATGCTTTCATTTCCTTTAAATACTAGTGTCTTTTTTAAAGAAGAGGATAAAATGAGAGTCTTAAAAAAAGACAAGCAATATATTGGCAACATCTGGGATGAAGTGTTATTGTAGCCAATAGGAGGGATAAATACCAGAAAGAAATAAAATGTCTTCCTTAAGAATGGAGGGGGCAGAGGGATGTTCAGGTGGTTGGTGTGGTTGGGGATATGCAACTCAGAAGATGTAAATCTATTCCCCTTAATCAGCACCATTAGCTAATGTTACCACAACATATATGTATATATAATAAAATAAAGAATGGAGGGGAGGGAATCTGATCATTAAGGTCTTTTTTTTTTTATTGCCTTAAAATGACAGGATGTTCTCACTAAACATTGTGTAAAAATCTGCAGAATAGAGGAATAAATTTGATTATAGCTATTTAGGCTTTTTGAGCAGATGTGCTAGAAAACAATGGCTTTGAAAGGACATATATTTTCAACTTTAAAATGTTTGAAATATTTGCTTAAAGTTCCTTTCTCATGAAGACACTTAGTCTGGAGAACAAGTATGTATTGTCCTCTATTTTTTCTAATTTGTCCACATCTGAGTCACTTAAAGTTGCAACCTCAGCTCTTAAGAATTTTTGAGTTCCTTGCAGAGAGGCTGAGTCACTAGGAAGTTATGTATTAGGGTAGAGAATTGAAGTCACTTTCTGCACTGGATCACATTTTCATCAGCTTCAGAGCCACCATAACACTGATTGTCAAACTGAAGTGTGCCTGAGAATGCCACGAGAACCGTATTTAACAACGTTTCTGGGCTTTAGCTCCAGAGATTGTGATTTAATAGCAACGCATGTTGCCCTGGATAATGTCATGTATATGCTAGGAGCCTTAACTATTTGCTTAACAAATGATACAACATTGTTTCTTATGAGTTGTACACTTCTTTTCATTTTTTAAAAAGATTTATTTATGTGTACATGAACTGGGGTGTAGGCCAGGAGTGTGGAGGGTGAGAGAATTCACTAGAGACAGAGTGGGGGCAGAACAGGTGGATCTACTGAAATACACTGCTGAGGAGAGCAGCAGGCTAGACAGGAGAGGTCTGCTGTGCCATGTGGGACAGCTCTCTGACCAGGGATCAGATTCGTGCTGCAGTGGCTGTGGATGCTTCACAATGCTGAGATTTAATCCCTTGGGCCACTAGGGAAGCCCCCTGTACTGTTCTTTTTAGCTCAGATAAACCTCTAAGATGAAAATTTTACAAGCTACTGATTTTAAATAAGAACTCGAACCAGTATATTGTAAATTCCATTTTATATTAAGGTTTGTTATTAACCTACATTATTGTTTTCCCTTCTAGTTTTATTTTTAAATATAACTTATTATTTTATATGTTTTTATTACTATTTTACCTTTGACCACAGCCCCTCCTTCCATACTTTCTCCCTACTGGGTTACACTTATTGGTCAAATTACCGAGGAAGAAAAAGATGGGAGGTTTTAGAAATATAAACTCTCTTGGAGTATACATCTTAAAATAGGAAAATGTATCATGTATGCTAAGGATTACCTATAGCTAAATGAGAGTTGAAAATAGAAGCATGTGTTGAATTGAAAGTCATTTTGGGAGAATGTAATAGAGTATAATCTGACAGGTGTTAATGTTACCCTCAAAGGGAATAAACTAGAAGCCATAAAAAGTATACGTAGCCACCACTCATTAAGTTCTATGATGCTCCTGCTGACTTAAAGGGGAGTATGAAAAGGAAAATAACTAGTTTATGTAAAACTGTGTGTTCTGATAATTCAAGATTTAACTTTGTAGCTTGAGCTACATTTTCATGTGGAAAATTTTAACTTTATGTGGGTATCATTTGTTATTTTGAACAGTGCCTACAAAGATTTAAAATCTTTTAAAAAATCATAAAATACTGGAAATATATTTTAATATTGTCCAGATTTTGCAGACTAAAACGTACATTATTAGGTATGCAAGGGATATTAATAACATACATTTTTACAATCTTGACAGTACTCTTTTGTGTTTTATAATATATTAAAAACAGGGATTCTAAAGATTATACATATGTATCAAATCTGATGTACTCTTTTGTGAAATCTAAGTATAAGGCTGATTTCTTTTTTACTTCTGAAAGCCTTTTCTATTGCCCTTGCCTTTATATGGGTTAGAAGTGAATAGATTTTTATTTTAGATAATTTTATTAAAATGATTTATATAAAATTGTAAACTTCACAAGTACACAACAATCTCAAACTGATGATGGAGGTTGATTATTAGAAAAAAATACAGAGTTCTAAACTAATGCTTTTTCACTAAAAGACTAAAATGTAAACAAACTTGATTCAGGCAGAATCAGATACTGTCACTTAAAAGTTATATTCCTTTTGGTGAATTATTTAATCAGGGTTAAGTCTCAATTTGACCATCTGTGAAACGAAGTCAATAATAGTTACAAAGAGATGATAAATGTGAAGTCACTTAATGTTCAGTAACTAATGGAGACTGGAAAGAAAAACCACTTTTTTTTCTTAATTATAAATCTTGCTATATACACTTGACCATCTACATACCTTAGGTGTCATTTCCTTTCTCTTACACCCTCTTCAAATGCCAAGGTTAGTAAATTTTGTCATATGCTCTCAGGTTGTGGGATTTACTCATTTCCTGGGTATCCCTTTTACTCTGATATTTAACTCCATGGATTGTTACTGTCTTTGATTTGTAGCTACCTTTTTATTGAAAAATTTCAGACTTTGCTAGTTTCTAATTTGGAGTTTCATTCATCTTACTAAAAGTTGAAGTTTCAAGCTCATCATTAGCAATTTTTAAAATCCTTTTTTAAGATTCTCTTTAGAGTGCTTAAGATTCACTAAGGTTGTTTTCTAGTTATTTCATGATTATATTACTCTAGATCTTTGATTTAGAGGTTGTTGGGATACATAAATTGACTTTATGAAAATTCCTGCAGCCCATAATTTTAGGAAGGAAAAATGTCACAAATGAGGAGTACTGGCTATTGGAAACAGATATCCACTGAGATTTAAGAGTCAAATTTGGGTCTATTAACCTTGACAGAATAATTAGAATGCTGTCATTTTTCAAGCAGATAGAAAATTGAATACTCCGTAGGACATACAGGACACTCAGACACTCCTGAGAATTATGATTATTTCTAATTCATAAATTACTGTATATATTTTCTTTATAAGTAGAAACTCTTTGGTAAATATATTTGTAATTAAGACTTCTAAATTCAGCCATTCTCTGTGCTGCTTCAGCATCTGGGTAGGCTGCAGACTGACTTCCTTGAAACCTTTAAAATGAGTGCAGTTTAAGGCATGGAATTCTAACTAATACAAGAAGCATGTTGGCATTTAGGGAATAGTGAAGTGCTGACATCTTTGTAATCCAACTTCTGCATCTTTTCATGAAATTTAAATGTTAGTGCAATGATATCCTCCACAAATACTAATTTGAGGGATTTTTCAAAGACTGTATTTGCACACACATTAGGTCTTCACAAGCATCTGATAAATTCTATTAGCGACACCTTACTTAGCATTTATAAGAATGGGGAAACCTCAAAGGAAAAAAAAAATTCAAAATACTGGTTTTCTTATCCTTGATTATATATATTCACCTCTGGCTAGGATCTATATTTAAATTAATATTAATTATTTTTCTGCTTGCCTAAGTCATCAAAAATTGGAATTATATAGGTATGTTATTTTATTGAAAGATAAATAGGGCCCTCCTGGTGGCGCAGTGGGTTAAGCAACGCACTATGAAGCAAACCGCAGCCACCGCAGCCACTGCAGCATGAGTTCGATCCCTGCTGCCACCGGGAGGTGATCCACATGGCACAGCAGACCTCTCCTGCCTTGCCCACTGCTCCCCTCAGCAGTGTCTTTCGGTCGATCTGCCTGCGCTGTTCCCAACTCTGTCTGGTGAATTCTCTCACTGCCCCCACCACCTCTGGCCTGTACCCCAGTGCTTGTATGCATAAATAAATAAATCTTAAAAAAAAAAAAGAAAGAAAGAAAGATAAATAAATTGACATTTAATGTTTCTGGAAGTGGTGGTGGTTTCTGGCTAGTGGAGGGATTGATAATTAATGCAGAGAGAATGTAATGATTTGACATTTATCTTCTTAATACCTGAATGATTAAAATATAGTTCTTTATCTGCCCATATACTGACTCATATGTCCACACACACACACACCTCTGGCGCCTTTTAATTCAGGTCTGCTGTGGTAGTCAGTCATGTTTTACAACTTGGATCATTTGCTTTGGCAAGTCGCCAGTATTGCAGATTTGCTACTTGAACCTTAGTTTACATTTTGTCTCTTTGTTTTGTTCCATTGGAAACAGTAGGTGATGAGAGAATTGGGACACAATATTCTTGTTTTGTTACTTTTTTCTTTACTTTCCTACTAAATAAATATAAATAGGAAAGGAACCATTTCATCATTGAATTTTTTCTTCTAGTTGAAGAGAACTATGGGGACTGCAACTAAAAGGAGAAATCAAATTCCGTCTAAAAATTAACAATGTAAGAAAGTAAATAAAAAGAAGTAAAATGAATATAAAAAAGAAAAGAAATAATTGAAGTCAAAGTGTCCTCCTGATATTTTGCAGAAAGTAAATCTTTCTGGTACAGCTGAGATTTCCTATTAACTGTTACTGGGTCTCTGCACCTTTGAGAAGTGAACTTGGGTGAACTGCCTCAGTCAGTCAGTATGCACATACATATGTGATTCATGGGGTAAATGTGATGAAGGCCTGTAAAACACGAAGGATGCTGCTGCAGTTGGTGATCCTACTCCAGCTCACAGTTGCTGATGCAAATATGTGTCATGAGCCTCATTGTATTTGCCTAATTTCAGTGGACAGTGCTGTGAGGTTTTCCCAGAGTCCCTGACTCCTCTTTTGGTACATTATTCTTCATCTCCATCATCTAAGCAACTGCTGACCAAATGCTGAACCATAAATCCACCTGTGAGTTTGCATACTTGGTGGGCAATGGGAGAGGCTGTGCTTAATGTATTTTTTATGGTTTTGCATAATGTCTTACAGTGCTCCACACATGGTATATGTCTTAGTATTGGTAGCTTGATCATTATGACTGTCTGGCAAATTGCAGCAAGTGCTGCTCAAAGAATCATATTGTCACCATCTGGTGAAGCAAGAGAAATTAGTGCAGAAGAGCTGCTGGTCTCTTCACTTCTCTACTAAAGAATCTAATTCACTTTGTATTTGCTTACAAAATAGTCCTTATATTCCTGGTAGGCATTTTCCATAGAGCTGGGAAAATATTCCTAAAGGTCAGAAAAATTTTAGTTATGTGAAGTCCCCAAATGGAATTCAGTGATCTTAAACTATTAGAAAATGTGGTAGTGATTTACCCTAATTATACTAGTGTGTTGCATTATTTCCCATTTCTTTTTCTTTTTGTTTTATTGTATGATCCACCCCCCACCCCAAGTACTGGGAAATGTCAGAGGAAACTTGAAAATGCCATTATATAATTTACATTTAAGTTCAAACTAACATTAAATTTATTTGTATTAAAGATAAATCCTTTAAAAATATTTATTCATGTTAGTAACAATATATGCATTAAAAACTCATTTTGAAATAATTAATCAGAAATGTATCCTAATAATGTCAGTTTATAAAATATTCTTAGCAGCTTAAGGACAGTTATATCTTCAAAATTATACTCTTAAATTAAAAAGTATCAAATATTTGTTATTAAATACTTAGATTAAATTATATCACTTACATTAATGTTAATTGAAAGGAAACTTAAAAGTAAACATTTTGATGTCTTTATAATAAATCCATAGAAAATAAACTAGAAGAACCTCAAGATTAATCAAGACATATCAATAGTAGTTCTTGGTGAGACACAGGTTTCTGCTCTTCTGTTCTTCCTCCTCAGCCACCTATAAAGATTAATAAGCAAGAACAGGGAATATTTCAAATCAGTTTGTGACTTGGCTATTTGTAACCATGGAAGAGTATGGTGAGAAATAGCTATCACCTCCTCAACTTCCATACTAATACAAGTGACTTTCCCCAAAGCATTGGCAATAACAGAATATCAAGAGAATATTAGAACATTAAAAAGATAGTATATAAGACTTATCACAGCTTCCTGTGATATTACATAAAGATAGTTGTGATGATTGTATATCTCCTTTTGTCCAGTACTTTAAGTGTCTGTACTAAAATGGAGAATAATCATACTGTTTCAGACACAAATTAAAATAACTTGATAAACATTAAGCATATATGATTATTTTATCAGAATTGGTATTAAAAACTGGGAAAAAATCCATATGCATAACAAGCTGCTTTAAGCAGTGGATTTCTAGGGATTAGTGTATTTCCCAAGAGGCTAAGGCACTGTGCCTCTGGTCGCAGTCTTAGTGTGCTTGAGACATGCAGTAATTCCACAGAAATGCAATGCTCCAGTGTCTTATTTCTTAATTATAAAATATGTTCTAATTATTCCCTTCTAAGTGCTAACTTATTTAAGTTTTAGAGGCTCAGTAACTTATTTAAAACTTATTTAATTGAGATGGAACAGGGACTCAAATATTGAGCACTGTTCTGTCACTAATAAAATATATAATATAATATAGAGGAACCCACCACAATATGTTTTGATGTCTTAATAGTGGAAATTAGCATGTTGGCGTTATTTCAGTCCCTACTACGTCATAGTATGTCTGGCTGTTTTTCAATTATTTGTCTTCATTCTTGTGAAATATTAACATCTTAGAATTCTTTGGATTATTTGATTTGCAAAAAATATAAGAATTTACTAGAGAACATTCCCTTCTTTCTGATCCTTGGAATTATTTTTTGTTTTTTATCTTTGTAACCACCTTTTCTTATTTTAAACCATTAACATGAACGTCAATCAAGTGATCCATGAAATCTTATTAAGTATCACTATAAAGTAGATATGACTTGATCAACATAAGTTGCATAATTTTAACATTCTATGAAAAGGATAGTTGGGCAAATTGACAAATATGGTACTATGTGAAACTTGTATGATAACATAGAAAGAGGACTTTTGCAATCACAGAGAAGGGTGTCTGAGTCATTTTGAAAAATTAAGCAAGTGTTCTTGGTGGATGCCACATTTGGACTGAGTGGGGAATCTGGTGATAGCTAGATGAAACTGGGATATTTAGACAACAATTAGTAGGTTCAGGCATTTGAGTTCAGCACACTGCAGTCATCACTTGGTCTTCATAAGTATTGTACGTATGTTACACAGAATAAATTAGATATAAGGAAGCTGTAAATGAGAATCAAGATTAGAAATTCTAATATGCAGAAGCTTAGCAAAATAAAGGACATGCTGACAACCATAACAAATAGCTAAATGAGTGATGAATGAACTTTGGAGGGAAACAGGTAAATAAAAACAGCTTGTAAAAATGTTCAATCACTTTTTCCATAAAATTAACTGAACAATTTTTGTGCACTAAGGATGTTGCTAAAAGTTCAGAAGAAAATAATGACCACTGTAAATATAACCTGTGCTCACCTTGGCCTCAGTCTAACATCAGAAACCCATTTCAATAAAACATTGCACACAAGAATAATTGCATGTCATGCTAAATACAAGTTTAAAAAGATGAAGAATATAAAAGAGAGAGGATAGAGGAGTCTAATTTAAATGTAGATAGAAATCAAACAAGCCTTTCTGAAGAGGGATAGTAGTCTGAAACCTGCTGGAAGAGATGGTGACAGCAATTGAGGAACAAGGGGTGGGAAGAAAATGACGGAGGAGTGGTGCAGGCAAACACGTGAAAATTCTGAGATCGAATGTAGCCTAGGAGGTTCACAAAACCAAAAGTGATTCTGTAGAGAGAAGAAAAGCAGACAAGATACTAGTGATACAAGATGAGGTGAGAGAATGAACAAGGTAGAAAAGAATTCAGAGAGGTCAAGTAACTGGAGATAAAGAAAAAATTGGGACAAAGACCTGAGCAGTCCATTCTTTCAAGGTCTGTATGGAAGTAGTGAAATTCAGGCAGAGCTTAAAGACAATTTTCTTTTATTACATTTTTACAGAGGAGCTTCTTTAATGCGGTAAGGAGGATAGGTAACATGGAAGTGATAAGAACAATTAATCTCTACTGAGAATACAAGTTAGCGTATACTAATGATACCCTTGAGAATATGGGGGAAAAAAAATGGGTAAGGAGAAAGAAGAGCTAAGGCAATTTAGACAGTGTGATGAAACACAATGACAATGAAGCAGAAATAGGGTTTGCAGGAGAAATTTCTAGAGAAATTTCTAATGATAGTGCCATTGTTTTCTATCAAGAATAGATAGAAATTACACTTTGGTGAAAATCCTATCTTGTAACCATAAAGATGGTTACAGCAAAATCCAATAGCTTTCAAGTGGTTGATATTCTTGGGACATTGAATTAAATGTTCCCTGAACCCAACATAGTCTATCACTCTATCACTCTATTCAGATTTTGATTTTTTAGTGACTATTAGAAAAAGGAGGAATATAAGTCTCTATCATAAAAGCCTCTGGACTTCTAAGATTTCAGGTGAGAACAAATAGATACACAACTGTGTGTTGTCAGTGGTGGTATAATCTGATAACTATGACTAATCCTCCCCCCCCCCTTCTCTTTCTTGCCCTTTAATATTTTGAAAAATTTCTCTACTTAGTTATCGCTAAAGAGTCAGATTAACTCATGGTATTATTTAGTTTTGTCTTTCCATTCCAGTGCTGCCTATCAATTGCCTGAACTTTCAGCATTTTTTTCAACTTTCTTCAGTTACTCTCATCAGCAAACTTTGGGAAGGCACAGCTTTTATCCACAGTTCATGACTTTGTACCAAACACTTTAGGGGCATCATCAGACATCTAGGTTTTTGGTGTATTTATGAGTTACTGTATTTGGGAGGGAATTCCCCTTAAGAAAGAAGGGATAAAGCAACCACTCCACGAATCATGTGAAGAGAGGCTTGTTTGTGAACACTTAGTACATTGACATTGTCTTTTAACTAAACCCTCAATGAGGGGTTTATAGTTACTAACTTTATATCAACTTTAAAATGGATCCAATAATATATTAATAATGTTAAAATGATGGAAACTGTTTAACCTATAATTTTCACAAATAATTTATTGGCTTTTTTATTGTAGAATTCATCATGTGGTAAAATCATTCAAGTACTAGAGAGAATCATCTTGATTTACAAAACTTTTATGATCTCAATTTTTAAAAGCAACCTTATATTTCAGAATCTTCTTGTGATTCTCAACCTTCACAAGATTATGCATCATTCCCGTATTGCTAATATTTTACACATGTTTAAGAATTTGAAGAAAACTGAGTCTTTAAGTGTTTTTCCATTCTACATTTCAGTGAAATTTTAAGTGTTATTTAAGTTATATACAAAGCATATACTTAAATGTATACGCTTGGAGGTAAAAAGTACTTGTGAAGTTTAAGAGCTTATTCTTTGTTTTCTTTTAGTAAACAGAATATGGATAATGATAATTGTGAACATTTACTTAGCAATATTCATGTGTGTCCGGCTATAAGAAATAGGAACTATCCCACTGGGAACAAAGACTTTGTGATTCAAAATGAAAAAAGCACAGCCCACATTGTAGGGATAGAAAACATGGTGTATTTTTAGAAATTGATGAAAATAACCATATGCCCCAACAATAAGATTTGTAGTTTACAAAGGTAAAAGACTTAAAAGAAAAGTGAAGAAGAGTTCCCCTCACCATTATTAAAGATTAAATATGCCTAAGAATAATCATCTAATTGTAAAGATTGGAAAAGCCCAGATGTCATGGGTTAAATTATGTATATTTTCTGATGTTTAGGTAGATGGTATCATTTCTTTTGAGAGCATATGATTCCTCACATTCACTTATGTGCTAATTTAATTTTGGTGCTGGGATAGCAAAGACTTCCAAATTTCATGGTATCGAGTTATCCTGGGATTCTGACAAGCAATTGGGAATAAAGAGGTCCTGCCTTCCTGTGAAATCTGGAGAGTGATGGAGACATTAGATACATTCTCAGCAATAACAAACCTACAAAAGAAAGCTCTTGGGCACAATCCTCAGCAAAGCCTGAAACCCTCTTGCTTTAAGGAATTTCCTGGTGGCCTTAGGGAGGATATTAATGGAACTCTTTAGGCTTAACCTCGTTAAGAGACTGTTATGCAGCCCTTGTTGTTTCTACTTTAAAATCAGGAATTTTAAGTAGATTAGAATGAAGAATAGTGCAGTGCAGCATAAAGTTAACATTATACTGTTAATAACATTCAACTGAATTATTAATTTCTACCAGAAGTTGCTTTTAAAATAATCAGGATTAACTGTAGAAATAAGGATTGGTTCACCCTCTGTGCTTCTTTTTCCAAAGAATAATTCATTATAATTAAGAATACCTTATAGGAACAAAATATGAATATGACCATAAAAACGTGTTGTATTGATGACCAATTATGTTAATATACTACAACTGTCTAATTCTTAATTCCAACAGGGAAGGGGGGAAAAATTAAAGAAAATTGTTTTCATTCAGATTGTTGTGCTTTCTGTCCTCTTTACAACCAGTGGTTAGAAGACAGTGTTCGGGCTGATTACCAAGAATAGTTAAAATCTAAAGGTGTTGGTTTCTCTCTTTTCTGGTGAAAGAGCAATTTGAAATGCTTACAGGCAACGTGGCCTGGACTCAGAAGCAGAGAGCCTGGCAGATGGTACCACAGGATGGAGAAACTGCTGGCAGATGGCATGGACTATTTGAGCAACAAAGACACTTTTGGCTACCAGTGTTAGGAGTTGGAAAGAAAGAAGAAGACAACTTCTCCAGTGTTGCCAGCTTGTATATGGAAAATGCTTTGGCAGAATGGAGACTGATAAAAGATACTCAATTGTTAACTGCAAGGAAAGCTGAGAGTTGTTATTAAGTTTCATCAAGTGTGCTCCCTCTGCTGTGCTTTGAACACTGTCATAAGCAAGAACCCTTCAGAGATCTTCTCAACCAGCTATGCTGATTGAGTGTTTGGACACACTCTCCAATTTTGCTTAGGGAAAAGATACCTCTTTAAAACTTTATTTATAAAATGTATAATCTAGTTTTCCTTCTTTATAAGATTTTAAAAAATGATTGGAGACTCCATTCTCCTGAATTGTTTGTGTACTAAAATGTAGTTTTATATCATAGAGATTAGAAGTGGCCTTGTTTGTCCACTTAAAGTGCCCTCCAGCCAGCTTTGGCATGCTAAAAGGATGTGTGGTCCAGTCAGGTTTGGCTCACATGACATATGGACTTAGGCTTTTTATCAGCAAAGGGTCTACGTAATTGTGTCACTGAATTACTTTGGGGGTTACAGTCATTAGAACATGTATCACATTTGTTTTCTGGAGTCTCTGAAGCCACCTGTAACAAATAGGCAGTTAGTTCCTAATGATTTCAGTGGGTCTGCTACGGATTTTTCATTTGTAGCTTTTTCACCTATTGCTACCTAATATCTCTACCTCCTATGCCTCTTGTTAGCTATTGTGATTCCAGAATTAATTAATTTAGATGACTTTTACCTAATAACCTTTATCCACAGCTGCACTTTAAACTGAAATATATATTTTGATTGTTTTAAAATAATCCATTCTGTAGATCAGGAGCAGCTTTGTTTTAAAATAATTCTTTTCATATATCAAGACCAGTGTTAAGAAAAATATTTAGGAATGTTTAATGCTAAATTTCAAACTGAAACACATTGCTAAAAGTAGTAAAACCAATTCCATATGTATTCCTAATAATTATTTCTCCCTAGTTCATTGAAGTTTAAACTTTCAGTATCTCAATTATTCAGAAAACTGCTGAGATTCTGGAGGTAATTCAAAGTGTTACTGAACTAAGATCAAAAGCTCTAAGTCAGATACATTCAGAATGATGTCACCAGAAATGCCTCTGAACCACTAAAATTACCATCATAATGATTATTTAACTTTTGAGAAGCTTCTCTTAGAGCATTTGGGTTCATACCTTACAGGGAATTGTCAGTCTTTGTGATGTGGTTTCTAAGTCTATATAAAATGAGAAGCATTTGATTGGAATTAGAGAGCTACAAGAGGGAAGCATGGGGATAAGAAAGCACAGAGATAACAGGAGGGAAAACCTATAAAAACTGCTCCACTGCTAAGGAGTGAAATGATCAAGAATTCCAGGGGGGAAAGCCGACTTCAATAGGCTGTAATTAAGACACTTGAAGAAATTTCTCTAAGTATGGTCAAATTTTTTTTTGTCAATTAAAATACCAAATTTTCTGGAAAATTGACTCAGACAATTTTATTCACTGTTTATCTTAGCTAAAGAGAGTTTAATTCATATATGATTTTTTAAATTATAGTTTTCATGATTTAGAAATGGTATTTAAATTCAGAAGAATATGCCTTTGTAGTCTCTACATAGTATCTACTCTCAAGTTGCCGCTTCCTCCTTGCCATCCTTTTTTTTGATAATGATGGTGCCTGTGGTGGTTGTAAAATGGGAATACAAGCTGGACTGCCCTTATTTTGCCTTAATTTTAACCAGACCACATTCCTTTAAGCCTGTGGTACTGTTTTCTCATCAATAAAATAAAGGAGTTGACTCTTGATGTCCTTTCTTCTTTTATTAATCTCTGAAGCTTCCCCTATCACTCCAGAGTACAACTTATAAAAAGGAAGAAGTATTGATATTGATTATTTTGAAGTCATAAAAAGAATAGGAGGTTCACAAAGCATACACCAATTGATGTTTGATATTTAAGCATTTTGGATCTTATCCCAAATCGCCACCTAGATTCCTTGCATTTTAATGCTGGTTTTCTCCTCTGTGAAATAAGAGTATTTTCAGGCTAATGAATTCTGCAAACTTTTTAAGGTACCAAAGACTGAGTTATCAAATAATTTTTATTTAAATTTGTGATTCCCATTCTAGAAAAGGGACCTCTCCTTAGGACACACAACTACCAGTCTGATCACCAGAGTCCCACAACTCACTAACCCCCTCGCCCCTTCCATTTTGCTTCCTCTACTTCTGTGATAAATTTTGAATCCGTACATTCTGGGATGGGCAATACAGAGTAGTCTGCCTAGCTCATCACTACATCTACAACTTCTAATCGAATGTTTGCTGAATGAGTTAATGTAACCATACCTTTGCTCCCAAAGCTTCATGTATCACTTGTACCTTGATCTTTTTTTTTTTTTTAAAGATTTATTTATTTATTTATGCATACAAGCACTGGGGTACAGGCCAGAGGTGTGGGGGGTAAGAGGATTCACCACAGACAGAGAAGGGAGCAGAACAGGCAGATCAACTGAAGTACACTGCTGAGGGGAGCAGCAGGCACAGCAGGAGAGGTCTGCCTCGCCATGTGGGTTCCCTCCCTGGCCAGCAGCAGGTATCGAACTCGTGCTGCAGTTTGCTTCATAGTATGTTGCTTAACCCACTGCACCACCAGGGAGGCCCATGTACCTTCATCTTTCAACCACTTCCTCAAACCTCACATAGTCTTACTCCTTGACTTGAGACTGCCATCACCCCCGTCCTCACAGCAAAGCAGTCCTGGGGGCAAAGGGAGATTTGGGTGTGTCCCTCATTTCCCTGTTCTCAGTGCCTAATTTGGCAGTGAAATTTTCAATGTGTTTTCCTATGGAAGCAATGTTTTAAAATTGTTGGTTTTAATATTTTAATACATAGAGAGTATGAATTAATGTGTAAATCAGAATTTTTTTTTTCTGTTTTCCTGTTAAGGAATCTAACCATTATTTACGATACAGTATTGTTTTTTCTGGGAATGTATATTCTGGATTCCAAGTAACTGATTTGCGAAGGAACCTTTGTAAAGCAATCCATCTGTAAGTTAAGGTTGACCTCTTACTTTTTGGTACAGAAAGGTGTGTTGGGATAAGTAATGTGTTGATGTATGTGGAATTTTCAGTACGTCAAAAAAAACTTTTAGCTTGTGACAACAGAAGAGAGTGTTCCCAAGTCAGTCAATTGACTTTTCCTGAGACAGATTTTCATATTAAGGAAAACCTTTCCAGCACACATCTATTATAAGAGCAAAGTAAAGTTGAATTTTCCAAAAATTGAATAAGGGTTTCATTATCACAAACTTTGCCAGTCCCCACTGTTTACAGTTCAAAATGAAACTTTAAGTGGGTTATTTTCATTTAAACTGTCATTTGTGATTTAATTTTCATGGGGTGCTCCTTTCATTTTGATAGTGCTTTGTTGGGGAAGTCTTTTGATCACAAAAAGATTCATTTCTGTTCTGTTTTTATATCTCTGCACTTCCGTATCTTGAGGTCACCATTTTCCCCTGGAAAATGGTAGGTTCCTCAGTGCGTGCTTCCATGTTTAAGCTCTGCCTCCAACTTTCGAAAATAAAACTCTCAGACAGGGGTTATCACTTGACTTGCTTACCTCTATGTCCTTTGTGCTTGGGCAGTGTCGAGCACATAGTAGATACTCAAGCATTTAAGTGATTGAGTGAAGTGAGTACACTGCCTATTGTTTATATAGGTCAAGATTCCTTAGTTTTGGCACTATTGATATCTGGGGTCAGAAAATATTTTATAGTGAGGGACATGTCTTATGCATTGTTGTTTGTTTTGGAGATTCCTGGCCTCTACCCACTAGATGCCAGTAGCACTCTTCCAACGTAATAATTAAAAAAAAAAAGTTAGTAGACATAGCTATTGACATAAAAACAATGATACTGAAGAAAGATCAGTGAATTCCAGTGTTAGTATATTAGAAGTGGTGAGAGTCAAAAAGATAAAGGGATTCAAAATCTAAATATTCCTTTCCTTTCTGCCATTATGAGCACTATGATTCCATACTCTTGCACTTAATCTTGGAGCTTCATGAGTTATTGTGAGAATTAAATGACTCCAGCTCTTGACCAATTCTGAATGCTTAGCTTTCTGGACAGAGTCTGCCTTCTGGTCAGAGATAGGCTCTCAATCCACCAGGTCTCCTTACTCATCCTTATCATGTGTCTCTGGTAGGGATAGTACCAGATCAACATGATGCCCTGTGTAGCAAGGACATTCTTTCAGATGACCATTTATTTCTATAATCTGGTTATGTTATTTTATTTTGCTCTTAATTGATTGACCATTACTTATAGCCATTGGAGGAAGACTGAATCCCGAGATGTAGCATTGTGTTGTGCTAACAGTCAAATAGATCCAGGGAATTCAAAGTGGGTATCCATTATTTATTAACAGTATGACTAATTTCTGTCTGTTTTGATTGCACATTCTCTGTGAGCTTTGGTTGTAAGTTATTGTGTGGTTAATAGGTATTCAATAATTAATATATTCAAAAATTATTATAGGATTCTGTTCCTTTCCAGATGTTGCAAATGGGGCAGTGGAAAAAATAGGACAATTAACAGCAATGGTAGTGGTAAAGATTTAATGATATGTCTGCAGTTTTGTGTGTATGATTAAAAAATAAATCTGAAAATCATTGTATGAATTACCAGTTCAGTAGTATGATCCTTTGAACTGTTGTATCATTTTTAAATAGTTAGGCCCTGTCAAACAGTGTTCTTTACCATGTAACAAAGGACATGCTTATTTTTTGGAAACAAGAAATGCAAAATATTGAAAGATTTCCCCTTTGACCTAATAAACTTACATATTTTGACCGTGAAAAATCAGTGATTTAAACATTAAAAAATAACTTTTCAGTTTGATCCTCCTTATTGGTTACTTGTACTTAAACCCAGTCTGTATACTCAAGTTAGTCTTGGAAATGTGCATTGGTGCAAAATACATCTCTGTTATTGGGATGTATTTATGTATTTTCATATCTGAAAATAATCTGGATTGCCCTGAATTTACTCTCAGGGATATGGTTGAAAATAGCTTTTGCAAAACATAACCACATCATCCCTAAGCACCATTACAACATGTTTAATGGGCTGTAATACTATTTTTATTATCTTATAACTTTGGCTCCCTTAACGTGTTTGAAGGTCTTTAAAATGCACCTTTGAGCATTGTTCCATGCGCTTTGTGTCCCCTGAATAAATATTATACCCCTATTGACTTTTTAATTTGAAATTTGGTAACAGTAATGAAAGAGAAATCTCTGACCATTTTACATGTTTTACCACTTGGTTTCACATAACTTCTTTCAGTTTCTAGGGATATATTTAGCAGACATTTGTCTGTTTAGAATGGATGCTATTTGGTTGCTGAAAAAAAAAAAAAGAATAAATAAAAAATTCTACCACTGCTCTATTAATCTTTAACTGGTACTGTGAGACAAGCTGGAAATGTTTGAAATTCTGAAACTTTACTAAACTGCCTTCTACCCTATGAGAGGAAGTGGCCTCTTGGGCCAACGAAGCATTTTGGTGGAATGGGTCTCACAGAGATAAGTTGAGCCTGAAGGGATAATGCACCCAGAAAGAATCTTCCTATATTCTGTTCTGGTTAAAGCATGAACTTTGTGGAAAGCGTGTCCATATGCCACTCACCTCTGGGATTGTGACGTGATTATGTGAACAACTACACATGGATTTTTACCCTGGAAATTTACTTACCCCTTTCCATGGCTTCACCCTGCTGGGCTTAATTAATATTTAGGATGTCTTAATCTGTTAGATTGGGATGGTTTGTATGGGGCAGAATGTTGAGTTGGGCTTGTGTTGAGATGGGACTGTTTGAGGTGTATGATCTATCCAGATCCTACTTTAATGATGACGATACCATACAGCAATAATTCCATGGAAACAGATATAACTGCTGGCTGCCAACTAGTACTTAAAGTTAGCAAAATAAAGAATCAGACTACATATCTATATCTAGCTATCTATGAAGTATGAAAACCACCACTTGAAAGTTAAAAGGCGATTGTTTATATGTCACCACTGTGATCCATACTACCTAGGACAAAGATATCAATTTTTTTTCCCCTTTTAAAAGCTTGTGTTGCTACCAACTAACCTACTTTTTTTTTTTAACCATTATCAAACGTGATTTGTGAAAACAAAGAGACATTACATAATATGATTTGTTTGGGGCTCTAGTCCACCATTAGAACTGAGTGCTTTTGCTGCCTTTGCTTCATTTCATTATTTTTCAGACATTTATGGTGTGAAATTTATGTGGGGAACATATTTAAAGATTCTCATTTAAAAATTCTGGGGGTGGGTGCCTCCCTGGTGGTGCAGTGGGTTAAACAACCCACTATAAAGCAAACTGCAGCCACTGAAGCATGAATTCTATCCCTGCTCCTGGTCGGGGAGGGGACCCACATGGCGCAGCAGACCTCTCCTGCCTCGCCATCTGCTCCCCTCAGCAGTGTGTTTCAGTCAGTCTGCCTGTTCTGCTCCCCACTTTGTCTCTGGTGGATCCTCTCACCGTCCGCACCTCTGGCCTGTGCCCCAGCTGTTGTATGCATAAATAAATAAATCTTTAAAAAAATTTCTGGGGTGAGACCGAGGAGTGTTTGTTTCCCCATCCTGCCCAGAAGATTTTTAACATGAGTGTTTCATAACCAGATGTCAAGAAATGCTGAATTATAGGTGAGACCGTGTTTCTTGTTTTTCTAAAAGATTAAACATTCATGGGAAAAAAATTAGCTTTTTAGACTACTAGCAATTTCTATTTTTGTCAAATATAAAATTGGAAACTTAGCACTAAGTTTGTCTGTCTTTAGTTGAGACTGTATTTAGGAATACCTGAAAACCTAAGAAAACAAAATATTTAGATGACTTCTTTGATGCAGTATGAGGTTTTCTTTTTAAAGTAGATGGCTTTGTTCACTATAATTCTTTCTATCCAGTCTTAGAACATTGGATTGAGAAGTGGTGGCAATTGATATTTTTCTTCTCGAGCATCAAAGAATATAGGGAATGGTGAGAGATAAAAACAAAACAAAACAAAACACATGGGTATTCAGTCTTCTACCATTACTCCTTTTACTCCTTTCTCTTGCACCCTTGTGTTTTGGAATTATATGTCAGAGATACAGGTGGTTGTTGTTGTTTTTATCCCCCAACATCTAGTTTATACTTCAATAACAAAATGGCCCTTTATTTTTTATTAAGATAATGTTTGTTTACATACTTTCTGTATTTTGGAATTATAGGGTTCCCCACTTCAGATGTTGTTACCATGTCCCTCCAACCACCAACATACCCAGTGCTCCCTCCCAACTTTGTTATTTGTTGTTATGGTCATTTTGATATGGGACATTCTTTCATTTCCCTGACAGTGACTGATGATGAGCATCTTTTCATTTGTCTCTAGAATATCTGTTTGTCTTCTTTGGAGAACTTTCTATTTAGCTCTTTTTTGATTGGGCTATTTTTTGTTTCTTTCTGTTGAGTGAATGAGTTCCCTATATATGTTTGATATCAGTCAGATGTATAGTGTCTGAATATTTTCTCCCATTCAGTAGGGTGTCTTTTTGTTTTGGTTATGGTTTGTTTTCTTTCACTGTGAAGAAAAATGTACCTTTCTTGAAAAATGGATGCAGATGAAAAATATCCAGTGGATTCTGTTATGGTCATGTTGTTTTCTGTTAGAGCGACAGTGATAGGAGAGTGAATTTCAAAAACTTTTGCTTCACCCTTCCCAGAAGTTTCTCTGCTTACCTAGTCACATTGGTAAACATAATCCCTTTCTCAGTTTCTCTGGATCTCTTTTCTAAGGTACTCAAAATCAGCACTTTCACTCCGATGGCAAAGAGAGTCCCCTTAGATTAAGAAGCAAGTAAACTTAAGTGTGCTGTCAGGCTCTGAGCCAAGTAAAGTACTAAGTATGACAATTGGAGAGCTACCAAAATACCTCTTACTGTTACTGTAATTCAGAGTATCCCTAGCTGAAGTTTTTTTGTTTTGTTTTGTTTTTATTACTTAATTTGAACATTTTGAAGGGTACCCACCAAATCTCTGTAGTTTACATGCTACATTTTGGCATTGAAGACAAGCCGAGGGACTAATACTTTGTGAAGCTTTAGCCTGTGCTGGGGATTCATCTGTGCAACAAACCAGGAGGTGAGTCGTCATGTGTCTGCCTCACCAAGGAGGAAAATGAAGATCACAAGTCTGTTTATATCCCCAAACATTAGCTGTCTCATTGCCTAACATTCCTCTGAAAGGGTCAGGGGGATTATCTTACTAATGATAGAGCTGTGATCTCTCTTTTACAGGTTTAGTCCAGCAAAAGAAAGCAGACATACATTAGTATCATAGGGCTTGTACATCTTTATTGAGAAATAGATGAGTATTCTATATAAATGCTGTAGAAATGTTGAGGAAAGTATCAATCTGGGTTGGAGCCATCACAAAAAAAAAAAAATGAAATGAGTTTGAAGGACAGGAGGTTCTTGATCAGTCATTAGAAATGAAGAGATCATTCCAGGTGGGGAATGACTGTATTCATGACAGAAACAGTTGATTATCAAAGCCTGCAATGGTGGACAGGACCTTTAGGAAGGTCATAAAGGGTCTAAGAGACATGGGAATGCCATCGGGAACTTACATGATTCCACTGGTCGTGGTGCAGGGAGGGGAGAGACAGCTGTTTTATTTTGCTAAACAAGTGTCAGTCATAAAGGATATCAGAATCAATCAAGAGGAGTTGTCTAATTGGAACCAAGAGTGAGAATATTGAAGATTTGGTGAGGCCAATTTGGAGACAACTGAAATCACCTAGCCTTGGGATGATGAACGTGAGATCTTTGTTGGTGACATAGACAATAGGCAAAAAGAAATAAATTTGAAAGATGAATGAGGAAGGTTAGTGGCTTGCTGAAAGGAGAAAGACTAAGCAGATGTAACAGGAGTGCTACCATATATACCATACACAACTGCAAAAAGTTTGTTTTCACCAAAATGTTTATGTTGTTTATCTGTCAAGTTAAGAAGCATATCAATGGAATTAAACCTTAAAGAAGTGTCCAAAAATTATAATTAATTCATGTTCTTGCGTATCTACCTGGTTTTATTAGTAGCTCCAGCACTGACTCACTTGGTGTAAGCATTATGAGTCTGAGCTGTTCTGGTTGATCAGGGTCATCTGATCACTTTGCCAAATGAAAATGGAAAATAAACAGACTTATAGAAGAAGAATCTGTTAAAATACCAAATAATTAAATTTACTCTCTTCTACTGAATAAAAGTAACTTGGATATTGTGTTGACCTTTAAATGACTATAATAGTAAGCAAAAATGAGGCACTCTTTAAAGTCACAAAAGTATACTTAATGCTTTCTTTGTGTTTTTGAGTATTTTGCTTGGAATCTAGTCAAAATATATTAAGTATCATTATGTTCTTGATTTCAGGGATTTTTATGTTTGTATGTACACTCCAACTTCTTATGTTTTCTGGTGTAGAATTGAGTTTACTTTGATAAATTCTGTTTCAAGTTCATGTTCTTTGTACTATTTAATTTTAGGCCCCAAATTCCTTTCCTAGCTTAATTTTCATGAATTCTTTAGTATTTTACTACTTTCCCCTTTTTTTCATATTAAAGAGATATTTATAGATTAGTTAGGAATTATAATTTTTTTAACTCTTTAGAGGCTTTGTATAAATTTCCACTTGATTTGCTATATACTACAAACAACCCAAAATAGATGCTGTCATTTGGGTTAAAGTAAACAGTAATCATGTCATATTTCTGCATCATATCCTGATTTATCCTTCCATTTTAACTTTAGAAATAGTTTCATTTTTTGTTTTCCTGATCTCAGAGCAGAATTCAGGGTGCTCTGAACAATATGAGACAGAAGATCATTTTCAATGGTAAAAAGTTCTTGTCTAATTCCTTCTCGTATATCTGTTCTATTTTTAAAAAAATGAAGTGCTGAAAAAGTAAATAATAATGATGATGTGAATGATTTCTTTATTTAGAAAATCAGCTGTCAATTAACTAATGAATATTCTTTTTAATCAGTGTTAATTGACAAATTTCCTGCACTTACAAAATTGGTGCTTGCATAATGGGCTAGTTTTCACTTTAACTGATTTCCCTTGTATGCTTTGGTAGTCCTGTTGTGTATAGTTCTGTACTATCCCCTGAATTCTCTAGTCTGGAGCTAGATGGAGCTATGAGATCTTTTGTAAATGTACACGAGGCCAGTGGCTCTTCTTTAGGTCTGCTTTTGATAATTAGTACCTAATTTCCACTTTGAAAGCATTCTTGCCCCTTTACTCTTAAAGAGAGTGTGACAGAGAGTGTATGGGTTTCTAAAACACTATCACAAAAATAGATAAACCCACAATTTTCATGTTTTTAATTTAATTTGAAACAGAATACTGGCATTTTGAAACAGAAAATAAACATAAAAACTCCCCAAACTAAATCTAAAAGAAAAATATACAACCTGCACTCATACATACCCTTAAGACTCACCTGAAAAACAAATGAAATTTTGTCATCAGAAATGCATTTGTTTTATTTTCCCAGAGTGTAGGTCTCTGAGAAACCCACAGAATAAGTGAAATGATGGAATAGGGGGCGTTTGGCAATTGTTGCAGATTCACCTGCCAATTCCATACACACACATATTTGATAGATAAATGCAATTATCTGCTTGATGTACATAGTGTGTGTACATATCACTATATAAGAATGTGGAAAATATTTCATAAAGGAGGATTAAAATTTTCATCTAACAGATTTTGCTTAGAACTCAGAGATAAATGACTTTCAGAGTTTCCCTCTGGTTTAGAAAGATTTACTAATAACTTTGTTCATGCCTACACAACACATTGGGTAAAAATGCTATTATTTTTTGTTTGGCTGTTTTGTTTTCCTCCCAGCAAGCTACTGGTCAGCTGTACAGTTGTTTTAACTTATTATTCAGTATGTTTAAGTTCTGAGAAACTGACTTACTACTTAATTTCTGTTTGGAAATAAGATGCTAAAGGTCATCTGCTTACCTGGAAAAACTAATTATAATAAATTCTTCTATGTGATTCTCTAATTGGATTAGCTTTTGCTTTGTGCTATTCAGATATTAAGATAATTGTGCCAATGATTTTTGTTTACCTAATTTGGCAAATACTACTTAAATCAAATACTCGAACTCTGCATTTCCTTCATCTTGTGTTTTAAGTCACTTGTAGACTTTAACCTAAGTCATTTGGCATTACATCTTCTTAAAATAATTTCTTACTCTTTATGTATTTTTCCAATATAGAGGCATGAACAGTGTTTGAAGTACTTCCAGAAGAACTTAAAAAAAGGGATGTTTATAGATTTGACTTGAGTAATTACTTCGCTCTTAAAATATTCTTTCTACTTAACAGTCAAATTACAGGTAAACAACACATATTGTAACAATTATAATGATTATTAAAAATAACATTATACATATTAATTGGTCCATTGATAGAGGTCTTACATTTGAAAGATCTGAGCAGCTAAAATATACTTATGAAGTATATGAGAGGCAGAATCTTACTGAGGACCTATTTTGAGAAGTCATTATCTAACTCTTTCCCTAATAAAGTCTTGATGCCAGTTCAGTCCTTATGTTAGCAATAGATGATATCTATGGTATAGACCAGTTTTAAAAGGTGAAGAAACATGAGCTCAGAGGGTGTCCAAGCCCTTGGTTTAAAACTATACAACTTAGTTAAATTGGAGGTATAGACTTAGTTGTATGATTCTCATTGGTGCTTTTTTGAACTATTCAGAATTCTTTTATCCAACCAGTCATTCCACCAACAATCCACAGCTCCTTTTTAAGTATCTATTTTATGTAGACACTTTTTCAGTTGCTGAACATTTAATGGTAAATGACACCACTGAAGTCTGTGCATTTATAGAATCCAAATTATTGGCAAGGAGACAGACAGCAAACAAGTTGTAAAAATAAAACAAACCTAAAACTATAAAATTATAATGTGGTAATAAAGGACAAATTCAGGATGATGTGTGAGAAAGTAATTAAAAACAACATTGGCTAGGGCAATCAGGGAATGTCTCTCTGCAGACGTGAGTCCACATTAAGATTCTAGATGCAAACAGAGAAGATAGTAGGCAGCTGGCAGTGAGATGAGATAGACTAATAGTGAAGAAGTAAAGCAGATGGGAATAAAAGGAAATAAGCTAAGAGTTAGGAGCTCTTGTTATATGGACAATAAATAGCCCCTCTAACACAAACACCTCTCAAGAAAGACCTGTATTATAGCAGAGTACTCTAATGGATGCTCACAATGATTAGAATGAGTTCTATAGGAAAGAGGAAACATATTCAATCTGTTTCAGAAAGTAAGCACTTGAAAATAATTTTAGGGAAAACAATACATTTTAAATAAATAACTTTTGTTGTTTGAAAATAATAATTAGTAGAAAATTCAAATCAAGAGAATAAATATTGTATTCTATGGAAGTTTACAGAGAAGGGAGGACTAAGTACAATGTTTGTATTTCCCAGTTTTTAAAGGGTTTCTTTATGAATGTATGGAGTGCGGTAAGATTTTTTTTTTTGTTTTTGTTACTAAATTGAGGTATGTCAATTAAGTAACACATCTAAAACAAACAGTAGGAGTTTTATCAAATGTGTAATTACTGCCATTCAAAGATGGAGAACTTTTCTATCCCTCTAGTGAGTTGCCATGTGCTTCACCCCAGTCAGTTCTTTCCCCAATTCCAGAGGTAAACAGTGCTCTAATTCATACCACCCTAGCTTAGCACTAGGACTTCATATCAATAAAGTAATATTTTGCATTCTTTTCTTTGGGGCTTAGATTCTATCATTCAACATAATGTTTGAGGAATATATCCATGTAGTAGTCTGCATCATGTTACTCCTCTTTTATTACAGAATAATATGCCATTGAATAAAATATACTATGTTTAATTACGTCTTCTTAACTATCCTAGTTGTCATGAACATATATCTTGCTTTTTACATTTCCATCATGACTAATGATATTTGATATTTTTATGATCTTAAAATTTTACCTTATATTTTAACAGTTTTACTGAGGTATAACTTATATTCCATAAATTTCACCCATTCAGAGTAAGTAAGGTATTGGTTTTAATATGTTTACAGAGTTGTACAGTTATCACCATGAACTAATTTTGAAACACTTCCATCACCTCAAAAAGAAATTTGTACTCATATGTAGTCACTTCCCATTCCCAACCTTTGTATATTTTAATGTGTTTTATAATGATATATATTTTTTATTGAAGCGCTAGCAAATAGTTTCCTAGATTTGAGGGCTCAAAATTTCTTAGTGCATGTCATTGTTTTTTGATAGTTCATGAACTACATTGATACATGAAGGAAATAAAACTATACAGAAGAATTCCTTTAGAGATCCAATGGAGAGAAGCTGTTTAAGAATAGGATTTCATTGAAACCTTTTGCATTTCCTTTCTGTAATTTCTGCAACCACTTCTTTACTAGCCTCTCCCAGATCTCTGTGATATTCACCTGGGGTGAAGCAGAAACTCCACATGCGGTTGGCCCTCATTGGAAGATATTGACATGGACCTCTGCAAAGAGAGCAATATCCGTCCTTGCCTGGAGTAGGAGAGTTCATTATTAGTTGAATGATGGGGAAAAAAAGTATATGCTATGCTCAATAACTGCATCAAAATCAATGTTTGGGGTATCACTGGATATGGATGAGCTCATACAATGGCTTATCCAAGGGCTTATATATAGCCTCTGCTGAATCTGTGCTTGGTAAAAGCCTTGCATTGATGCCTCTAGTTTAAATATAAATCTTGTATGGTCAACTATAAAACACACTTCTGTACAGAAAACCAACTTTTCTACTATTTGTCTTATAAGATATGTTTACATAGACAAATTGTTGAGTTAAACTAAAGGATTTAGACTTTTATAACCAAAAAATAGAGAAGTGGCAGACATCTCATGCTTCTCTCGGCCTTGCAAACTCATAGACCTACCAGATAAAAATGCAAGGGAAGCTTCATTTGATTTTTTTGTTTTTGTTATTTTGACAAGTTGCAGCTCTGCCTCTATGCGGGGAGTTGTTCCATCACATTCCCATTGATTCTTCTTTCCGGGCCTGGTGCTCTCCAGGCACTCATACTCACTTCCATGGAGCATTTGTCCATCATGTCAAAGTCTAACTAAATTTTAAGTTGTATCAAGTTATTAAATTTTGATAGTAGAGGCCACTGCCTTACACTATCTGAAGTCTTCACTGAAAAGCCCTTAATTTGAAGATACGGTTATGGAAATAAAAGCTCACTGCTATAGAAATTTTGTATAGTGAGTTCATTTAAAGTGGGGTGTATAATTGTGATTATATCAGGTTATCTTACCAAAGATCCCAATATTTTATGAACATTCAATATATGATGACTTCCTGAAAAACATCAGTTATTTGTTCAAATAGTATAGGGAGTAGAAAAATAAGAATAATTTCGTCATGACAATAATTGTAGTAAGTTTGAAGACATGAGGAATATGTATTTCTATTCAAGTGTAGCCAAATACCGTGTCAGTTTGGAAATATTAGTTAGGTGACCTACATTGTTGTTTTGTTCATTTCAGCGAATAATCCTGGCACCAGAAATTTAACTGTGACTGTGTGTTCTTAGGACTGAGTAACTTCCTCAGACTGAGCATATTAAATTAGTTTCAATTTCCTGCCAAAATTTATAGACAGGTTGTAAATGAAAAAGCTGCCTCTGCTCTTCATTATCACCATGTATTATAGTTTTTTAAATAAAAATGTTATTTACTTGCACCTACTGTCAGATATTAAACTACAGAGGCATCCATCAACAGTTTTGTTGGCACTGTAAAGAAAAAAGTCAAGTAACAGCACACCTGGCTTTAGTGTTATAGAATAGAGTTAGTGTTGCAAGGTGACTTTGATATGTCAGAAAAGCTAATTATGTTCCATCAAAGGACTGAAGAAATTGCCTTTTTTAATGAAAAGTATTTTATAGGAGGTGACAGTGATCTTAGGCAAGGCAGTAAAACTAGGTGTATAATTATATAAATTCTTTAAATTCTTATTAGACTTAGCTAATTGACATGTTACTGTCCAATAATATAGAGAAAATGGTTAAACATAAAAAGTAGAACAATGTGTAAAAGAAAATAAATGGCATAATGTTATATATTATGTATGAACAAAGGCTGGAGTAAAATTGTCATACAATAGGTATCCAATTTCATCATGGTACCTTTGTGTATGTGTGTGTGTGTGTGTGTGTGTCTGTGTATTAAATAGAGCTTTATTTGGCCTAGTCTCATCACTTTAGCACCTTAACGCATACACATTCATAATGTCTAATCAAAAGAAATTGCCTACTTAAAAAAAAAGAAGCAAAAATTTCATTGACTGATGGTGTGTAAGTATAGCTATGTTAGGATATTTACCTTTCTCCAAACATCATTGTATGTTACGTGTTATTCTAGAAACTGGAATTTCTATATTACTTGAATGAACCATTCAAAAGTTTTCAGCATTTCAGTCAAAACTTTTTTATCACTTGGTTGAAAATAGCATAATCTCCTTTGTTGTCAACATCAGCATCTGTATCTATGCATTGCTTTACATTATTTGTCAAGTAATATCTCACTTTAAGATACAAAGTTCTCAATACTTGGCAAAATTTCACAAATTTATAAAAGAATAATGTTAATTCTAAACTAACAATGGATAGTATCTAGAACAGATCAGCAAAGTAAATAAAGCATCTGATTGAAGAGTGAAGTGAAACAACCAGACAGGAGTGGAGGGTAGGAGCCAGGGAGGAATGGGGCCATGGAATATAGTGGGGAATTATTGGGATACTGATGGTAGATGTGATTTGTCGAGGTTTAAACCTATAACCCCCCCCAAAGATACAATGATATCAAGTAACATTGTATCAATGATATAATTTGAAAAATAACTAGAAATAACAATATGCAATAAATATAAAGAATATAAAAGAAATCATATACTATATGTGAATAGGTAAAACTACCGAATGTGTTTATAAAAAAAACCAAAACAGTGGTTTGGACTTCAGAGATACAATCTAATCATAAATCGAGTCGCTTTCCATTTTTTCAAGCATAGTCTAAATTTTTTCTGACACTTATGGTCATGCATGTATTTATCTTCTCTTTAAATAAATGTATAGCATATTTTTATAAGACTGATTTTTTAGTAAATAAAATAAATAAGTTTACATTTGGGGATAAAGTATATGCAAATCATATATGATAAGGGCTTGATATCCAAAATATATAAGTGACTCATATAGCTCAATAGCTAGACAACCATACAAACAAATAAACTGATAAAAAAATTGGCACATGATGTGAATAGTCATTTTTCCATATAAAAATAAAAAATGAGACAAGAACAAATGAGAAACACTTTGGGAATGGGATGAGGGCAGGAAGAGTACAAGGGACTGAGGTGATGGTGCACTGGTGACTTGGTAGTGGGAGATCCATAGGGACCACACATAATATCAAATATATATATTTAAAGATTTATTTATTTATGCATACAAGCACTGGGGTACAGGCCAGAGGTGTGGGGGGTGAGAGGATTCACCACAGAGAGCGGGGAGCAGAACAGGC
>JAGFMF010011501.1:5172421-5199136 GCA_019455555.1 Galemys pyrenaicus
GGAGCAGCGGGCACAGCAGGAGAGGTCTGCTGCACCATGTGGGTCCCCTCCCTGGCTGGCAGCAGGGATCGAACTCGTGCCGCAGTGGCTGCGGTTTGCTTCATAGTGTGTTGCTTAACCCACTGCACCACCAGGGAGGCCCCTCAAATATATATATATTTATGTATATATATATATATAAATAGAGAAAAATAAGTAAATAAATGTAATATATCTGGAAGAAAAAATGGCCAAGGTCAACAGGTATATGAAAAGGTTCTCAGCATCAGTAAATATCAGGTATATACAAATCAAAGCTACAATTATATTATCACCTCATACCTGTTAAGATGAATGTTTTCAAAAGAGATAGAGATAGTGAGGAGTATATTTATATACCCGTGTATTTGTATGCATATGTAGTAACAATGGAATATTATTCATTCATAAAGCTGGAAATGTTGTCATTTGTGACATTAATGAACCTGGAGGATGTTATATGAAAAAAGTAAGACATGCAAATACTGGGTTATCTTAATTATATGAAGTCAAATTTAAAAAAGTAGAGAGTAGAGTGGTTTCCAGGGACTGGAGGCTGAGAAAGTGGGGGAATGTGGTAAAAGAGTATAGAACTTTCAGTTATAAGTAACTGAATCTAATGTAATGGGATCTAATGTATAGCATGGTTATTGATAATACTGTATTGTATATGGGGAATTTGCTAAGAAAGAATGTAAATATCTTAACATCCTTCCTCCCAATAAAGAAGGAAACTTTGTGAGATGATGAATGGATAAGTTAGCTTGATTATAGAAATAATTTCACAATATATAAATGTATCAAATAATCATATTGTGACCCTCATTGCATACAATTTTTATTTGCAAACATATTGTGACCCTCACTGTATACAATTTTTATTTGTCAATTACATCTCAATAAAGGTAAAAATATTAATATTATTAACACCCTTCTTAAGATAAAAACACAATTTTTCTAGTTAAGGGTAATAAATTGCCTACTATCTTTTCATTTATATAAGTGTCTTTTTCTCATATACACATGAAAATTTAATTTTTATTTCTTTTGAAGACCCATATCAAAAGTAAATGTGAAGTGAGTCCTGATGTTTTGTATATCAGGATTAAGAGCAGAACTTTTGATTGTTAGCTTTGACAGAATGTATGTGATTATTAGTGACGTCTTTTTTTAGAAAATTGTAAATTATAGCAATGCTGCACAGGAAGAAAGAAATGAAGCATACAGTAGTTATTTAGGTTTGCAAGACTGACAATGATTTTTTTTTTCTTTTACAGAAAGTTCAGTACTTAAAGCTGAAAAGTGTAATTGTTGGTTGCTTTAGATGCCCTTAGCGATTTGGGATATGGAAAGATGTGTGCTATAAATGCTTTACTCCTGTAATTGTCATCACTTCAGAATGGTTCAATTATAGCTGTTTGGTAGTAAAGGTGTGTGAAGAAATGATTTCTGGCAGTATTTTACAATAATGGCCATTTAATTCTTAAAAATTGCAAAGGTTAAGAAATCTACCTATTTTTTGTTGCTGTGACTTTACTGTGGTTCCGGAAGATTCCTGCTTCTGCATCTCAGGTAGTGGTCCAAGCAGAGAATATAATAGCAGAACCAACAATATATAGTGGGTTTTAGTACTTGGGTTGCAAGAAATTCTCAGGGCATATTTGAGCTATTTGAATTATGATTCTGAAGGCGTTAACTTAGCCAGGTGCTAGCACTCAGAGAAGAGACATGGGTGAGTAGGTATTGTGTTCATCCTCAGCCTAACTCATGTCCTGTGAAGCAGACCAATTCATTTCTCTCCCTGAGCATCTTCAAATGATATGATCACTGCTAAGTTTATGGAAATTCTGTGGCAATGTGACATAAAGAGGAGACCAGTGTAAGAATGGGTAGATATAGGATAATAGGTATATAATAGGGCAGAGTGTTATCTCAGGAAACAAATGGCTTATGGGTGGTGAGGGTAATGCGAGTTTCTAATATGATTCTTGACTGCGCATATTGCTTGTCCTTTGTAAAGCTACTTAAGATTGTTTTTTATCAGTATTAAAAATCTGGGGAATTTACTATTTGGTTAGTGGGAGATTGGCTCATATACATCCTTGTTCATAATCAGTTTTTGTACTTACTGCTCAAAACTTGATTCTGATACTAAGTTTGCAGACACTCGGTATCACTGGGTTTATTCTATTGCCAAAGCTTGGTTGACTGGCCAACAAAAACAAGGTACCACACTCTAGTCAGATTTAAATTGCCTATAACTGGTGATTAGTAGAATTTCAGTGGGAACAAAAAGCAAAGATCTTTTCATTTTGATTGTTTTATTAGGTGTGAAGTAGCTAAGCATTCTATTATATTGATCAGACATAATGTGACTGTTCTGAAGGATTTAGTTCTTTGATGTACCTGAATTGTGCTTCTCAAAAAGAATAGATTGAATCTATGATTTTCTTTTCCAGACTGCCAACTTCTGATATGTGGAGATTGTTCTATAAAATGACCTCCTTCTCTGAAAAAGTCTTCTCACTGTTTTCAAAGAGGATGTCAAAGCCCAAGAAAATAAAAGATTTGCTGTCAGTGTTCTTTGAGGAAGCTTGGAAGAGTTGTTTGTGCTTTAACATCTTTTAACATGTTGGCGTTATCAGCTGTTCTCCATCTTTGTCTTTGGCTGGTTGCCTGCAAGTTCCATATACATTGCAGTTTGGAATACAGCAGAGGATCCCAAAGTCCTGTTATCTCCCAGAAATATACAGTTGATGTGGGGCTCTACACAAATGACTTTCTTATGGACAGCATATCTGGTCTACCTACTTAAAAAAATTGCACAATTCTATAGGGACCCCTCACTAACTAGTGCAATAGTTATCGAGAACAGTCAGCCTCCTACAGTTCTGTTAGAAGAAGCACATTGCAGTGTTTCTGTTGATGTATATCTCTTGGCATTTTGAATTAATATTTTATCATACTTCATTAAGAGAAAAATAAGGCAGAGAGCCTTAGAAGCAAGATCATTGGAATTACTTGTTGTGTAAGGTTAAGAGTTTTCTCTGAAACTTCTTGTATCTTGCTTGAGAAAATAATATCACACCATTGAAAACAATTCATGTTTACTTTATAGTTAGAAGCAAGCATTTTCTGGCCTTTGTGCTTTACAAAAACATCAATACTCTAGTTGTTATCTTTATTTAATTTTTCTTTCTGTTAGTCTTTTTATCTGTATCCATATAACATTCCATTTTTAAGAATGTCATTAAATTGGTTAATGCATTTGGCAGACTATAGAGATTATTGACAAGGCTCAATATCTGCAAGTTGGTATACCTTAATTGCCAGCTTCTACAGTAGCATATTCTCTCTCTCTCTCTCTGTACATAAATATATAATATTAAATATATAATGCATCAATTTGATTATATATTGATAATTTATCCTATCATTTGGAATTTTGCTTAATAAAATCAGAAAACAACTAGAAAATTTTAAACATTATTTTCTTTTCCTTATAAATGATTGCCTTTGTCATTTTCAGTGAGTTGGGCTATTAGTTGTTTTAACTTGCATAGCTCAATCTGAAAAATAAGAAGAATTCTCATTTTTTTCTTGGTTGATGGTCCTCAAGAGTGACATGGTGATGTTCATTGTGAGAGGACTTTTTGCTAAAGCAAATTCCTGGTTGATTAGAGACCAGAATAACTGAAGAAGATTGGAAGCTCGAAGTGTATTTTTCCCCTGGACCTGTGACTTGGGATAATGATGTAAGAGAAGTGAGCCAGATTGTAAGCAGGAGTCAAGAGTCCTACTATTACAGGCAGGAATCAATCTTCCTCTCTCAGCAAGATAAATGGGTGTTTTTGCACACTCCCTAGCATGCTAGGAACTCTATTGCTAGATCTAGGACTCGAGAATTTGTGTCCCATGCTGATTGTCGTTCTTCATCAGGTCCAGTAGATAGCTGGCAGCCTTGACTGAGCATCTCTGGGACGGACTCTAGTATGAAGCAGTTAAAAACACCTTGGATACACTTAGATGTGATTGCCTCCTTTCTTACTCTAGCACTGGATAGAGCAAGATCTCAGCTTCACTGAAGCATGAAACTGTGAAGTAATTTTAACTACCTTTAGAATGGTTGATTTTATTTTCAAAACTTTGCATGTTAAGGACAGCAATTTTCTAACTTCCCCACATTTAAAAATATGTATCATTACTCTATTTCCTGGAAATAGGAATTCAGTAGGAAGTCATTGTTACCTGCCAATCCATCCATCCTTTTGAATTTACATTGATTATCATAAAATGTAGTATTAAATTGCTCTAAACATTTGTCTAGATAACATCTTCCATGAACTCAACAGTCAGATATAATCCTAAAATTTACCATTGATAGTGGATAATTTAGAAATATTGATAGCACTGTTTATCACTGGATTTGTTTTGTGACAAGTAGCTGACTTAAGAAGTATATTTTCATTATAATATTACATAAGTTTCAAGAATGCATCATTAAGAATCAACATCTGTATTGGTCACCTAACCTTTACCATTAGAAGTACAATTAATATTTTAACATGCAAATTGTCTCCATTACTTACCTGTCCTTTATTCTTCATAAAGGATTGCTTAATACAGTATTAGTTAGACTGACTCCTTGACAAAATATCAATATTGAAGGTTACAGGTTGATTCTGTGTTCTCCAAACTAAGAGTCCTACTTACTACAGGATCTTTTCAATGTTCTAGCCTTGGATTAGTGTTCTTTGTGGAAAGCATGGCATTACTTGCAACCTTAATAGAAATGCAAAATCTTGCCTTTCTCTCCAATCAGTCTCTTAGAACTTTGAAGAAAAGTCAGGTGATTATGAGAGATTTATCCAGAGATTTAAATTTGCTTATAGGGCCTCAGAGAATTAAATTTCAGTAGCATCAAATACCACTCAGGATGAGTTTAGGAAGAGTCTTGGTGGGATTTTGTTGATTTCAACCCCATTCTTTGTGTTGTCTTTTTGGGACTGGGGCCGATTAGGGCAGACTAGCCCCTTCTATGAACAGAGATGAGCTTCTACTACTCTTGGAAAGTCCACTTTGAGAAATCATTACTTAATTTTCTCTTTTCTGTTTGGAATGCCAGGCAAGTAAGAGCTTACATATTTCTCAGTATCACTGGAAATGTTAGAAAAAATGTTTCCAAGTGGTGTTTGAATTACCTTGTTGTCATTATTAACTATAATGTCGACTTTGTGAAGTAGTAGGGGAGAGTGTGAGTTTTGGAAACTGTTTCTGAACAGTTTGGATTTAGCAATCCTTAGTCTAGGCAGGCTTTAAAAAAGAGGTTAATTACTGTGACCCTTAGTATCCTCAAGTATAAAATGAGGCTGTAACCCCAACTGTTTACAGTCTCTTTCCTTCACTTTGGGTAAACATTTTACCAAGAAACAATTTAAGAAGATGGACATGCCCCATATATGGCATATAGCTAAGAAATGGTAAAATTTGGTAACACCATCATGTCCATCTCCTTCTTTTTCTTACCATTATCCTCTCCTGCACTTTTTTTTAAAGACTTGTTTATTTATGCACACAAGAGCTGGGGTACAGGCCAGAAATGTGTGTGGGGGGGGGTGGGGTGAGAGGATTCACCAGAGACAGAATGGGGAACAGAAGTGGCATATTGACTAAAACACACTGCTGAGGGGGATAGCAGGTGAGGCAGGAGAGGTCTGCTGCGCCATGTGGGTCCCCTTCCTGGCCAGGGATCCAACTATGCTACTGTGCTGCGCGTGTTTCACAGTACAGTGCTCAACCTGCTGCGTCACCAGGGAAACCCCCTCTCTTGCACTTTGAATCTCCCATAGTAACTATGTGAATGATTGTTCTTCAAAATATTGTTGAAGACTGAATTATTAAGTGTTTCATTTTTGATTGATGAAGTATTTTCTGCATTCAAATGCATGAAGCACATTTTCCTGTGAGTATAAATACAGTAGTAGCTACATCTTCCATCTCTTCTAGGACTCACCCTGAGGTAGTAACAGAAACAGGGTATCTGATAGCAGTGAAAAGTATTCAGAAAGTATGTTTATAAGTTTGACATAAATAAATAAAATTGGCCCAAATTACTAAGGATCAGTAAAGGAATTGTTCTATAATTTGGATAGTTTGAAATTAGAATTGTGAATTTGTAACAAATATACTAGTTCTTTTTTTAACCTTATGTGTTTTTCCCCTAAAGAAATAATGAAACTGTAAACAGAGAATTTCCTTCTGGTAATAGCAGAATGTTCTTTATAAACATAAAGCAATTGTGCCTGTGTATGCAAATTTTTCTTCAGAGAAAACTAATGTTTATTGAACACCATTTATCCTAGCTATGGTACGTGTTTTGTTTCATCTTTCTGAAAGTCCTGTGATATGTGTTATTCATATTATACAGATAAAATATAGTCTCAGGGATTAGGGGACTGAAACTCTTTTCCAGCTTTATGCTTGTTTCACTTAGAGACTTTTAAAAAGACTAGAGCCCGGGACAGAGGATGTTGAACTTGATTATGGTGGAGAACATTATTTTTTCTTATTTAGTAAAACTGTATTGATTTGTACTACTATATAAATTTGGTGGTACACCTTTGCTTCTGTGTATATTTAAGCATCATGTCACCCATGAGCATTTTCATTATCTAGTTGACACCCTCTACGCTTCCCTTCTTCCCACCCACCTGCCCCTGCCTTTCTGGTAACCACATTATTTTCTCAGCACCCAGGAGTTACTCATTATGATTTGTTAGTTCATTTGCTTCACTACTTATATTCCACATATGAAAGAAACCATCTGGTAATTATTCCACTTTCTGACTTATTTCTTTTATAATATTCTCTTCAAGTTCCAATCACAATGGTGTACAAGGCAAGATTTCAATGTTGACACTCTCACTAAGTTTAGGTACCAGATCTTCATTGTATATTCATATATCAGTGGATATTCAGGTTGTATCCCTGTCTTGGCTATTGTGAACAATGCTGCTGGGAACAGAAGTGCATAAATCTTTTAAAATAGGTGTTTTCATATTTTTCAGATAAATATCTAGGAGGTCTTTTGCTGGGTCATATAATATTTCCATGTTTAGATTTCTTTTTTTAAATCTCCATACCATTTCCCATAGCTTATACCAATTTAAAGTCCCACCAGCAGTCAACCTGACTTCCTTTTTCATCTCACCATGGTCAAACACTGTGTATCCAGTCTGTCTGTTACAGGACATTCTGAAGAATGTGAAGTGGTAGTCTCACGATGGTTTTGATTTTCATTTAATTGTGGAGAATATATTATAACTTGTTTCAGGTGTTCAGCTGGTTGATGATATGTCTGATTATAAAGATGGAATGTGAAAGCCTTGACAAATCAGGTAGTCAAATTTTTTATCTTAAATAGAAACAGTCACACTTGTAACTCGAAATGTTTGTGGAACAAATGCTGAATGAGCCCCCACATTGTTCTTCTGAACTGTCTGCTACATGTAGAATCAATCAGCTTTGCAGCATAAAAGTTATTACCAGAACTGATACACTACTGCCAACTTTTATTTTCTAAGTGAGGCTAATGTGTATTTGGACACCCGCAAAAAAGAGTTGAATTTCAAGCTTATATTTTATAGTTTTCTTTTGTCCATCATTTTAAGGCTTAATAAACCAACACTTTAAAGTACACGAAAACTTTCAGTTTTATTTACAAAACCTACAAAGTTTGAACCAACTATCAGAGGAGATAAGCCTCCATCATCTTATGAGTCTTGCCATGGTGAGTTGCTAACATCTTGTCACTGGGATTTGGAGACACAAATCTTCCTCTCATGCTTATTTTCTTTTTGTGTGTTGTTCTTTTTAAAAAAATTAGAGCAACTTTGTTTATTTTTTCGAATATAGGTTTCTCTCCTCATGTGTGTTCACCATAATTTTCCCCTCACCAAAATGCCATGGTCTTCACCACACTCTGCTCTACTCTCTTTCTACCCTGTTCTCTACTCTTTTCTTCCTGCAGTTTATTTTCAAGGGCCAGTCTTACAGTTTGTCTTTATCTGATCTTTTTTTATAGTGTGTATATTCCAAATATAAGTGAAACCATCTAATATTTATCTTCCTCCTCCTGGCTCACTTCACTTGAAGAACCCATTCCAGTTCCATCTTTTTTGTCAAAAATGGGATGAGTTTATCTTTTTTCATCACTGAGTAGCATGCCATTGTGTCTACGGACCACATCTTCTTGAGCCACTCATCTATTTTGGGGCACTGAGGCTGTTTCCATATCTTGGCTGTTATAAATAGTGCTGCTATATAAACTTAGGAATGCAGGTTTCCTTTCAAAGTAGTGTTTTTGTGCTCTTTGGGTAGATTCTTAAGAGTTAAATTGCTGGGACCTCTGATAAATCCATCTTTAGTCTTTTGAGGAATTTTCACACTTCTTTGCATAGATGCTTGGCCAGCCTACATTCCCATCAACAGTGTAATGGGAATTCTTGGCAGCACTTTTTGTTTGGGGGTTTCGTTGTTGTTTTGATATGAGCCATTCTCACAAATGTGAGTTGGTATCTCTTTGTGCTTTTGATTTGCATTTCTCTGAAAATAAGTGATGATGAGCATTTTTTCATATGTCTGCTAATCATTTCCATGTTTTCTTTGGAGAAATGTCTGCTTAGATCTTCTGTCCATTTTTTGATTGAGTTGTTTTCATTTTGTTGATTTGTATAAGTTCTGTGTAGGTCAGTATCAATCCCTGGTCAGATGTATGTTGTACAAATATTTTCTATCATGTGTTTCTGTACACAAAGTAGAAAAGTTAAGCTGTGCGTTCTTGACTGGTCTTGGATGTTCCTGTCATATATCATGCCATCAGAACCGAGCATTTGACGGTCATTATGAGACATTGAGAGTAGTCCCATTGCTTTAGCATTAATGTCTCCCATAAATAGTGGAAATACTCTGAGATCTCACATGGGCAGTTCCTGTGTGATGCCTGCCTGGGTTTGTGATGTTGGTGCTTTACAAACTATTCTTCAGCCTGTGTGTATCCATCACACTTGGAAATTCTCTTTAATGTTCCTTGGGCTGAATACCAGTTTTAAACTGAAGAAAATAAATTCTTCATGTTATAAAGCAAGACTTGCTTGGATATGCTTTGAAGATATGGGAGATACAGAAATTAAAAATATTTGCAGCAACATATGAAGTCAGACCAACAAATATCATCAATAATATCTTTTCAATGCCAGGCAAGTGCCATAAAATTTTTGGTTGACTTTGAGCTGACTGGAACTGGTAAAGAATGAAAAACATTTTCTGTGGACTGAGTATAATCTGAAGTTGAGGACACTTGGGGTTTCTTGTCCTTTGAGGGATCGTCAGACAGTTGGTCTGTTTAATATCAGGGTGTCATACAAAGGCAATTTGTTAAAAAAAAATATGGAGCTTTAACTTAACAACTGTGACCGCCTAACAGTCACTGTTGGTGTCTGGCAGGCAGTGGAGGCATTTTCAGAGGCCTGATGGGTATGTGTCATTACACGCTTTCCATGCAGGAAGTCCACTGAGGCATTTGGAATTATTTTTTTTAAATCAGCTTTCTGTTACATCTGTTCAAAAATAGGTAGACTGTATCTCTTCAGCTCCTTTGTTTTTTGTTTAGGGAAAGTTATCCGTTCAATTGAGATGAATAGTAATTGGATTATATTACTGTAATTCATTTATTAACAGAGCATTAGAATCCACAGTAGTGCGTTTCCATCTTAGAACCCACAAATTACCAATTACACACAATCTTCTGTTCTAAAACAATGTGATTATTTTTATTTAAGCCTATTTTGGAAGCTGAGTCACTTGCTGCCTGCATATATCTTTGTTTAAAAAGCATTAGTGGAATATTACTGATGCTGAAGCCATTACTTGTTTGTTTGTGATTTACAGGGGTAAATGGTGCTAATTGTTCATGTAGACATAGCCTAACAACTTTGGCGATGCCCCTTCTGAATATTGGCTAGTTATAGAAAATTTTAAAAGTAAAACACTTAACAAATTATACCATATTAAACTTAAAATTCATTTATTTAAGAATGATGGTAAACTTAAAAATAAATAAAAAGAAAACCAAACTACTATAGATAATCATGCTGTTTTCTTTGATTTAACAGTATTGATTAAGTACTATTCTATACCTGGCTCTGCTTCCTTCCCTTTGGAGGTTTCAGTAACTTTAAAATACATTCCTGCCCTCAGGCAGAATATAGTATAACTAACTGTAGGCATGACAAGAACACACATGAAAAGCTAAGTAGCACTCAGTGTAACTGGACTAAAGGCAAAAGCAAGTGACATAAATTTTCAGTACCAAACCCTGACACAGCTTTGGATATCCTGAATTTTTGACAAAGAACTCACTGTGGATTTCAGTAGTAAAAAAGTCTTTAGAGAAGAACATATGGGGGCTTAAGACCTCAGTATTATTGCTGGCATGACTCTTATGAGGGGACAGGGAGATTCTTGGATTAGTCACTGGAGAGAATCATGCAGGAAAGAAGTAGGCCACTATAAAAAGCTGAAACAGATGCCAGATAGGAAGGGTTAAAGCATCCCTACTGTTATAGATATCTGCGCAGAAATGTCCACTAAATGATGGTGGATGCGTGATGAGATTTATCAGACTGAGGCATAAGCCGAGGACATGAGTCATGGAGTCTTCCCCACAGAGGGCACTGGTTGCTGTGCCAGTGGTTGGCATGCAGTGTAAAAGAGTGGTGCCCCAAGATACTGTCCTGGAGAGAAGAGAAACTGGCAATCAGAAGAGAGATTCAAGGAAAAATCCATTGGTTATAATGATACTAGACACCTTTTGAGAATCCAGGACGATGACAGGAAGCATAAAATTAATTTGCTTAGGAAAGACTTTTAGATGTTTTGTGAGACATTTAAGCTGGTCAATTCCACAAACTAAAGACTTGTACACAGTTCTCTATTAGAGAGTTTTGTTTATTTGTTTGTTAATTTGTTCATTGTGTGTGTGTGTGTGTGTGTGTAGAAGAAATGGGTATAGGCCAGAGGTACAGAGGAGATTATGAGAAGATTCACCAGAGACAGAGTGAGGAGCAGAACAGGCAGATCTACTGAAACACACTGGTAAGAGGAGCAGTGGGCGAGATAGGAGAGTTCTGCTGCACCACCTGAGTGAGCTCCCTGGCTGGGATAAACGCAGGTCATAGTGGTAACAGTGCTGAGACTTAACCCCTAAGCCATCAAGGAGGCCCAAATAGAGTTATTTTTTAATAGTTTATACCCTAGATAAATTAATGCAGAATAAGAACATTATGTGCAAATAAAAGGATAAAATAAATGGACTCCCAGAGGTCTATGCTTTATAAATTAGATGACATTCCAACATTTTAGGGAAACCCTGAGTCAGCCATGCTTTCATTTTGTGTACCACCTATTCCAGACTTATTTTCCAGATCCTTTAACTCTTCTATGCCATTCCAACCCAGAGCAGAGCTCACTGGATCATTTTTTCACATCCCTTACACCCATAATACTTGACTCCTAAAGATATTTCCTCCTCCTTCTTTATCATTTCACATATTTTTAGAGCCTTAAGAATTAAAGACCCAAAAGAATTTGGCAATGAATGCTCTATGGTGAATCAGCCAGTTCTGTCTTTCTATCATATATTAAAGGAATACTGGTGTTTTCCACCTTCTATGTTGAACTTTATCAGCTTCATCATTTGTGGGATCCAATAAAAATATAGGCCCATTGTTCAAACTGTATAGTAAAATTCAAGACAATATCAATCAAGCAAAACTGGTGGCTCTTTGACTGCATAAGCTGAATCCACATGAAGTCAGCACTGTATGAAACTTCTGAAGGTTAACAGGATAGCAGTGGTGTTCTATCTTCCTGGGAACGGTGAAGGGACAACATGATTTAAAATAATATTTAAATATATGAATTCAAATCTGAGTATTTGAATGCAAAAGTAAGTAATATTGACTAACATTTTTTCATGATGTTAATCGTTTCTACCACCCAGAATATTTGGACTGTGATGGTCAAAAAGTGCCAAATCAAAACCACAATGTGCTACTACATCATACTGGTAAGAATGATCCATATAAAAAATAAAACAAAAAAAAAATCAAAAACAACTGTTCCAAGTGTTGGGGAGAACATGGAAAAAAAGGAAACATTCTTATTTCTTGCTGGTAGAAATATAAACTAGCCCAGTCACTATGGAAAGCTGTGTGGAGATTCTTAAAAATACTAGAAATGGATTTGCCCTAAGACCCAACTCTTCCACATCGAGATATCTACCCAAAGAACACACACACATACAAATACTAATTTTTCAGTTAACTTGCACTCCTATGTTTATTGCAGTACTATTTACAACTATTACAATGGAAACAATTTAAATGCCCCAGAAGAGACGAATGGATCAAAAAGATGTGATACACAAAAAACACACAGGAATACTATTCAGTGAACAAAAGGATAAACACATGCCTTTTGTGGCAACATGGATGGTGCTAGAAGGGATCATGCTAGTGAAATGAGTCAGAAGGAAAAAGATATTTTAGATGGTTTCACTTACATAGGGATATAGAAACAACAACAACAACAAAGGTCAGACAGAGACAAAGCTTATAAGCTGACCATAAATATGTTGCATGCAGGTGGGGTAGGGTATGGTGTGGGGGGTGATGAGGGGTGATAAAAACAGAGTGTGGAGAAAGAACATAAGGGAATATGGTGATAGACTAGGGGGTGCTTTTTTGGTAGGAGAACTACAATGGCCACACCTGAGGAGAGAAATCATACATTGTCCTGAAAATGACAGTGACGTAAAGAAAAAACACTATGTTTAATAATTTAATGAAAATAATAGATTTTTTTAAGTGTCAAAAGCTAGCTCTATTTTTCCTTTCCCATCCAGTCTACCATCATCCTACAAAATAGGGGAGGTAAAGGGAACATTGAAGATGTTAGGAAGGCTTTTTTCCACTAAAATAACTGATCTTCTAATGCCCTGTTCCCTCTGAATGGGAAGCTTTCTGATCAAATTCTAACCCAATGACTGATTTGAGTTTTGTAATGTCTGTTTTCTTCCTATCGAAAGAGGTGTGAAGTTTTATTTTTTTTTTTTCCAGAATTTTAACTTTAAGTTTTGGAAGCATTCTCTGGGGCGATCTGTTTTATTGCAGCTGAATGCTGGATTTATTGCATTTGTTTTGCCTTTCCCATGTACTGGTGGGTTGCATTTATCACACTTCCCTACCATATGGTTCCCAACTGGCAGTCTAGGTGCCACGATCGTGGTTCTGTGGCCCGAGAGTGTGTAGGAAGGTAGGATGATGTTCAGCCCTACATGGAGGCATTTCTCAAATATCTATGAGACAAATGGGGAAACTTTACTTGGTATCTTTTCATCAGTGTCTTTTCTGCAGCAGATGACTGATCTGGAACAATGCAGTGGTGATGGCAACTATTCTTTGCTAATAGCAGGAAAAATTAATTTTCAGCCACTAGTCAACACGTTTCATTGGCTTCCATGCCCGATGGTCGTGATATCTCAGTTGATGAAATAGAAGCTTTTGGTCAAAATGTGTACACATTAGACATATATTAAATCAATTGGGTAATTATTTAAAGGAACCCTATTTGAATGACTTTTCCATGTTTTGGGTACTATCGATGAATGCACCCTCCCCCACTGTTGTCTTTGAAAATTTTCTTATAAATGAAATTTGGTGAAGAGAAGTCAGAAGAAATTCTCAACTGAGAGTGTGACAAAGTGACAACTGGCCTCGGACCTGCAAGCTAGTCAGACTGGGATGGCCCTGCTGGCCCCAGCTCCCATCCCTGTCTTCCTCGTTCGTCTATACTGGGTGATAGCACACTTTGCTTCAGTCACTAGTCTTTGCTGTTGGAGGATTAGAATGTTTGCTGCGTTATATTCCTCCTAGGGGAGGAACCATCTGGTATTTTTCTTTTGCCTTCTGACTTATTTCGCTGAGCATAATCCCTTCCAGTTCCATCCATGTTCCTATGAATGCGTCTAGTTTTTCTTTTTTGATTGCTGAGGGGAAGGGTGGAGGGCAGACGGGAGCACGGGGGACTGAGGTGATGGTGCACTGGTGATATGGTGATGGGGAATGCATGGGGATTACAACTGATGTCAAATATATATATAAATTAAAAAATAAATGTATTAAAACCAAAAAAGATAAAATGATGAACTTTAAAAAAAAAAGAATGCTGCAGATATTGTTTTGTGTCTAAAACAACTGTGACATTGATTCTTTTCAACGGGCAGGAGAAATTATCTCTTGCCATCATCCACTGCCTCCACTAGAATATGCTAGGAATCTGTATCTAATTACCTGTGCAGCTAATTACCACTGCCATGTTAAGCAGCGGTAGTAATCTCATTTCCCTTTCAAGTCCATTTTATGGCATCAAACTGTATTATGTTCCCCTTTTAATGGCTGCTGACAAAATTACAGCAGCACCACCCAGGACTTGATGAGAAATCAGCCTGCCCGTGACACAGCTGCACCTTGTATGTTTTCTGTAGATTCCTTTTCTTTTTTTACAGTGTGCTATTAAATACCTATATATCTGAATCATCTTCACATAGCTCCATTTGTTTGATTAGCATTACGATACACATGACAAGACACTATATCAGAGGTAATCGATCTGATTAGCATGGAGATGATATGAACACAGATTGTATTGATGTTTAATAGTGCAGGCATCCAGGTGCTGTAAACATTATAGATGTTTTTGTATGCTGTGTGCAAGGTCTCTGTAATAAAGACAGCAACCACAGCAGATTTTAGAGCTCAATGATTTATTTTCTGCCAAGTGCCACAGTGGGTCTTGCATAGTATATGGCACTCCTGTGCTGGATCCACACACAATGTTTTAATCAGCCTTCAAAATAATGCAAGTGTTTTCACTGGACAGATTCTAATCTTGCTTTATTAAGAGATGCTTGCCACACTGCGGTGAAAAGCTTACTGCAGTCTCACTGAAAGTCAGCCACATTCTTCTCTGGACTGTAGCCTCAGGTTACTTTATTATTATAATGCATCCCATTTTTTAAAAAACATTGCCAGTTTTGCATACTCTGTCTTTCCATTCATACCTCATGTGCAGGCTTAAAATTTAGCTATGGTATCTGTTTCCACTGTAATTAAATGTTTGCCAAAGATCACTTATTGATCTGGATTCTGCAGGTGAAGGGAAACTCAGCAGCCCTGTTTAGGAGCAGGCTCTTGGCAGAAGTGAGGGACAGAAGGGAGTCTCTGCCAAGGCACATTTGTGTAAATTGATGAACCCTCTGCTGGGTGACAGTGGAGAGAGGGTGTTTCTAGGAAAAGACCGTGCTTTGACATGGAGCATTAATCCTGCTACCTGCAGATTTCTATGAGCTCTTTTTGCAAACTAGTAGAAGTGGACATCAGGAGATTAGCTTTTGTTTTTGAGAAAAGAAAATATTTGGAGTTTGGTGGTTTTTATATTTCAAACATATGGTCTCATGAACTTACAAATTTTCTTTTAAGAAGATAATATATCTAGTTATAGAAAAGTAGAAGGTCAATGATGCTTTACCCTCTATCCCTGAGAATTTCTGCCACCTCCTTTGTGTGTGTATGTGCATGTATATGCATACATATTTATTACATATGCACTTACAGATGTTTCTGCAATTATAAAAAATGAGGCTCCACTTATTTAGTTGAGGAAGACAGATTGAGGGGATCTCAGTCAGAAGAAGGCAGGATCAGTAAGTGCTTAATGTATATATTTAAGTAGAGATAACAACTATTAGCTTACACAGAAAAAATATAAACTGAAGTATAGAAAAGGTCAATGTAGAGAAATAGATTTGTATGTTTCAGCATAGGTTTTTTTCAGTTAGGGAGGGAGTATAGATCTGTAACAGCCCAGGTACATTCCAGTGTCTGAATACCAGAGAATAGTCAGGAAAATAGGTCTGACAAAGGAGAAAATCAGAAGAGAGTGTGGTGTCCTGGCAGACTATTGAAAAAGGCATTTCAAGAAGAAGAAGATGATCAACTGTGTAAAATGAGTAAGAGGAAAGCTAGAAATGGCCACCAGATTTGGCAAATTGGAGGTTTTAAGTCACCTCCAGAAGTTATTTCAAACAATGATAAGGTCAGAAGTGATAGGAGGTGGTGATGGAACCAGCTTTCTCTATGGCTACTTGGAGGGGAACATGAAGTCAAAGATGGATTTAGTAAGCTGATACACAGTAAATAATTCAGCATTTCTATGGTGCATTAATTAATTAATAAGCAAATGAACGTACTTAATAAAAATGTCATCCAAAAGGAAGAGCATGCGAAGCACAATTTCAAATTTTCTTGTGTTCACATTGAAACATAAAGACAGACAAGCCAAAGTTAATTTCAATAAATTTGAATTAGTCTTCATATAGTATGTGTCTCAAGTTCATATATGTAATATAGAACAATGTGTATACATCAATATATGTAAAATGTTTCAGTATACCAACATAAAAGTAGTGTGATAATGTGTGCAGTATTTTCGTGCTAAGTCTTCAAAATCCATGTTGCTTATGCACAGAGCACTTGAGAGTCCTAAGCCACCACAGTATAGGTGTTCAGTGGCCACATGTGGCTAGTGGCTGATGTCTTGGTTAATATAGTTCTTGACAGTGCACCTCAGAAAACAAGAAAGAGTGTTAAAAGTAAAGAAGTATTTTGAATAATTTTGATTAAAATGTATTTATTCACAGAATATAAGTTATAAGAATTGATGTAAACTGAATAACATGAAAAGATGCCATAATGCATTGCATTTATGGTTCATAGGTAAAAATGTCCTTTAAATACAAAATATGACTGTGTCTTTTTAAAGACACTTAGACTTTATCTTAAACTCTATTTTGGTTAAAAAAAAGTTAATTGCCATTTCAACTGTGTTTATTTCAGTAAAATTTGAAATGGGTTTAGTGTTATTTATAACATTTATAAAGTTTTGGGTGATTTAAAGGGCATTAAGGGTTTTTTGATGAATTATACATGTTGGTACTCAGAGATTAATGGTGTTCTTTGCAAAGAATTCTACTTTGTGTGTATTCTACTTGAATCTGTTGAAATGGTAGTAATGGAATTGCATTTTGCAAGGTTGTATGTTATACAGACGTTTTCTTTAAATAAATAGTTTGAGGTGAGGAAAAACAGAAAGGAGTGCAAACCAGGGTGGAAATAAGTTGAAACTTATTTCTTAGGAACACTGGGAAAAAAGAGCTATGTTATAGTCACAGGTATTTTATTTATTTTTAATTTCTCTTTTTTCCATGGGCAAGTTAAGTCCCCCTGCCTCGGTTTCCCCCTAATTAAAAAGAAGAAATGGATTAAATATTCTTTAAGATACAAGCTTGTGATTCTCTGAATGGGCATTGTTACAGGTGAATGCAAGTTTACAGTAACTTTAAATTTAGATATAAATGTTTTACATCTAATAATGAAAGTATGAAATAAAGATATAACTACTATAAAAGCAGTTGATTGTTGTTTTAGATGTAAATTTAAAGGTGATTTCAGTAAAAATAAAGTTCTAACATCTGTTTCTCTTATTTCTTGTATTTTTATGGTATTCAGTATGCATATAGATTACATAGGTAAGATGTTGGTAAACAATGGTGAAAGACTGCCTTTGGTTTATGAAAGGAGGGGTTATCAAAAGGAAATAAAATTTGTTTTTGAAAGAAAAATGGGCTTTATTCCATTCCTTTTAAAGGGCAAGAAAGGCAGACTTAAAATGTTGAACTAGACTTATTTTTTGAAAAGTAGAGTGCTGAAGAGAAATGTTTTTTAAATATATAATTCAACTTATATAGAACAATATGAAGAGAAGGATGTGAAAATGTGGATTTCTGTTGGGACTGATCAAGGGTGCATTTAAAAAATAAAATTAACTTGGAGAAATAAAAATCAACAAGTTTAAAGGGTGCTAGAATGTGTTATAAAAGTATTTTATTTTCTTTCACTAAACACAATAGTTTTTAAAATTACTTTCAAAAAGATAATGTGGATATCTTGCAGGTTTAAACTGAAAGCTTTTTATGAGGCTTTTTAAAAGTAATGGTTATTATATTTTATAACGGTATATATGTTTTCTAAATTTTGCATTACCTAGCCACTTAATATAATTTAGATAATAATTCGTAGTGTTTTCAAAACTTATGTTGTAAAAAATGTTTTATCTCTATCATTGGGATTTCTTAAATTTACATTTTTTTCTACAATGTTTTTCCAATAACATTTAAGACATAGATTATTATTGGATTAAATTTCTTACTAAAATGTTACCATTTTCTTAAGCAAACTTGTTCAAAAGTAGTGAAACTTAGTCAATTTAACTTTGCTTCATTGTGTTTGATCTCCAGGATATTTTCTTCTCCTTAATCAGAATCTGTGTAGACATAATCCGCCTACTCTCTCTGTTTAGATTTGCTGTTTTGCACAGCTTTCTGACTGTAGGAATTGAAAGAATATGTGCATGAAGCAGTAGGAAAGGAATTAGAAATTCTTAAATTAGGAGACTAATTCTTTTTATATTAACATTTTTTATTTATATATATTTGACATCAATTATAATCCCCATGTATTCCCCATCACCATATCACCAGTGCACCATCACCTCAGTCCCCCGTGCTCCCATCTGCCCTCAACCCTCCCCCTCTTCCCTCCCCACCAAGTGTTCCCAATTTGTCCTTGTCTTTTCATTTTTGGTTTTTGTCTTTATTGTTATTATTATTATTATTCCTTTCCTTGATCCTTATTTGTTTCCCTTGTATTCCATCTGGTATTTTTCTTTTGACTTCTGACTTATTTCGCTGAGCATAATCCCTTCCAGCTCCATCTATGTTCCTATAAATGACTCTAGTTTTTCTTTTTTGATTGCTGAATAGTATCCCATTGTGTTTATGTACCACAGCTTCCTGATCCACTCATCTGTTTTTGGGCATTTAGGTTGTTTCCAGGTCTTACCTATTGTAAAGAGTGCTGCTATGAACATAGGGGGGCAGGTATTCTTTTGAATCAGTGTATTTGTGTCTTCTGGGTATATTCCTAGGAGTGGGATTGCTGGATCCTATGGAAGTTCCATTCTTAGTAGATTGAGGAACCTCCATACTGCTTTCCATAATGGTTGGGCCAGCTTGCATTCCCACCAGCAGTGTAAGAGAGTTCCTTTTAGCAGTATAATTCTTAAGCCATATAGTGGGATCACCTGCAAGGAACAATTTTTTTTTGTGTGTGTAAACTGTAAATGAACAGATAGGTGGGACACAGTGCTGTTGATTGAACTGCATAGCAAATACTGCCCTATCATGAAATCTGAGCACAATATAGTTTCTTCGAACTCTCTCTCTCTTTTTTTTTTTTTTTAAATCTGAACACATCTCTCCACTTAGAGAGAATCAAACTTCTCTGCTTCATGACCTTTAACATGTCTCTGTAAGTTTTTATTCTGTGAAATGGGATTCTGCACTTGCCAGTTGCTATTACTATGTGACTTTACTTTTGGGGTAATTAGAGAATGATGTAACCAGAGGTTACTTTTTGAGAATTTGTGTGAATTAAATCTTAGCAAAGTTTGAAACTTTTCACTAAATCAATAGTGAAAGTAAAGGACGTTTAAGTGAAAGTTGGTCTTGACCTTAACTTTGTTACCCATCTCTGTCTGGAAATTAACTAAGGATAGTGTACTGCATATTGATGAGATTAAGCTCAAGGCCTTAACCTCAAGTAGTTACGTTACCTGGTCTAGATGGTGACTTTTAGAAATATTTATCTAATTCATCTGAATTTTAGTTATTATATTTATGAGATGGAGATTACTCTTAGAATCTGTCATAGCATAGAGATTTAGAGGACCTATTGAAATCACATATGTAAATCACTTTATACAATTCTTGGTACAATGTATGAGCTTAATCAGTCTAAGCAATTAAAATAATCATCAAGTTTTTGTTATTATTACTTGTCCTAATTGTAAAAGGGACTAATGATAATGCAATTGGAAAGGTATTTGTGTAGACATAGAAAGACCTACAGTCCTATTAATTAAGGAGGGGAGTTGAAAATTTCTGTTTAGCCAGGTATAGTACATTAAATAAAGGTTATCTAAAGCTTTAACCTTTGTTAACATCCTTGCTATTCTGAGTCTCTGAAACTGAAGCTCAGCCTAATTGTTTAGAGGTCATAAAATAAGAGTCTTTGAACTTTTGTCTAAAAGGAAAATTACTGTCTGATATGCATATGATCTCCAGCACATCAAAATGAGTGTAATAGTAGTTAATTGCTTCTGTAGGAAAGGGAGAGGTTGAAAAGATTTTAATAAGGGAAGAATGATAAAAGGAAATTAATGCACATTACTCAATATTAATATGTGTTCAGTGTGGCAATGTCATAGGCATTTAGCCTTTTTAAATCTTATTTTCATAAATATTTTTAACAATTAAATTTACAGTGGTTTCACAAGTTCAATAATAAGTTAGTTTTCTGAACCTTTCTTTTGCTCTAAGAACTTAGATATATTAGGAAAATTTGTGGAATTAGGAGGGATTATTGAATTTGTGTCCTTTATTAGAAGTTTCTCATTTAATGGCTTTAGTCACATTGCCTTCAATCAAAGGCAATTTTCTAGGACAAAAGAACAGAGATTTGGTACTATTGCATAAGGTTCGTGTATTTTGTTCTATAGGTTATGATAAATAGAGAACTATTAGAATTTCAGGTACCATTTTCAAAAGTTGGACAGATAACAAGAGAGTCAGTAGGTTGTAACCTACAATTCTGGGTTCTTTAAAATTAAATATTTTTTGAGATACAGATTTATGTATGGGTAACAAGAAATAGTACAGGAAGAGTCTGTGTACCCTTTTCTTCCATTGGAAGAATTCCATTGTAAAACGATGGTAAAATATCACAAACAGAATATCATGTTGATGCAGTCAAGATACAGAAAAAGTTCTATCACCACAAGGATTCCTTGCTAACATTCTGATTTTTGAAGGCTAAGTTACTTTAAAGGAAACAACATAATTCTGAGCTTAGTTCTAAGAAGCAAGGCAGAAATTAATCAAGAGAGCGTTTATCATTAGGTTCTGCCTCTTAATTTGGGTGTTGTTGCAGGGAATTGAGCCGTAGCTACTAGTAGAGAGTGAAACTACATCTAACATCCCTTTGAAGTAAGAAAAAAATAACATATATGTGCAAGTAATGATTGAGTCATTAATTTAAAGGTTTCTGTATATAGTAAAAAATGCTAAAGGAAAAACCTGACCAAAATCCATGTGCCAGTATGAAATAATGTAAGGTTCTAGTAAGAGATAGTAATGATGGTTATTTAACATTGTGAGTGTACTTAATGCCACAGAAAACTGACTAAAATGGTAAACTTTATGTTATGTATATTTCACCATGCTGGCAACCACTAAGGGAGAAAACAACGAAAGACATTGACCACTTTTTTTCATCTACAATTCAGGAGTTTTGTTTTGGCTAATAATTTTCTTAAATCACCAGTTTATATTTTAAATATAAAGTGTTATTTTCCTTAAAGAATTATTGGAAATGCAGTACATGCTTCAAGTAGTTCTATAAATTAATTGCTAATATTAGTCCAGTATCCTAGGGTTTAAATTCTAGGCTTAAGAATTAAACAAGGGTTATAAGAATCCAGAGACACCTGCTGAGTAGCCAGACATATTTAAGTTGAATAAGTAATGGTTTGCTATTTTTTCCTACATGTATCTCCTAAGTAACTCCTTAAATAAAGTGTCCTGCCTTTTTATGAAACATTAAAAAGTTTAATTTGTCTCCTCCTAGTATATTTGGACATGATAGAGTTAGCTATCCACTGGTGGCTTCTGAATTCAGAGTGCTCTTTTATCCTGTTTACTATTTAAAACTTTTGGAAATGTTAGGGAATGGGCACAAAAGCATCCCAAGATAATCTTTTGACTGGAGTAAGTGTTTGAAAGTGAGGGCTCATGGAGAATAGAACTGGTGGGCCATGGTTGAATTGTTGAGATCCTTGAACTGAATGGATAATATACTCTGACCTATCATTGTCTTTTTTTTGAGATTTAAGTCTGAATTTATTTGAGCTTCTTTTTTCAGATGCTCTTGCTCAACAACTGTAACATTTTATTATTTTCTCTATTTATATATATTTGACATCAATTGTAATCCCCATGTATTCCCCATCACCATTTCACCAGTGCACCATCACCTTGGTCCCTTTTGCTCTTATCTGCCTTCAACCCTCTCCCTCCCCCCTCTCCACCAAATGTCCCTAATTTGTCCTCGTCTGTTTTTGGGCATTTAGGTTGTTTCCAGGTCTTACCTATTGTAAAGAGTGCTGCTATGAATATAGGGGTGCAGGTATTCTTTTGAATCAGTGTATTTGTGTCTTCTGGGTATATTCCTAGGAGTGGGATTGCTGGATCCTATGGAAGTTCCATTCTTAGTAGATTGAGGAACCGGTATATGGCTTAGAAACAATAGAAATTCCTTACAGTGCTGGGAACTAGGAAATCCAAGATCAAGGTAAAACTTTCCTTAACTTATTGATTGAAATAAAAGGAAAGATTAACATGATTTTGACTCTCTTCCTTCTACTGTTTTATTTGGCACCTGGTAAGAGTCTGCTTTCTGGTTCAGAGGTGACTGTCACTGTCTTCTGACTATCTTCCCAGGGCAGAAGGGATTCCACCTTCATGGTGTAAACACCTCTTGAAATACCCACCTCCAAATAGCATCATGTTGGGTATTAGGATTTAACTTATAAATTTTGGAGGGAAACAGACACTCTATAGCAGTAATATATATAAGAAAAGTCATTTTCCTTTGGGCCTTCATGATAGTTACATTTTAAATGAGTCCCTATAGTTAAAAATGATCAAGGTCATTAATCTCTTATCTGACCTTAAAGAATTGAAAAAACACCTGGAAATAAGAGTTAGAAGTTTCACTTTGAAACCAATTAGTAACAATTTTGTGATGTCATATACATGTTGCTTTTCTATTTGTAATAAATGAAAGATCATACAATGACCACATTTAATATTTCAGCAATTGACTTCTTGACACATTGTGCTATGTATCTGAATTTCTGCCCCTATGGGGCTATTTATGTTTTTTTTATATATATACAACACAAATTGGCTAAAATCATTGTAACGTGCTAAAATTTATCCATCTCTTTAAAACCTAACAATTTTGTTTATATTGATAACTTCTTGATGCTCTGAATCCCACAAACCTTGGTTACAGTAAATTATTCAGGAGAAACCTTTCTAATTGGTTCACAAATTCTCTGTTCTTTAATTTCCTGAAAAATTTCCTCATTCTCTTGTTATTGATCTGAAATAAAATGAAGAATTAATATAATTCTGACTATCTTCATCTCTTACTCTCTAGGTTTTCATTTTAAAAAGGCAATCATTAAAGTGGCCTTTTATATGTAAATCTTATTTTGCCTCTAACTATTATTGAGCTCTGTAGAAGCTAAAACCAAAAACCTGTGGCAAATGGAGAAAACGTAGAGTTATATTTTCAGTCTCTATAGAACCTTCTTTAAAATTAGATGACTGACTTCCACTTGATGCTGAGATTATTCACTGTACTGTCAATGTATAATTATGGGCCAACTATTCGTAATTTCTCTTTGCTAAAGTATCCCGTTTGCTATTGAATGCTACTTGAAAGAACATTATTGATTTGTACCACACATACGAGTTTTGAAATCTTCCCATCAGAGAATATTGCACCCTTACAATAAAAGTGACTGATTTTTTTTTTGCCAAAAACTGCTTTATAGCTCTTTAAGTTCAATTCAGTAAAAGCCTTTGTTACATTTTTTTATAAAAGTTTATTGCTTTCTTTTGTTAAGCTGTTTCTGCATTCTTCAGAGTCCAGGATAGTTTTACTAATTAAAACAATTTAGCTTTCTACAACTCAACCATTTTTATTAAAATATAATCATTATTAAACATGCCAATTCAAATGTTGACCTTTACTATTACTAATTATTAACATTATAGAGACTTGACCATAGCCTTTGTTTTTTTTTTTAAGTTAAACTCAATAATTATCCCCAAGTATCTGCTACTACTCTAAAGATCATTTTTTGTTTATAATCTCTCCCAAAGAACTTTGTTTAGTGCCTTCTCAAACTTTGTATAATTTGCATCCTTTGAATAAGCATTCTAACTTTTCTTTATGTTAATTTCAATCATGTCTAGTTGAGAATCAGTTTTTCTACTACTATTTTATACTTATTTATATAGTTACAGTAATTTCTTTAGTTTTTACTCTTTTTTTCAGAAATATTGAAATATCCCTGGAAGGATATTTTTAAAATTAAGAATGGCATGTTGATTTGATTATCCATTTTTATTTTTGACTATTTTTCACTTTTAAATTTTTCACATTGATCCATTTGGTGATATTTTATCTGTTTTACTGCATCATTAGTCTTCAGCTTTCTTACGCAGGTTAGATTTTGGATCCACACATTTGATAAAGTTAATAAAGTTAAAGTTTATAGATATAAAGTATGGGTCTATTATTGAATCATCACTGTACTGAGTTAGGCAGTCTGTTGATTTTTTATAAAATTAAAAGCTTGGAGAGGCAGCATAGTGAAGTGAAAAGATCACAGACTAGGGAGTAAGATAAACTTAGGATTGAATCTTGGCTTCTCTATGTTCCTGGGAAAAATCACTTTAACTCTACATTGGTATCTTGTTATGAGAATTAGTGGAGGTAACATACCAAAATTCCCAGTACATAGCAGTCTCTAAATGATCCTCTTTCCTCCTTCTTGATTTTAACCAAAAGAAAGGGGAATTCAATATTTAAACAAATCAACCAGAAGAGCGGTGATATCCTCAGTCCCAGTTACAGCGCAGTGCTGGAGAGTGTGTGAACTTGAGGTCTTGGGTCTGCCGTAGTGCGCGGGGAGGGTGACCAGGAGGGAATCACCGAGCAGGCCTTTAGATGCTTCTCTGTGCTATCCACTGGCAACAGCTAGAGCTCATTTTCCTTTAAGTCTCTATAACAACTTGCAGTTCAGTCTAAGATTTTTATTCAAAGAAAGATAGCTTCACTATTTAAAAGTAAGATTTGAATATCCTTAAAATTAGTTATGTCTGTAAACTTTATTACAACATTTTGCAACTTTGTACAGGATTTATTAATACTGAGATGAAACAAAGAGGTGTTGTCTGGTATGAGTTTCAGAAGGGTGCACCTGCAGTTTCTAAGATGCTTGGACCTCAAGTCTCTACTGTAGGTGAGGGGCTGAGCATGCACTGGGCACAATGGGAGAATGCCTTGGGCATAATGGATAGAGGTGTGGTGAGGGTGCTAAAATTAGATTTGACTGGGCAGCTGCTCCCCTCTTAGACTGTTCAGGATAAGTGAATTCAGAGCTCAATTCAAATGGGCTAATAAAAAAAAAAATCCTTAAGGACCAGTGGCAGTCATCCAGCAGTTTTTGACACCTTAATACATTGTCGGAAATGAAAAGCTGCTGTGTCAGTGAAAGCAGAAACAAATGAGTATAACACATGAAAGACTAAGATTTTTAGGGGTTAATCTGAAATAATGAAAATGTAGCTGTCTCCCTGAATGAAGTTGAAAGCAAAGAGAAAAATGGTGGCATTGTTGTGGCCATTCCTCTATCGTTGGTTAAAATGATTTTGCTAAATGTTGACATCAAGAATTCCTGCAGTTGTGCTTCATATAATGGCACCTTTTATTCCTTGTCTACACTGCATTGTTTAAATAACTTTTTCTATAGCTAAACTCAGAGGAAAGGTAGCATTTGAAAGTCACGGTGACTATTTGGTCAAAGAAGTAAAATGAACCATATTCCTTTATTCTCTGTATTTGATTGTGGAGTAGGTCTCTGATATAATGCAAGTCATTTAGACTTAGACTTTTCATACTTTGATGCATCATAATTACTGTATCATCTCCTAAAAAGTGAAAATTGCATTTAGAATTCTAAAGCTCTTTTTTCTCTCTTTTCTTTGATGTGTGTGTATATAAGAGAATGGCAGAGAGACATAGAAGGGAGGAAAGAGGGAACAGAATAAATGAATGAATATGGGAGAGAATTTTCTCCCCATGCCAGTTGTACAGAGGAGCAGTAGAGTTTAATAATAACTAGAAGACACATGGGTTGGACTATTATTGTTAAAGATTTCTTTTCCTCAGTATGACAATCAGGTTATAATTTTAGTGCTTTCTCTTATGTTGATAATTTAGCAACTATTGTTCTGTTTAATAACCACAGTTTGAAATATGTTAGCTACCCAGCTAATATTTGCAAAAACTGTGGAACAAGTTGTCATATTTAGCCTGTCTTCGAGTGAGATTTTCTTTGTGATATGATCACCAAGTTGTGTTTTTCCCAGACTTACTTTAATTTAAACAACTTGATGAGATTCTTTAATCTGTGTATTTTCCTAAACCTTTAAAAATGGAATTGCTACCCACCAACTGGGAGAAAATCTTTACACACAACATTACTGACAAGGGACTTATCACACAGATCCACAAAGAACTAACCAGACTAAACAGAAAAAAA
>JAGFMF010011501.1:5199841-5224641 GCA_019455555.1 Galemys pyrenaicus
GAGGGAAGATGGGAGCACGAGGGACTGAGGTGAAGGTGCACTGGTGAGATGGTGATGGGGAATACATGGGGATTACAATTAATGGCAAGTATATGTAAAATTTAAAATATTTTAATAAAAATTAAAAAAAAAGAAAAGGAAACCCTGCACGGAAAAAAAAAATAAAAGATTTTTAATCCATAAAAAAAAAATAACTACACTAACCCACTGTATATTGACTACAATAATATCCTCTTTTATTTAGAACAATTATATTATTTAAAATAAAAAGGTAGTAATGAGAAAAAAATAAAATGGAATTGCTCATGGTGATATCCTGGAGAATTGTGCTATTTACAAATAACGAACCGTCTTTGGAAATTTTAGCATTTCTCTAGAGAAGTAGGTATATTGAAAAAAATTGAATCAAAAGTTGTATTTCCTTTTGAAAAGGAAAAGTATTTAAGCTTTTAGCAACTGGGAAAATATCTGTGGGGAAGGCTGTGAATAGAATTATGATAGATGGTCTGAATCTGTGGGCCTCTGTTTCTAGGTCTTGTCTTTAAAAACATACATTTGAGTATAATGTCTACTCTTTCATTTGAAGGTAAATTACATTATGTAATAAAATCCCCCTGCAAGAAAATTCCCAATGCAGCTGATTTCTCTAGGGTGTGCTACTGATAATGCAGTTTTTTGGTGTTTTTGTTTTGTTTTGTTTTTATTTTCTGAGCATTTTCCTCTGTAGATCTTGCCATTAATGCAAGGAACATTTTTGGGCTCAGCTGAGCTCTTATTTTCATGGGATTCAGAGTTCACTCCATGTCTTGTCATAAAATTGTGTCATTTTATTGATGCTATAAGATTGTCTTGACGTACATTATTTTCTAGATTTGTTTCTAAATGTTTTTTAAAAGTTCTCTTTGTTTTTGACACCCATTGGATTCACTGCAAATTTTATTGTTGCTAGCCTGTCTATCATAATAATTTAAAGCATTTTCTAAGCCCCTTGGTACTAACTTGTGCCAAACGAGTTAAACAGATACTTCTTTTTTCTTTCTTCAAGCTTTTAATGTAAGAGAATGATGATAGCAAAGAAAACAGTAAGGACTTTCAGAAATACAAGAACATGTTAAGGCTTCTTACTGTAGTATAAAAATTCAAGCTTAATGTGCATGATGTGCACATGTTCATACAAAGATCAAGTGGAAACAAAGCTGAATTAAAATACCATATCCCTTCCTTGATCATTGTTCTTGCTCATCAAACTTTCAGGATAGGAAAATAGAGTAATATCTTTATTCCACCAATGGGAATATCTTCTGCAAAAAAATATTTTAAGTTTTAAATTGAGGAAAACCACTGCCATTAGTTTTCCATACATAAATAAGTTACATCATTTACATAATGCTCTACAAAGAATAAAAGTTTAGGAGCTACAAAATAATACAAGAGATTAACTTAAGGGCCAGAGTGTCAAGATAGCAACATGTTGTATCAGAGCATAGAGTCTGTTGGATTTGATGCCATACTTGTGGAATTCTCGAATTCTTTGTGAACCAGAAAGTTAACAGCACCTAAAAGAATAATTGATGCTACCTAGAATCCTAAAGGATTGCCCAGCCATAATAGTCATGTTTCCTTTTTCTGTAGGTCTATGAGATTATTAGACCAAGGAGTTTCTATAATGATACTCTATTTGACTTTAATAAAGTGTATTTAGAAAAAAAAAATTCTCATGAGACCTTCTGGCCTAGATAAAGGCATGAATCTGGGTGACAAAACAGTTGAGTAGATTCAGACTTTTCAACAGAACTGTGTTCTGTAACTAATTTCAGCCAAAAGGGAATTTACTATCTAGAGTTTAATTATCTCAGGAGTCTGGAGGAGGAAGAGAGCTCAAAGTTTGTTATTAGAAACCATACAATCATAACTTAAAGCAAGAAAGTACAGAAGTATATATTTTAGTCAAGGGTATAAATCTGGTGCAATTATTTAGGAAAATAATTTGTCTATATCTATTAAAATTGAAAAAGTATACAATATGCTTTAAGAAAGAGATTACATAGGTTGGCATGCATTCTACAGAAAAAAAATCACAAAGCTATATAAGGATATTCATTGCAACATTATTAGAATTTTTTTTTCATAAAGTAGCTCAAATGCCCATAAATATCACTTATTTTAGAATGGTTGAACTATATGCAATAAATGCATTATTTATTCTTCCCTAAAAAGCAAGTTAAAACTATGTGTGCTGTTTTTAGAACATGTCTGTTAAACATAGAATACAATGTTGATAGACACAGATCATGAAATCAAAAACTTGGATTTGCTGAGAAGTTTCCTACTCTTTGGTCTGTAAAGCTAATGGTATGTCACTTAAAATTTTTTGTGCTTCGGTGTTCTCACCTGTTTTCCAGAGAAAGAGAACCAACAGTATGTGTGTGTGTGCATGCACATGTGTGTGTGTGCTTGTGTGTGAGGAGAATCTCTATGAAGTCTGTCAAGTCTCAACTCTACAAGTGAGTTAGCAAACTGTGGGCCCAGTATGTTTATGTATGTATGTTTAGTTCCTATCTGAATCCAAAGGCAGGAGACCTGAGAGAGCCAGTCATGTAGTCTCAGTTCAAAGACTGGCACACTGGAGATCCAGGAAGAGCCAGTGTTTCAGTTTATATCAAAAGGTTAGTGAAAAAATCGAGTGCCATTTCCAGGGTTGTCAGGCAAAAGAATCGTCTGTTTGGGAGCAGGTCAACATTTTTGTTTATATTCAGGACTTCAGGTGATTGGCTGGACCCAGTGACATTAAGAAGAACAGTCTGTTTTACTTAGCCTATCAATTTAAATGTTAACCTCACTCACAGTCAGCATCACAGAAGCAAAAGAATGTTGGACTAATTATCTCAGTAGTTCAGTCAAGATAACCCTTAAAATTAACCATCACTCCTGAAATGAAGATCATGAAGCATCAATGTGATAATTTACATAGTCACTGTCAGTTACTTATGGTTACCTTGAGGTTGACCATGTTGGTGAAGATGAGTGGAATTCAAAACATTTAAAGGAAATTTCATTTATCTTAAAAGTTTTACGAGTATGTGTGATTATGCTTTTGGAATCAAAATCTTATTTGGTGTATGGTATTTTAGTGCGGAATGTCATAATATTAGCTTTATTGAGATATATTTGACATACAACATTAAGTTTAAGGTGTATAACAAAATTACTTGATTTACATACACTATAAAATGAACATCACATTAAATTTAGTTAATATCTATCATATCATGTAGATTTAAGAAGAAAGCGTTTTTTTTTCCCTTGTGATGGGAACTCAGGATCTTCTTTCTTAATAACTTTCCTATAGACCATATAGTAGTGTTCACTATAGGCATCACTTGTGCATTACATTCCTAGCACTAGCACTTATATATAACCTATACCTGGAAGTTTGTGCCTTTTCACTACCTTCCTGCAACTCCTCCTTTCCCAACTACATTATGAGTTGGCTAGAGTTAATGTATAATTCTTTGGAGATTGTATATATTGTGAGTTGATTAAACGATGAGAGGATTAAATGATGAATCAGTTTTTGGAAGGCACTCCAAGTAAAATGTGCTTGGGAAGAGAGCATGGAGTCTTAAAGACACAGTATTTCCAATAAACTATAGTGGTAATCTGGAATGAATACAAAGCCTTCGAGGACCAAGTAAGAGCTTGGGAAGAGAACCATGTTTTCCCAGATCTGAAGGTCTTATAAAAAAGGTTGAGAATCTTGTTTCTTTCCCTAACATAACTCTGTACATTGAAGACTTTGTAAAAAGTTCTCACTGGATCCCAGTAAACTTTCAAAGAACTGAATTTTTTAGTAAGGAAAGATCATTATCTAAATAAGAGAAGTTAGGGAAGTAGAGAGTCGAGAGGCTTGAAACTTGGAGTGATAAAGGTAAAAGATACATTAATTTTCTACTTTGTAGCTAAGGGAAGAGGGGATTTAGAAGAAAAGCTACTAAATATTAGCAGAATTGAAAAAAAATGGAAAAAGATAATAAATATTTTGATCAGCAAGAAATGATGCTAAGCTGTGTTACTTCTGGGGGAGAAGGTAGTATTTTGTGTACTCCACGAATAAGATCAGAGTGATCTCTCTCTCATCTGGCTCAAGCAGTCCAGGCTACAGAACTGGTAAATTGAGATTAAGCAAAGAAGATGAATTTTAAAATGACTACTTCATTTTATGCCACTGTTTTAGCATTTTTGTTTCCTTTCTGTGTCTCAGTATTTCAAGCAATGATCACATAGACATGCTCCACCATGCCAGAATAAATAAAGGCACAAATAAGACAATATGTGGGAGAGAATTATTTACAGTTGTGCTGAAGCAGGAAGAGGAAGATGCTGCTCAGGTGGCTTCAGGTTAGGAAGGACATGTAAAGAATTCTGTATGCTCCAGTCTATAAGGTACCCATCACACTGCTAGGTGCTCACTAAGTGTTCTCTGGGGAGCTGATCTTCTCCTCCTCCCCCTCCCCCTCCTCCTTTTCCTTCACCTTCTTCTACCCTCCCTATAATTAGTCGTGTTCACCTAGACTTCAAGAAAGTCTAAAGAACATTTGTGGCTGGAAGCCAAGTTAACGCTTGCTTGTGTTTTCTAGTTTGTGTTTACCATTTTGAGAATCAAGAATTCATTTAATACATTTTCAATAATTTAGAAAAGTTTTCTCTTTTAACTTTCCAAAGATTTCTCAATTTCTGAAAGGTGAAATGTTATCAGAAATTCACTTCTGGGCTCAGATACCCTCATTGTAGCCTGCTTTCCATTTTCACTTCATTTCAGTGCTTTTCCATGATGCACTAAATGTGAATTTCAATCATTGGTATTTTTACCTTCGGGTATATGTGGCTGTTTGCCAAAATCAACAGAAAGTCACAATTAAGCATAGGACATCTGCCCATAGCAACAATTTACTTGAATGTTTAGAGAAACAAAATAGAACATTTCAAAACATATAAACAAACTAATATATTATTGAATAAAATGAAAAATTTGCATGAATTTATTGGTTAAAATACAAAAGTTCAAAGACTGTTTGGGATCATAAAAGGCAATTTTAGAAATGTTTCTAGTCTTCTCAATTGGTGTTTACTTGATTTATTTCTTTAGCTTTTTCTCTAAAGGGGACTGAGGCATACAATAGAATATTTCTATAAAAAGTTACAGAATTTTGTTCACTGGGATATTTTGAATTAAATGTTTTAGAAACCTATAGCAATTTCAAAGCAAATGCAATAGAATAACATGCAACCAAAAAATACATGAGAATTCAGAAGATACTAATTCTTGGTTTATATACTTTGTTATAACATTATTACAGCCTTTTAATCATAATATAATAGCCTATTCATTGACCTATTGTAGCCAAATCACATATTTCTTTAAAGGAATAATTTTAGTGAACAAAGTATTTGTTCCTTGGTTCCCTTTGAAACCAATAAGGCATGTAGTTCTCTTTAAATTTACATTTGTTATGCGATACTAAGTATTTTATGGGTCATTGTATATGTTTTTTAACAGTGGTTTTATGTAGTTAAAGAAGATACCTTTTTTTTAGCATAATACATATTTTAGTAGCAGTTTTATCCAGTTTTAAAAGTCTAAATTATACAGATTCTAAATGCATTTAAGCAATAGATTTGTTTTTAAAGAGATATGTCATTAGGAACAATTAAGAATTGAACTTGTAGCTTACTCAATATGTGTTTGCCTTTTGATATTAAATATACACAAGTCTGTCAAATTATTGAGCAGTCAGGGGAAAAAATCTGCAAAGTTTAATTTAGAAATAGCTAATATGAAAAGCATATGAACAATGGAGAGGGTAAATGAGGAATGTCTGAGCTCTTTATTTGTCTCCAGTGTTGTTATAGATCCTATTGCATTTTAACTCCTTTGTTCCCATCTCCTGATGTTTATCTTGATTCTTCCATGTTCACCTGGCTAATCTGAATACTAACCATAACAAATAGATGTTTGGAATCATTAAAGTGATGACTTTCACAGGGCCTATTATCATTTATCATGGAAATGAATTCAGCCCACTGATAGTAATTTAGCCCACAGGTAAAATGAGCATCATATGTTTATAAAATGAGTTTTTCAAGTGTTTAAGTTTCTCAAAATGTTGTTAAAATATTTAATAAGTTCATAGGACATAGTTTAATCCCATCAATCCCCAAATTCTTTGCTTCCCCATTATAGAAAGATGGTGGTTAAGAGATGGTCTTCTATCATTTTCCAGTGAATAAAGAATATTCTCATGTGTCCCTGAGTTATGTGTGTTCTCTGCAGACTGGTAGTGAGCATAGGCTCCAGAATTTAACTCCTGACCCTATCCTCTAAGAGCTGTATAATAGTGCTATAATTTCCTTTTTGAAATATATGTGACTATAGATGATTGGAAATCATAAGAAGGTGCTCAGAACCACAATTCCCATGTTCCCAAACTACGAGCTGAGATACCCAGCTGGTGCTATTGAAAGTCCCTTGGGGCATTGCATAGTACTTTCAACTTATGGGAGAAACCACATGGCTGCTAGCCCCTGGTAGTTTAGTTTCAATTAGATTATCCCCAAATGAGGATGGTGCTGTCTGGCTAAGAAGTTGTACAGTGCCCACTAGGCATAGGTAGTTCACTAATTGTGTTTATTTAAGAATTAAGTGGAATTTTTTTTTGTTCAAACTTATGTGTATTATTTCCTCACATAGCTACTGAGCTTCAGGATATAAGTAATTGAATTGTTTGGGCCTAACCACTTATGTACAGCTGTCAGGTATTTCACTGAAAGGTATCTGGAAAATATTACTGAGATATTAAGGTGCTGGAAATCAAATACATTTGTAAACTCTTTGATTGTATTTATCTCCGGCATGGACAAGAGTAGCCATTTTTGGTGGTGATGATGGTTAAGAAGATAGAAACCACTCCTTTAAATTTCTTGAAAATTCCTCAAATTATTTTAACTTTTTTTATTGTGTAATAACAGCTGAAGAGGAGAGAGTGTGAGAAAAAGAAAACTGAAGGAGGAAAGTGGGTATATCTGATTTGAGGGTTGGTTATGAAAGCAGAGTCAGGAAAACAGAAAACCTCTTATGGACAGCCCCGATCCAGCCAATTGCAGGGACTCAAGTTAAGAGCATCTGTGCAAAAGAACCAGAAACCAAGGAGAGTTGAGCGTGAACCAGTGAAAGTAGCCTCCAGAAGCACTGTGGAGGGTTAACGACGTAAGGTGACCAGGGTGCAGGAAGCATGTGTATTCAGAAGAGGTGTCTGTGTTCCTGACAGAAAGCTGCTCAGCTGCTAGTCACTCTTGCCCACAGCTCAGGAGGCGTGTAGGGGGATCATTGGGTGGAGTTATAATCAGAGTCTGTACAGGACACTTAGCCAGAATTGCCACTACCATGAAAACAGACAATGGAGAGGCAGTAGGGACATCACATCCTCCTTCCCCACTCCTTCACCTGTTTAGGACCCCTGAATGGAATGGATGGGCTGAAGTAGTGAAAAAATTGTGAACTGTTAATCTGTACCCTGACTTTTCCTCTCAGTGAATAGACTTGGGAAACAATTGTCACATCTGGATAACATTTCCTTACTAGAAATCGAGAACACAGTTAGCTAATCCCTTTTATATATCCCTATATGAACATATATTCTTTTAACTCCCTTCTCTCAGCCACAATTTTTCCCAAGTTATATTACTTTCTTTCCATCAAAGGAACTATGCTACACTTAATAAGCTATCTAAATAATAAAATTTAATTTTAATTTTCACAACGTCTCCTCTCTGGAGAAGACATTCTCCAAAATGAGTTTGTATTTCATTTTAAGTTATGAGTAATTTTCACTCTACCTTTGGTAATAATTGCAATCTTGAAACCTGCTATGCTTAGTTTAAGGAAAATTTGAGTAAGAATATTTTCATAATCATCATTTGGTCATATAATTTTTAACTATTTGTATGTAAAATACTATATTATAAATATATTTAAAAACTTTTAGGGTGTATGTGGGAAAATTCCACTAAAGTTTGCCTGGATAAACTAAAACTACATTGAGCATGAAAACCTACAAGTAAATAGATACTTTTGATGAACTTTCTCAAATAACTGACCTCGATAATCTGAAATAGTGATAACTATTTGCAACTCTTTGTTGCTCCCACAAAGTTCTTTCTTTAGAGATTTTCGGCAAATCTTTAATGCTCAAAATAGCCTATTCACTAGATTTTTCTGTGGTTTCCTTGTCACTGATGCATATTAATGACATCAGACAAATAAAGTGCCTTTTATAGTCGCTTGCCTCAAAGCATTGTAAACAACAAATATGGAATAATTTAAAATTCATTTGTGATTTGTGGCTGTAAACTTGACTGCTGGACTCGAAGTGTTCTTGATAGGTGTACATGGTGGATTCCATGCACATATTTTAAAACTGGCTTCAGTCAAATGAGAGTACTTTCAAGCACAGTGTAATAGCTATGCATATGTCACAAGTAGTTATTGAAAATAACTGAAAAATAGCTGTTAAAAAGTTGATTTTCCAAGGTAAAAAAAAAAATTAGGGTCATGTGTTATAGACCTACATTCTTTTCATAGAAAATACTTTCATTTATGGATGAGAACATTTGATGTATCCTTGAAATAGAAAATATTATTTTGCCAACTATGCCACATTCTTTACATGTGTGTACATATGTGTGTGTATGTATATATGGGTATTTTGGATTTTACAAGTAATATTTATATTTGATGCCTTATTAATATCTAATTGCATGCAGCATTTTCTGTTGCATTCACAGATTCTCTGAAGACATATAATATTTAAAAATTTCCTTGGTTAATCCAAAGAATGGATAAAGTAATGTAAAAACATTCTAATTTATATTGTAGCATATTGAATTTAAAATGCTGTGGGGATTTATTAAAATTCACATTATTTTTCCATCAGTGCAATTGCATTTTAAGTGATAAATAATCCAGAAGAGTTCATTTGTTTAAAGAAAAAAACTAAATTAGAAAATATTTTCCGTGTCTAAAGATGTAGATATTTTTTATAATGAAAAAGATTCTGTGTGAGGAAACTGTAATTAGAACCAATTTATCCATTTCTTCATAGAGTTCACTTAATGAGCAAGTATATAACCTATTCTTAATTTGTAATTCTTTGACCATTTACATAAATAATACATTTCAAATATGGATAGGACTCATGATACTAAGTCATTCATTCTTTTATGAATGCTTAGCACATGAAATAAATTTCAGTTCACTCCTTTATTTGACAAATATTTATTGGGTGCCAAAAGCTTTTCATATATTTTTCCAGGTGTAGGAAATACATAGAACAATGACCAAGGTGGATTAAATTCCTGTTCTCTTGATTGTAACATTTTACTGAGGCAATCCCTCTCTAAAGACAACAAAGTAAAATATAAAACATGTCATAGAGTGATTGTTGTGGAGAAATAAGAGTAGGCAGAGAGGACAGAGGACAGAGGGGGACAAGTTCTCACCAAGGAGGAGGTATTTAACTCTTGGAAGGCAAATAGGGCTCATGGATGAGTAGATTAACTGAGTTCAGTGAGGTATTCTAAGTTGTCTTTTATTCTGATTTGAGAAGTCAGTGATGGTTTCTGAACTAGGGGGAACAAGACCAGACTACACAGTGAGGAGAGGAGGCTGTACCTGGTGGAAGGTTGGAGCCAGTCACAAGCTTTAGCAGTCAGTGGGGAAGACACATGGTGGCTTCAGTTAGGGATATTGCAGGTGCACTGACTTACTGGATGTGGATGGAGAGGAAAGGAAAACTAAGAGTTATTCCGTGAGTTTTGTCCTGAGAAGTTGTAAGAAGTCGATTTACTGTGTGGGGAAGATTGTGAGAACTGCAAATTTGGTAAATACTATCCTGAGTCTGAAATTTGGGGTGATGCAAATTTGAGAGTTCCATTTCTTCAAAACCTGTAAGTAGAATAATAATGTATTATAATTTTTGTTTTTAATTTGGACCAAAAGGGCTATTAAGTGACAGAGTAGATAATTTAGTTATTTTTCTTGTATTCAGGACATTTCATTTGCTCTTCTAATGGTAGCTAATTGTTTTTGGATTCTGAAAGTCTATTGTTGGTGGTTGTTATGATTTGTGGACATTAGCAATTGAGAGGGATCTTCTTTACCTGTAATGGTGAACTCTGACAATAGTAATACTGAAAGCAATTGCATTTTTATTCTCTAATCCAATTAAATATTAGAATTTGCTGTTTAGGGTGCTGAAACCATTTTTCTTATGTTGTTACCAACACTTGTCTTAGTGGTTAAAGCACATAAAATAAAATTTACAGAATTAAGAAAATCATGTAGTGCCAAGTGTAATCTGATAAATTTTACTAAGATTCAGTATCTGTTCTGACATCAGAGATTTTTTTGTGTAATCAAGTTAAACAAAAAAGAGATGAATGGTTAGTTAAATAGGTAAAAGAAAGTGTAATATGCACCTTCAAATTTCTCCCTTGAGAACATTCTTCATGTAAGGTGAAAGCTGTTGGATTTTAAACATTGCAAATAGGCAACTTGTTTTTTTTTAACATCATCATGCTTGATAGTGTTCTCTCCTATGGGGAAAATTTCTTGTTAGACTTACTTTGAAACTGTAGAAAATACTCATTTGCTTGCTTTTGCCGAAGTGTAAATTTTGCAAAAGTTACAAAAAAATTTTTTATAGATTTTAAATATCTGAAATGTCATTTGTCTTTTCTGGGGAATTTTGTGGTTTTTCTGTTTTTCCTGGATTAGTCATTTCTCCCACTCTGAAGGGTAGCTAGCCATTCCTTCTGTTCTTCTCTGTACCTCCATGCTTCTGGTGACTTTTTTTTTTTTTATTCCTGGTGATTTCTCGTTCCTGCTATACCTCATTTTCATTTAAAGCTAGTGCTTTAGTTCCTTGCCATACACCCATCACCCTTGTTTAACTAACATTTCATTATGAAAAATCTCAAACTTACAGAAAAATTGAAATAATTATATAGTGTAGATCTATATACACACCTAGATTTTATAATAAGCATTTGACTATAATATCTGCATCACATGTCTGTTCTTGTATCTGTTCCTCTGACCATTTTCCAATTCATCTAATTTCTATTCATTTTCAAGCAATTGCAGATGTCAGTATAATTCATCCTCAGCAGTTCTATCTGCAGCCATTAACTGGAGTTCAATGTTGTTAACAGATTTTATAATCTCTCCCGAACCTCACCACCCCTTATATCACCTTTCCCTTCCCTCTCCCTCTTATCTTTTGAGCCCTTATGGTGTTTATTGATGTCCTAGTTTTTGACAGTATTTTTCATTATTGAATAATGTGTATGCAAATATCCAGTATTTGTTTTTATCATTCTGACTTGCTTGACTACACATAATTTTCTCAAACTCCCTCCATTTTACTGAAAATGGTTGCATTTTATCTTTCTTAATGGCTGCATAGTATTCCATAGTGTAACTATACCACACCTTCTTCTTCTAGTTGTCTTTTAGCAGACATTTAGCCTACTTTCAAGTCCTGTCTATTGTGAAAAACGCTACTATGAACACTGTAGAACATGTTTTTATTTGTTAGTTTATTTGCACTGATGGTTTCATATTCTTTGGATAGATGCCCAAGGTCAGGATTGCTAGGTCATACAGTATTTCTGTTTAGTTTTTTAAGGGTAAATCCACATCACTTTCCAAATAGTTTGACCTGTTATATTCCTACCAATAGTTTAATCAGGTTCTTCTTTCTCTGAATCCTCTCCTGCAGTTGTTGTTTAGAGATTCCAGATCTTTTAAATGTAAAATCCCCTTGCAACTCAAGATACAGATCTCAGGTAAGCCTTTGATGAGTTTAACAAACATATACCATTCTGTAATCCAGACTCTTATGATGATGCAAAGTATTACTAGCCTCAGAAAGTTACCTTTTTTTAATTTTTGGACTTTATTTTTTTTTCTTATATATATTTGACATCAATTTTGATCCCAATGGAATTCCCACCACCATTTCACCAGTGCACCATCACCTCAGTCCCTTGTGCTCTCATGCCATTCTCTCCCCCCCCAACACACAAAGCGATTCTCATTTGTCCTTGTCTTTTTGTTTTTGTTGTGTTGTAATTTTTTAAAATTATTATTGTCCTTTTCCTTGGTCCATTATTTGGTTCCCTTGTATTTCTCCTAGGAGTGAAACCATCCAATGTTTTTCTTTTACCTTCTGATGTATTTTGCTGAACACAAACCCTTCTAGCAACATCCATGCTTCTACTTCTACAAATGACCCTAGTTTATCTTTTTTGATTGGAGAATAGTATTCCATTGTGTATATGTACTAGCTTCTGCACAGCAAAAGAAACATTAACTGAAACAAACAGACATACCACTGATTGAAAAAAAATTTTACATGCCACAAAACCAGTAAGGGATTAATCACAAAGATATAGAAAGAACTCACAAGGCTCAAGAAAAACAAAGTAAACAATCCAGTCAAAAAATGGGCAGAAGAACTTAAAAGACCCTTCTCCAAAGAGGAAATGCAATGTCTAACAGGTAGATGAGAAAATGATCGATATCCCTCATAACCAGGGAAATGCAAATTAAAACCACAATGAGATACCACCTTATGCCAGTAACAATGGCACATATTTAAAAAAAAAAAACCTAGCAACAACAAATGCTGAGGAGGATGTGGAGAGAAGAGAACTCTTCTACACTGCTGGTGGGAATACTAATTAATCCAACCACTATGGAAAGCTGTATGGAGGTTCCTCAGTCTGCTAAAAATGGAACTACCATATGACCCAGCAATCCCACCCCCAGGGATCTATCCAAAGGACAAAAACACTGATTCAAAAGAATACATGCACCCCTACATTTATTGAGGCACTATTTACAATTAGTAGACCTGGAACCAACCTTAAATGCCCAAACAAAGATGATGGGATCAAGAAAGTTACCTTTTCTCAGTGAGTTTCTGCTAACAATTCCTCACCAATAACTACTACTTTGATAGTTTTCTATCATAGATAATTTTTGCCAGCTTTAGAACACCTTATCAATGGAGTTACACTGTGCGTATTCTTGTGTGTAAGGCTTTTTTCACTCGGTATTGTTTTTGAGATTTAGCAATATTAATCTGACATTCCTCTTTTTAAAATGTATTTCCTCTTTCACCTAATAAGTTATGCCTCCAAATGTTATAATTATTCAGTCTTATTTAAATTAATCAATACACTGTACCTTATTTGAATTTCTAAAATACCACCTATATTGAGAAGAGATTTTGTTGGAAACTTGAAATGAATGGTTTTAGGAATATTTTTGTGCCCACAAATCTCTTCTCTTTAGTTGCCTCTTTTAGGCAGTCACTTATCTCCTAAAGGTCCTCCTTTTAGACAGACATATTGGATTTCCCCTGCAGAATCAGCTCTCTAGCTCCTATTTATCTCCACAGTCATGTTAGTTTGAACACACTAGAAGGACTTTCCTCTGTCCATATGTAATAATGAAAAAGTCCTTTGTGGAAGTATGTTTGAAGAATGAATAGAAAGTCCTGGGTAATTCTGTATGTAGTCCTCCATTGCTTCAGACCATGGCAAAATATAAAAGGTTTCAGACTCATTAAAACCTTTATCCTGAGATTGTGAACCATCAAGATATGCTGATCTCTACAAAAACAGTTTTCAAAGGGAGCTTGATATTACCTCAAGCAATCATTTGTACTAGAGTGACGCTATAATATCTGTCTATAGCCACTTGATATCAGAAATCTCTGGTTTGATTTATATACTACCCTTTTCAGAGTCTTTTAGGAGCAAATCAGGGAGGCCAATTTGGTGTACTCTTCGGTCTAAGTACCCTTCATGACTAACTAGCACACAGCATAATTGCATGCCTTAGAATTCGACCACTCTAAGTCTGAGCCCAGGAAAAGGGACCTGTCTAGAAGGTGATATAATTTATCCTCCTATGAAAAATTCCTTTCAATTACCATTGTGGATCATACAGAAGAATTACTGTATTTGATTAAAAGTGAGGCCAAGAATCCAATTTTTGCATTTTCTCTCTCTTGCTTGTGTTTTCAACTAATATTGTAGAGCCTTTTTATTTACTCAACCAGATTGACAAGATTATAAATGAGAGCTGTGTGTGGAAGCCTCTAATTTTTCATAAGTAAATGAATTAATTTATCATTGCTGTTGAGTTTTATTGCTGTCTCCATGCCAGACTGCCCTGCTCCTTTATTCCCCCTTTTGCCTTCTAAACATTGGATCCATGTCATCGTGTTTGACAGGTTTCTGATTCCCCTGTCAGATGCAATTTGGTGCTAATCACATTTCCTTTGCTCAATGTCAATGATACAAGCCATGCATAATATTCCTATATGTCCACTCACTCACTTGCAGTGCAGCTGGAATATCTTGGGCATTAATCTGATAGAATGCCACATTGAAATGCAAAAATGATGCTTTAGCACTAAGATAATGTGGTCAGGCAGATGTGCAATAGATAAGAGAGGCTAAACTGGTGATCTTTCCTAAGGTTTGATGAATTTTATTTCATTTCTGAATGTCTCTTTACAAACCTAAGACTTTGTAATCAGTGCTGGTTCATTAGACCTTCAGAATTTTTAATAGAACTCATTCATTGTCCATGTATGAAGGAATGAGGATTATTTTTCCCATTAAAAAGCAAGTTATAGCTGATTATTTTTAATGTTGAAGAGTATCCCTGACTAAGATCATGCACTTTATCAAATGAATGAAAGTAGCTACAATTTAGAAAACTGTTCACAGAATAGTGTGTCAGTTTCTAGCCCAGATAAAGTCCCAAACAATAGAATTTCCATTAGATCATCTTAGACAAATACAAAGTAAGATGGTAGTATTTTAGCAAATTCAGGAAGGAGGTGATTGTTCTTTTTTGAAGTCTAGTTAGATGTTTTGATAGAAAAGAAAGAGAGAAAGCATTCAAGAGAGAAAAACAACATAAGCAAGATCAGAGGCATTGGAAAATGGTGTTTATTCAGTGAAATAGTAGTTGTGTATTGTAAAATACAGGAGAAAAGCAATTCAGGAACATGTGGGAAAGGTCCTAATTTTGTTAACAAGAGGGAATAGCCTTTATTTTGTTAAAGAACAAGCTTGTGTCATGATTAAATTTGAATTTTTAGGAAGAAAGATTTGATAGTAGTATGGAAGGAGGATTGAAGAAGAAATGCAAAATTATAGTAAATTGAGGCTCTTATAATAAAGGCTAGGCAGGAGATAAGGGCTCAAAGTAAGACACTCATGGTGAAGTGAAAAAAGGTATGACAGGTGCAAACAGAATGTATACTTTATATATTTGGATGGCTGTGGTGGGATACAGGGTGACATGGGAAAGAAGAAGAGAGAAGGAACAAAGATGTGTTTTCAAGTTTCTGTGATACATGGTACTAGAGATGATGAAGACTTTTAAATGAGAAGACTGATAGAAGTATGGATAGGATAAGAAACTGACTTTATGGTGGGTTATGCTTAATTTGAGGTTCCTGTGTGACATCTAACTAGTGTTGAACTGTGATCAAGAGGTAGAGATATTTGATAGTCATTTTCATCTATACAGTAAATAATTGAAGTCATGGAAATATTTGTTATTATCGTGGAGGTGAGCATAAGACTAAGGAAAGAAAAAACAACTGAATAATGTAATCTTAGGGAAAAGGCTATATTTAAAGGAAATATTATACCAAAAGATGAGAAAAGAGGTAAATAAGCAACTGTCCAATGAAAAGGAATATCATGGACGCTGATGTGTGTTAGAAGATGGTTAATGCTATCATATAAAGTAGAATAGTTTAAAGGAGGATTCAAGAGTGTCTGTTGAATTAATAATGTAGGAGAGGGTTGGTTTTTTTTTTTTTTTTTCTATTTAGAGAATATTTACTGGTGCTTTTCAAGAGCAAAGACATTAGCTGTGGAGTGGTAGAATCACTGTTCTTGGTTGAGAAGTGCATGAATGATGTGAGACTGAAGACAGATCATGCTGACAACTCTTCTAAAAAAAAAAATCCATGGTAAAGAGGAAGAGGGAAGAGCACTGGGTTTGAAGCTTGAAGAGCACATGAATACATAGAATGCTTTTTCTCAGTAGGAGACAGAATGCCTCCGAGGGAAGGACTTCGAAGGACTTCGGTTGTCAGGAGTTGAAATATCTTAAATATTACAATGTGTCCCAGAAAATGTCACTGTATCCCACAAAATATTTTTTTTCCCTTTATTTAATTTCTGATGTTGGGTTTGCTGTATATTGTATGAGTAGCATTGACTGAGTTCATGGGAAGTACATACGTTGTATCAGTGCTATGAAGCTTGTCAAATTGACAGAGTGATTGTAGGACTTTGGAGCCATTGTAGTTGTGCAGGTTGTACCCTGAGAGAGGACCTGTGTCTCTGTTCATTGGCTGCTATCGGCTGCCTTACTGGTGGTATTATTTTGTTCTACAGTGCTTTATGTGTAACTTGGCCTTTGAAAATTAATTAAAAATATTTATATTTTATTGAATTGTACAGGATATTCTACTCAGCATTAATTATGTCAAGTGCTAAAAAGAGAAAACATGTTGGCATGTTTAGCTAGCATGTTTAGCTAGCAACCAGTTAAAATTATTTTCTTATATGAAAAATTTCAGTACACTGTATATTTTAACAACTTATTTTTTCATTTATTTTGCTTGTGCTGGAAAGATGACACTTTTGAATGATTTTTAGAAATTTGATTCATTGCTGTTTTATGTATTTATGGAAATTATTTTCATATGAATCTTGATAACTGCTGTTTATATGAGTAAATAAGTTCCATTAAAAGTTGCCCAGAAAATACAGTTTTAAAATGAAGTTATATGTTAACAATGTCTGCTCAGATTTTGTTTTTATGATTTCCTGTGAGATTTGCTAAATGATGTGATACCTGATACTGGCTCCAAAAAAATGCCTACTCCTCTTGAGACAATGCCAGTGGAGAACATACACTTAATTATCATTTTTGTACTTGCAGGCCATTTTGATTCACAAAAAATGGTACCCACAGTTTCTGAAGTTGAAATATTGAAAATTACAAGTCAAATATTAATCTGAGTTGATTAATATTTGATTAATCTGAATTGAGTTTCAATGTGACTCAAAGATTTAAGGGACTAACGATATATTCTAAAGGTGTTTTTTACTTTGATGATGTAGTATTTGATGAACGGTCTTGCAGGAAGAAGCTCAGAAAAGCTGGAGGGACTCTGGAAAGCCTTAACACAGAGGACAGAAGCCTTTGTGAGGGAAGGAGAACCTAGGGACCTAGGCCCCCTGCATCTCATCTTAAAGTAGCTAAAGGATAAAAAATGAGCGGTGTGACTATGCCACCAAAGCAGGGATCTGCTGAACATTCATCTATAGGAAATTCTCAAAGGGGAGAAAGGCCACCCAGGGACAACCTGAAACAAAAACATCTCAGCTTTCACTGGGGAAGATGCTTCCCTTTTCAGGCTGTTAGAAGTATTAAGAGAGTGAATTCTTCCCATGCAGTTATTAATGGGACACTGATACACAATGCCGGCAGCTGCTTGTTGCCTGTTCGCGCTGATCATTCTAAATTTCAAAACGGTATTCTCAATTAAGTGGACATTAATTTCTTAAACCATTTTTCTTTAATTTTAATATTCAAAAAGAAAAGTTAAAAGCACAGACATTCACTGTAATTCCGTGGACTAAAAATCTATCAGGATATCAGTTAGTTACTATTAAAGTTATTAAAGTCATCTGTGAATACTCCTTTGCAAGATTCAGCACCCTCTTAAATAATTGTGAAGACAACTGTTCGCGAGTATAAGTCCTTATCATGTATGCAATTCTGTAGTAGAAACATTGAGGATTTAAGAAAAAGTTTCACTGTCCCAGCTTTTGGAAAGTTTGAAATTTAATGGAAAAGCTAAAACATGAACACATATCAAACTATTCACAAACTAAAATAAGTGAAAATGTAATGCAAATGACATCTGTAAGTGTTGAATTGGGTTCATAGTAATGGAATGATCAGTCAATGAGGTTAATAAAAGATAACTTCCCAGAAAACAAATACTGAGCAAGGATTTCAATGAAGAGAACAGTGTAAATTGAAGCTGGAGGAAAGGAGAAATTCTGTTACACACATACGAAAACACACATAAAGGTACAAGAGGCTAGCAACTGATGCAGATATGGGAATGTTAGTTTCCCTTTAATAGATAGGAAGAAATTATTAGGGAGATTTAAAAATTGCAAAGTGCATTGTGTCGCTACATCTACACCTTGGCAAATAGAAATCTCAAGACTGAAGTGGGAATTTTATGTCTTTCTATGATAATGGTGAATATGAAAAAAAAAGATAAATAACTGAATATTTTATTGAGTGCACACTCTGAATTTGGTATTATAGCAAAGTGCCCCCTACCAACCTCATCCCTTTTGATATGTAATATTCATTTTATATGTAATATGCATATGTGATTTTTTACATTGTGCTATCATTGGTTTCCAACACTGTGCATGATTTAGAGGCCTAGGATCACACCTACTCAGATGTATGTTACCACACCACACCCACCAGCAAAGCGCCAATATTCCTTTACCATATATTTTGACTGGTAATAGTAAATTTAGATGCTAAATTCAAAGTAACGAAAAACAAAAGATACCTATACAAGAACAAATTTAGTTGAAAAACATGAGGGCTCTTGAAATCTAGGTGAGGCTTAAAGTAGGGAATTTATGAGTGAGCATGACTCAAACCAAGGAGAAGAAGCAGGAACTAAATCTACTTTTAGAAGGAATAATCTAGTCAGGATGTAATTCCACAAGAAGTTGGGACAAAACATTCTTAGCGTGCCAAGCAAGTAACATGGACTGAGGTTAGGTCTCATCCTCAACTGCACCCCCGATGGTGCCACACCAGAGGGAGCGGGACAGCATCTAGAACCTTGGCTCCCATAGTGAGTGCCAGGGACTTGGATTTGTCGGCATCCAAGCAAGGACACATGAAAGTGAATCCTTACAGAAAATCAGGAACCTCTCATGAATGGGGAATGGATGAGGTGTGGTCAAATATTGAGAAATATCTACTCTACTGTCATTGAACCTTGAGTGGACAATTGGAGCAGGTTCATCCTCGAGTCTTTGGCATACACAGGGGCCACTTAATAGTTTATTCAAACTCATATGTATCAAGCAGTTTTTTTTTTCCCTAAAGAAGTTCCTAGGTGAAATAGCTCACCAAGGAAAATAGCACACCCTTCACCACTAAGAATGGAACCTGAGTATTACTAATTAAGTCCCAATTCGAATTATGTTAATGAAGCTGCTGAGGGACTAAGCAGCTAGAAGTCCCAATATGCTGTGATACCATGCAGTGCTCCTACAAGGTCTCTTCACAGCATGTGAGCTCTATCTGTGAAAACATTTTGTTATTTCTCTCTGAAGCAAACCAGAACTCCACAGCAGTTTTTAAAGGTTTTTTTCACCTAGTAATCTGTCCCCTCTGGACCATTGAACTCCTAATTTCCAATGTAGTATCCCAGCACCCAAAGATAGACCTTCACAATTTCCTAATAGCTAACTTTTAGCATACTCTTCAAGCTAGTTTTCCCATTATTTTAAGAATGACAGTTGCAAATACATTTGCCATTCTTTTGATATTAAACATTAGGTATATATATTAAAGTTTCTAAACTGTGACACCTAAGTGACAAAAAATAGCTTAAGTGACAAAAGAGCTTCCTCTGTGAACTGAAAGCCAAGTTAATACTGAAATGGTTTTTATTGCTGGATGAGAAGTTGATTTTAGTAGTATGATTTGAATTCTTGGGAAAACAATCATATACTGCAGCGAGAATTATTATTAGTGATCCATATAGAGTTCCAAAATGAGGCTAAAAAAGTTATTTTCACCAGTATTTTAACAGAGAATGTGATCTGCTGTAAGATAGTGTGTCTTTAGCAATACTAAAGGCATTTGAATAATTACAGAAGATCAATCAAGATTTATAACTGTTTATGTTTAGAGAATTATTCTGGCTATTTTGGATTATAACCTTAAAACTTTTATGTGACTAGTTTGGATTGGCATAGGAATCTTTTCTATTAAAGAGGAATTATAATGAAGATAAATAATCTAAGATGAGATAGAGTCTTATTTTTTTAAAGGTTTATTTTATTTGTGCATATAAGAACTGGGGTACAGGCCAGAGGCATAGGGGGTGAGAGGATTCACCAGAGACAGAGCAGGGAACAGAACAGACAGATCTACTGAAATATACTGCTGAGGGGAGCAGTGGGCACAGCAGGAGAGGTCTGCTGCACCTTGTGGGTCAACTCCCTGCCTGGTGGCAGGGATTGAACTTGTGCTTCAGTGGCTGTGGTTTGCTTCACAGTACATTGCGTAACCCACTGTGCCACCAGGGAGGCCCTGAGATAGAGTCTTGGTAAAAAATTACAAAAAATTTTCTATATGCCCTTCTGTTCCTTAATAAGACATAATCACTAGAAATTATATGGCTAGAACATTGGTAGAAACAAATAGACATAAACATGTATATATACATATATGCGTATATATACATATGTATTTTTTAAAATATGTGGGAATAGATGTTTCAGCTATCTATTTCAGTAACAATGTGGTAAAGCTCAGTGACTTAAATAAAGCATATAGCTGTTGTGCTGTCCTCGAGAATCCATGTTAGCTCTGCTGTTCTGGTTTGGTCTGTATTATGCATCTTTCAAGACTTTTGGGCCAGGTGGGAAGATCTGCTCCTGTAGGCTCTGTTCCTTCATATAGTTGAGACTTGACTGGTTATTAAGTGATCTATGACGAACTGGATGGGGGAAAAGAGTTTCTCTACAAGGAATCTCTTAACCTCCATTAGGCTGGATCTTGTTCTCTGAGTGGTGGCAGGTGGTAGTGCTCTAAAGGAGGGAGCAAAAATGTGCAAGATCTCTGACTACCTAGACTTGAAAACACACAATATCAGTTCTCCCAGATCCTACTGGGCAAAATAAGTCACAGAGCCAGCCTAGATTCAGGGAGTGGGGAAATCAACTCTACCTTTGATGAAAAGTACATAAGTGTCATGTTGTGAAGGCACATTCCCCTAGGAGGGGGATAACTGAAGGCATTGAAAACACAAAGCATGTACACACACACACACACACACACACACTGAAAGAGTTCCATAATATGATTTGATGTATAAGAAATATAGAGTTCTAAATCTTTTAAATAAAGGGTAATAAAGAAAACTGCTTCTGGGCAGGAGATTCTTCAAAGACACTTGGTCAAACTCACATCTAAGGGCTATGGTTACGTGAGGATCCCCAACCCAAACAGAAGAGAACTTTGACTAAACTGATTGTGAGTAGCTTTGGGCAAATGAACTTACTCTTCTCCTTTGCCTCTGGCACTTTCTGTAAACCTAACTTCAACTTTTGAATTTGTTCCTGCTTCAAGAATGACAGTGTTAGAATGGAATCAGTAAGATTACAGCTGACCAGCTGACAGACTGGAGAAGTAAGACTGGTCTACCTTTCCACTCAGACAGTATATCTTATGTGAAAATGTCCCCCTTTAGAACTGGGCATTGACCTCCCTGGTCTCACTTTGTCTGTACTCTTCACAAAGGAGTCATTTCATTATCGTTCCAGTGTATCACATGTCCCAATTCACCAAACCCATCTTCTTGGTCACTACTTGTTTTGTACAATTGACTCTCTTCCTCAGTGTTTTTTTTCTACATTGTAGCAATCCTAAATATAACCAAGATATTTTCTATAACATTCATGGACATTTTAAATATGCTTCTAAAAAGAATTTGCTGTTAAAAGGATACCATTATAGGTATCATAGGTACACGTACTTTTTTGGAAATAGGTATACTACCTCTGGAACTTTACAGGGAAAGATCATTTTGGGGGACCAGCCAAATAATAACTAATGGACATAATAATATTTTTTCTTTTTTTAAAAAGATTTATTTATGCATACAAGCACTGGGGTACAGGCCAGAGGTGTGTGTGTGGGGGTGAGCGGATTCACCACAGACAAAGCGGGGAGCAGAACAGGCAGATCAACAGAAGTACAGTGCTGAGGGGAGCAGCGGGCAAGGCAGGAGAGTTCTGCCACACCATGTGGGTCCCCTCCCTGGCTGGCAGCAGGGATCGAACTCGTGCTGTAGTGGCTGAGGTTGCTTCATAGTGCGTTGCTTAACCCACTGCGCCACCAGGGAGGCTCCATAATAACATTTAATTGACAATGAATGCTAAAGATTCCCAGTAATCTCAATTTCAGACTTGCCAATGTTGACGATAAAGAATGAATCAAGACAATTCATTTGTTTTTATTTCATATGAATAAAATATCTCAGTATTTTATGGTTAGATAAATAAAACTAATAGATAATAAAGTGAGAAATAACTGATGAGAAACTGTTAAGCACTAAAATGAAACAAATATTCTCCCATACTTAAATATTTATATGAAATTTAATTCCAGCAAGAGTGAGGTTAGGCAGTGTCTTTGAAGAAGATTTAATAAATGTGAATTGGATAAAAAAATTATTTCCTTTTCATTTTATACATTATCAAAAGATCAACAAAATGAGAAGCTTATATAAATAAATGTTGATTCTTCCTTAGAACTTAGGCATTTGGGAGAAAGTTATTTCCCTTAGAATCTTGGGAAAACAAAAATGAAAACAAGTAGTGTGTTTCAGTTCATAAGACATAATTATTTTTCTTATTCATTGTTTTGACTACTTTGTATAATTTAATTCTTCCCAAATCCAACTCTATCCCTGCTTCCATTACAGTTAGCGGGATGACATTAACTTTTAATTTGCTCAGAACATTGTGGCTACCCAAGTTTAGTTCCTTAATTCCCCTTCCTTTGACATGAAAACCTTGGCATGTTTCCACTTACTTCTATTTGCTGTGTCTACAGTAAAAATGGGCCTCCTTGTTGTGAAGCCCAACCCTTTAATTCATGTTTTTAATCATAATCCTCCGTCTTCTGGAGTCTCTGAGACTTTTGCTCAAATAACTACATTTCCCCTAACATCTCCTAAAGAATGTGAACAACTTCATTTACCTAAAATGTTTGGAGAACTCTTTTTTAGTATTTTTAATTCATCTCTATAATGTTTTCCCTATAATTACAAACATACTGTTCTTTATTCCTCATAAAACATCATTTTTCTCTTTTTTTTTTTTTTTTTGAGGTGACATTGGCTTACAGCACTGTATATGATTTTGAAGTATAGGATCACAGCCTTTCAGATGTAAGTCACCACACGTCACCCAGCCCGGAAGAGGTACCCATAGGCCTTCACTATATTGCAATGGGTCACCTCCACCGACTCTTCACACCTCTCCCTCCCACCGGATGTCTCAGTTCTATATCAGACTTGTAGTGTTTATTATTAGTTTGGTTCTGTCTGACCCTGTGTTTTGACTCCGTATTCCACAGAAATGTAAAATATGTATTTATCTTTCTCCTTCTGGCTCATTTCATTTAGCATAATTCTCTCTAGTTCCATATTGTTGCAAATAGTAAGAATTCAGCTTTTGTTTTATAGATGAATACTATTCCATTGTTCACATACACCACATTTCCCTAATCCAGTCATCTATCCTTGGGTATTTAGACATAAATTGGCTATTGTAAATAGTGCTGCAATGAACAAAGGAGTCCATGTATCCTTTTTAAATTAGTGTTTTTGGCATTCTTTGGGTAGGTACCAAGAAGTGGAATTGCTTGATCATATGGTTGATTTATTTTTAATATTTTGGGAACCCCCCATATTTGTTTCTATTGGTACTAAACCAGTCTGTATTCCCACCAGTAGTGTATAAGTATTCCTTTTTATCCATACTCTCACCAGCTCCTCTCCTTGGCCTTTTTGATATGGGCCATAATCACTGGAGTGAGGTGATATCTCATTGTGGTTTTGATTAGCACATCCCTGACAAAAAGTGATATTGAATATTTTTTCATGTGTCTGTTGGCCTTCTTCCTTGGAGAAGTGTTTATTTAGATCTTCTGCCCATTTTTTACTGGGTTATTTGTTTCCTTTTTGTTGAATTGTGTGAGTTCTTTGTAGATCTTGGATATTAGCCCTTTGTCAGATGTATGATGTGCAAATACTTCTTTCCCATTCAGTAGGGTGTCTTTTTGTTTTAATGATAGTTTCTTTTATTCTGCCAGAGGGTTTTAGATTGATATAGCTCTGTTTATTTTGTTTCTCCTGCCTTTGGATATGAATCCACAAAAACACCACTGAAGCCAATGTCATGGAATGTTTTCTCCCATGTATTTTATTTTTTTCATTTTTGTATCCAAGTCTTGAATCCATTTTTAGTTAATTCTATATGTGATATGAGATGAGAGTCTAATTTCATTCTTTTGCACATATGTTCCCAGTTTTCCTAGCACCATTTGTTGAAGAGGCTTTCCTTTCTCCATTGTCTAAACATTTTTTAGAGTTTTTTTTTTCTTCTGTTTTTATATAAACACTTACTACTACCTCCTACTCTCTCCTGACTGCCATATTTCTTCACCACTTAGGGAAACTTTATTCTTTTTTTTTTTTTTTAAAGATTTATTTATTTATGCATACAAGCACTGGGGCACAGACCAGAGGTGTCGGGGGGCGAGAGGATTCACCACAGAGAGC
>JAGFMF010011501.1:5233390-5272585 GCA_019455555.1 Galemys pyrenaicus
AGTTCCTACTGGGGCCTGCTGTATTTTTTCCCTTTTTCCTGTATCTTCCAGGAGCTTTCTGAGCCTATTGTCTCTCTGTCGCCATCTTTTTCCCCTCCTCTATTTGGTTTTCATACTAAGAATTTATGAGCAAACTATCATTCTTTAAAGTAGGTAAGATACAGTTTCATACTTGTGTGTTGCATTTGGCCCTAAATGTTTATTAAAGCGTATTTGTTGACTCTAAGGAAATGCAAACAATTATATGTGGCTGGAGGAAAACAGAAATTTGAAATAATTAAGTTCAATCTCTTCAAGTAAATGTGCCATTCTGGTATAGGGTGTTGCTAATGGGGGAAGCTGTGCGTATTGTGTTTATGGGGGGGGTTGTAGAATAGAAAAATTTTACCTCAATTTTTCTGTGTACCTTAAGTTACTCTAAAAATTAAAAATTGTTAATTTAATAAAAGAAACAGCATAGTTATCAAGGGAGGATTAAATAAACACAAGGATTAAAAACTACCTGGCCTGTCTCCATAGAACTATGATGTTAAATTTCTGCTTTTCATTTTTACATTTAGTTTCAATGCTATCTTATAAAATAGTTTGCATTTCTTGTTTGCCAGGCTATTAGTAGTGGAGGTGAGGACTTCAAGGTGTTACACCTATGCCTGTGATTAGTGTGTGAATAATTAATAGTAGAGGGTATGTATTACTAAATTACCCAGTCTTAAATCCTGTGTGGCAAAGTTCACATCTCCCAGTCTGAATCTCAAGTTGCTTAGTGTAATTTCAGAGTTAAGAACTGATTGCCTTAAGGTATCTGTAGGGACAGTACTTGGAATAGTTGAAATGAGGAACTGTTTTCATCATTAGAATTAATAGAATGTGCAGGGCTCAGTGCATGTCCTGCATGAATATCTGCCCGGAGTAAAATTATTTCCCTAACTAGAGATAAGATAAAACCAGAAACTCTCAAGAAAGAGTAGTGTATTGGCTGGTGAAATTGTGTATAGGTTTAGGGATCTAGAGCCACAATTAATTTACATTTGATTTTAATTGATGGCACCCTGATAAATCAGAGGGACTTTAATTAAGAAATAAAAATGTAGACAGATTGGAGTATTGGTAATTGGAAAGAGAGGAGGTTTAACTAATGAAGTGTGACTTTATTAAATGTTTTGTTCATTTTATAGAAATGCTATGTAGAACTTATTAACAATTATCATTCACTTAAAAGCAAGACTGATATTTGGAGGATTTAGATTCTTTATTTAAAAATATCACTGTGTTAGAAATAATGGTTGAGGCATTAAAATCCCAAATTGCTTTTAATGTTGTGCATGGACCACGAAACCACCATCTTCATGACAAGCTGTTCGAGCGCATCTTTTAGTGACTTTTGGTCCAAACATGCATTTAGTACATGACTTTGCATTCTATGATTTCCAGTTTAACTAGTCTGATCTCTTGCCTCTGCTCAGATTCTCATGGGTGTGATTTCTCTCTTTTGTTATATTTCTAATATCATTGCCTAGAATGATAAGTGTCTGAAAAATGACATAGATCATAATTTGCAGTATTGCCTTTGCTATTGTCAATTGCTCTCCTTTATAATTACAGCTTATACAATAATCTGTTTGATACTTCCTTGTAATTCGAGTAATAATACCTTGTATTTATACAGTCTTTCCCTAGTGAGCTCAAAGCACTTTTATAGGCACTCTTGTTAATTGTCATGACATTCCCATGAGCAAAGCAGATGGCTGCAGAAAGGGAGGCTGAAGTGTAACCAGGTTAAATGCCTTGCCTAGGGTAAAGCCATAATCACTGACATTGATGGGAAGGAAGCCAGGTCTCCCAATTCTAGACTCGTTTTCTATCTTCTGCATGGCTTTTCCTCCAAATTCTTTACTTGTGACATCTGTTTCCATCATTGTCGTGCTGTTAATTAGTTAATATCATTTTACTGCAAGATTAGCTAAAGGGAACAGATACTCTGAGTGTTTAAAAATATGTTTAATGTAGCTTGAGAGAAAGAGTGACATTTTTGGGGAGGATAGGTAGATTACTTTTATTGGATTTCAGTTGCCTGATGAATGAACATCACCAGTTTGGGAGACACTGGGGGTTCATGTTTTACCTAAACAGTGCTCTTTGATGCAACTGCCTAGACGTTACTGCTCCAGTTTTCCTATGTGCATCAACTGAAGTAAGACATCATTAGCTGATTACTGAATTATACTCAGTGAAGCATCCACTGAATTAACAGATTTATCTTTTTATGCTTAATTATCTAAATGTATAGTCAGAGTTGTGAGGTTTAATTAATATATATATTTAAAACCCTCTTATTGAAATATAGATAAAATTTCAGCCTATTAGCCATGCCCTGTTTTTTCATTGAAATACTCCATTTTCCTTTATATATTGAAGTGTGCATCTGTATCTCTTATCTGGACATGCCACATCCTGTTCCTCTGCATGAAGAATGTAGTTTGGAAGCAAAATGGGATTTAGGGTGCAGATTTATTATTTGTTTATTCAGGGATACTTAATGGAAGGGCAAATGACTTGAAGGGTATATCCATCAAAGTTCTCCCATGATGTTTGGGTCTAATATATATGACTCATTGATTTAATAATAGAAAGAACTGATTTAATTGTTCTGACCACAGATTTATTGACAATGAAGTATAATTTGGTGACCAAAAGATCTTATTATTTTTGCCCTCTTGCCCTCATTTAGAAAGCCTCATTTATTATATAATGCTTGATTATAGCCTGATAATCAGACTTCAGTTTGCCACTTTTAGCACAGTTTCACTTATTTTCTTGTATACACCTGCAATTTCTCATTCTTGTATTCCCCATTTCCATTTTACCCTCTTCATCCTGTTCACTTAAGATCAGTATGTCTCTTGTGTTAAAGATCGCTGAGGAAGCGTTATTAATATAGAGAAGTACATGCAAATTGTGTTTTACCTTGCTGTTCTTTTAAGAAGTAGATGTTTGCTTTGCTTTGTTTTAATCAAGTAGATCTTGTGTAACTGGTGTATATTATTTAGCAATAGCTGCCTCCCCAGTCACAGGCCATAGTATTAAACTGTAGTGTCTCTATAATACTTTAGTGCTTAATGGGGTTTCAGTCATCTCTGGTTGGCAACATTGCTATTTAAATAATATTATTTAATATTATTAAATATTTAATATTTACTAATAGCACCAAGTTTTTCTTTAACTCGGTCCTGGCATCATCCTTCATTAGTGCTTCCCTTTATACAGTAAAAAAAATACTGGGGACAAGAAAGTTGTTGATGTGATTATGCTTAAAGATTCTTTAACAGAATGAAATAAAACTGATCATTGAGTATTACCTCTTTTTTTAATTCACAGAAGGAACAATTTAAAACATTTCAAATTATTTAAGGTTGTGTATATTAGGTTCACCTTCACTATATCTTTTAACTTCAAATAAAATGTAGGATTATGCTTATAATATTCTTTGATGATTGTAGATACTCTTTAATTGGCCTGTCTCCCAAGGTGTTCCTGGGAAACAAATTACTTGCCTTTTGACCATTCAGCCTGCAACCCTGAACACAGCTTTGCTCCAGGCCCATGAGAGGGCCCTGTGCTCCCTGCTTCCTGCTCTGCGCATCTCACCCAGTCCTCTTCTTGGGCACCTTGCCATTTGGTCAGGGAGTCATCAGTGCAAACAGCTGGTGACTTCTGTGCAGTAACATAAGCATGAGATGGTTCTACAGTTCCACTTCATCCATGATCCAAGACAATACACTACTTAAATAATTTGACAAAAGTAAAACTTTGTAAATTATGTATTAAAAATTACTCTAGTACCATCTTTTCCTTTCCTCGTGTGCTTTGAATTCTCTGTCCTGGCATTTTGTTCCTTTTTAAAATTTTACTAAGAAGTCAAAAAGTGACAAACATTGACATCTTATTTAATCCTAATAGCAATTCCATTGTAAAATCATATTCTAATGTTATGGATGAGGGGCATTTTCCAGAGAGTAGTGGTATACCAAATTGTAAAGAGTAGTCTGGGACCTCCCTGGTGGTGCAGTGGGTTAAGCTACGAACTATGAAGCAAACCACAGCCACTGCAGCACGAGTTCGATCCCTGCCCCTGCCCAGGGAGGGGACCCACATGGCGGAGCAGACCTCTCCTGCCTCTCCCACTGCTCCCCTCAGTAGTGTGTTTCAGTCAGTCTGCCTGTTCTGCTCCCCACTCTGTCTGGTGAGTCCTCTCACCTCCCTAGACTCTGGCCTGTACCCCAGCTCTTGTATGCATAAATAAATAAATCTTTTTAAAAAAAAAAAGGGCCTCCCTGGTGGCGCAGTGGGTTAAACAACGCACTATGAAGCAAACCGCAGCCACTGCAGCACAAGTTCAATCCGTGCTGCCGGCTAGGGAGGGGATCCACATGGTGTGGCAGAACTCTCCTGCCTTGCCCGCTGCTCCCCTCAGCACTGTACTTCAGTTCTGCTCCCTGCTCTCTGTGGTGAAGCCTCTCACCTCCCTACACCTCTGGCCTATACCCCAGTGCTTGTATGCATAAATAAATAAATCTTTAAAAAAAAAAAAAGAGTAGTCTGATGTAGAACCAAGACTTGAGCTGATGGTTCTCTGACTGAACAGCCCAAACTTTAGGAATAACATAACTGCTTATTCTTTGTTTTAAGATTGATGAATCCAAATATGCCTAGTGTTAATAATGGTTAAATAGCTGTCACCTGATCAGAGACTTAAACACATTATTATGGTGAATCTTTAAAACCGTCATATGGGTATACACATAAATTTGATAGACCAAAGGAAGAAAATAAAAAGTGCAGAAATTAATGTGAAAACACACAAATTTAACATCTGAAAAATAAGTACCATTAATCAGTTAAAATAACTAATGTGTATTATACCTTAATAAGGTGATCAACACTATACAATACACATTTAATTGTGAAGATAGCTAAAGGATTAGTAAAATATCCCCATTAATAGACAATGAAGGTAATTTGAAACATGCACAAAGTCACATCAACTAAAGCTCTTTTGGGTCCCGAAGGCTTTTTCAGTGTGTGAAGGAAACCACTGACTTCAGATGATGCCAGAACTGACTTGCTTGCTTAAATGTTCTTGCTGTTTCATACGTAGCTTTTTTATTCTCCTTTTTGATTGCTGCTTCTTGCTTCCTCTCTCCACTCTTTTCTTTTGTAAACAGATATATCTTCAACACTTACTCTCCTATTTAGCCATCCTGGGGATCCTCATTTGCTAGTTGACTTCATTCCTTGAATCTCTCTTCTAGAAGGATTGCAAATGCACATTTACTTTTTTTTTTTGTAAACCTAATACTCTTCTTGGGTGTGGTTGCTGGTAAGTGATTTTGCAGTATGCCAGGGTTGACTAGCTTCATGGACTATAAGCTTTTCAAGGCATTGTGCAATATAATTTTACCAAATAAATTATGTGTGAAAGTTTCTAGACCTTGAATCTTGAAATATACATCATTCTCACTTCTTGAATTAGTTTGTGTCAGTGTCGCTGAAGACCTAATGTGGGACCTTCAGATTCTTCCCTCTTAGCTAGTAGCACATGGGCCTCCTTTCTTACCTTTCCAAGCTGGAATGATCTTCCCATCCTGTCTGCTCACTGCCCTTCTTTCACCACTTTTTCCCCTTTGTTTCCATAACATTGAGGATACACTGGCAATATCATAAATATTAATTCCTGTACCCTAAATAAATATTTAATAAATCATACTCCTTTATAATTGCAAAATAGAACAGTTTCAGCTTTAAAAGACTTCTTTTCTGACTTTTCCCTAGTGCAAAGACAACTTAGTTAAGAAATTCAAAGTTAGAGTCACAACTGGGAAGGATGCAGAAAATCTTGACATAAGAGCCCTGTCAGACAAAACCAAGTCCTAAGCACACCCACATTTTTGTAGCTGCTATTATCATTGCCATCTGCCAGGGGAAGATGAAAATGATTTCTAACACCTCCTGAGGTTTTGTCCATCTTCTGCGAATACATTCAATTTTAAATAAAATTTTTAATTAGAAATGTTAAACAAATGGGAAAAATATCATTGTGCGCTCCCTTAATCAGAATGTGTCTTTTTGGCAAAACATTGTTGAATTAAATACCTTTCCCCTACTCTTCAAGGTAAAATTCACGATCTTTTGCCTGACTTCATATGGCCAGTTTGGTCTGGTGCTGCTTACCTCTCCAGCTCCTTTCTGCACCCTTGTAGAATGTGTTGCTTACAATGTCCTTAAGAAATGGAAGAAAAAAAAAGTATTAAAATACTACTATTCGTGTGCTTGTTAGCCATTTATATGTCTTCTTCTTTAGGGGAATGTTTCTTTAGTTCTCTCTATTTTGGTTTGTTCGTTTCCTTTCAGTTGACATTTTATGAGTTCTTTGTAGATCTTGGATGTTAGTGCCTTTTGGTTATATGTTGTAAAAATATTTTCTCCCATTCAGTAGGGTCTTGTTACATGAATGACAATTTCTTTCAGAAAGAAGCTTTTTAGTTTGACATAGTGCCATTTGTTTATTTTTACCTTACCCTTATAGTTAAGACCTGTAAGACATTTCTGAAGCCAGAATCCTAGAATATTTTACATATGTTTTCTTCCATGTATTTAAAAGATTCTGATCTTATACCCAAGTATTTATTTGAGTTAAATTTTGGATGGTGTGCGAGTGGTCTAGTTTCATTATTTTGTATGTGATTACCGCCCCCCCCCTTTTTTTTAACAGCATTTGAGTCTTTTCTCTGTTATATACTCTTAATTTGTCTGCCATAGATTAACTGACCGTAAAGGTGTTGGTTTATTTCTGAGTTTTCAATTTGATTCCATTGGTCTGTGTGTCTGTTTTTACTCAAGCACCATATTATTTTGATTAATAGTGCCTTGTAATATAGATTGAAGTCTGAGAATGTGATCCCATTCCTTTTCTTTTTTGTCAAGATTTTTCTGGCTTTTCATAGTTCTTTGTGATTTCGTATAAATCTCAGTAATGTTTGTTCTAGTTCCTAGAAGAATGCCAGTGAAACTTTGATAGGGATTGCACTAAACTGGTGTGTTGCTTGGGTAAGATGGACATTGTAAACAAGGTTGATTCTCCCAATCCATGAGCAGGGAATGGGCAGAGCACAATGGACTCTTGAATAGGTCTTTGTGCTTCTTGGTGGTGAGAGTGGTGTGGTAACATCTATAGAATTGTGAGCTTTGACCTATGAATCATATACAGGTGTTAAGACAAAGTTATCCTGATAATAAATCAATAAATAAATCAATTGAAATACCATTCTCTGAATTTTACAAAGAGCACCTTGTAACTTACTAAAGTCATTTATAAATTCTCCCTTTAGAGAATCTTTACCAGAAATATATTATAACAATCAAAAGCTGGATCTATTACCACACTCTTATGTAATTTCTCATTTGGCGTTCTTTTCTGACCTTTGACTATCCCTAAATGTATATAGATTACCATAATCCCTGTGGTTTTCTGGTCTCTCCTGATAATAGCTTGCCTCTCTTTCACCTTAGAAACAAACTGTCAGTTGAAGAATTATACTCTCCTTTTTTCTGAAATAAGAAAAAGGACCATTGCTTTCTACTGAAAAATATTCCACACTTTGTGGAAAGCTTACTAAGAACTGTGGGTGATGTTTTCATCACATCATATTATGCTCAGAAGACAGTATATGAAGATTTATGCTTTGGGAAAGAATTCAAAAGTGTTTAATGTTTTGTTCGGGTAAGTCACCAGAACAGTTGTAGGCCAGAGAAGTCTTCCTTCTCCCTCTGATGTGTTTTCAAGTTCCTCTAAAACAGAGTGCCGTATTTCGTCCTTAAGAAATATGATGATATTTTAATGGCATAATTGTGACTCAAGCTCTTAGGGGTCAAATCAAAAGTTATGACAGTTCTCTGGGACATATGGGGACTCCAGCTTGTAGGGTAACTGTTAAGGACTGCAAAAGTCAAGTCATTTAATATATCAATTTTGTCACTTCAGTGTTTTTTTTCTTTCCTTTTAACTCAGAGCTGTAATTTTTGCATAAAAATTGGTTTATTCACAGGTAAATATCACTATATATAAAGTTATGTTGAGTCAAAACTAAGATATGTGGGGAAAGCAGCACTACAACTAGAAAGTGCTACTTGGGAACTTGGAGAACAATTCGCTATCTGTAGACAAATATGGTTGGGAAAACTATGAGGCTGGATCTGCTGTCACATGGTTTTGAACACGGTTTTGAAGCTGGACTTTCTGTATTGCTGAGATGAACGTTTGACAACCTACAACAACAGCACCTACTCTGGGAGGCCCTGCAGTGTTCAAGGTGTGGGGTTCACTCTTGCAGGGCTGCTAGTGTCAGAGAGTGTACTTGGCCTCATGTTGCTTATAATTTTTTATGAGTGAAGAGGGAAAATAACTATGGTGCACAAAGAGTGAAAGAGCTATAAAGGATGTGCTGCACACCAATTAATCATCTCAAAGTTAGTTGATTGAGTAGCAGATGTTTGGTGTCATATGTTCAATTCAATTACCATAAGAGAGTTAAAAACTAACGTCTTAGTCACTGATAAACCTTGGGGTTTGTTATGTTTTTATTTCCATATGTTTGGCTTCTTAATCATGACATTTTCTCATATCATAACCTTCAAAATTACATATAGTTTTATAGGCATTAACATTAAAATTTATCAAGATTTATGAATGAAAAAATTCAATATACATTTCAAAGAAAACAAAACTTTTTAAAGCTTTTCCCATTGCTAACCATTGGTTAAATTGTTCTGTTTTATGAAATTCTCATATTTTAATCATTTAAGGAGTTAATTAATGCTCTGAAAATGTTTTTAACAATGTTGCTATCAGTGACTGAAAGAGTTAATGCCCCCAAAGCTGGTGAGATTTTGTTTGTTTTCCCTTCTTAGACTTTCCAACGGGATAAGATTTATTACTGCTGCCCCTTTCCTATGGAAATCAGGTTTTCTAAATGGGTGAATTAAAGCTCATTGTAAATTGCTCAAGGTAATATTGGATGCCTTTGTGCAATGGGCTTTCCAATGTGGGTCTTGTAACCTTTGATTCTATATAAAGGAAAATTTCCTGAGAGATTTATTTTCCCTTCCATGGCATTTTTAGATGCTGTGCGTGATGAGTCCAGATAGTACAGAGTGTTGAAGAAATAATATGTGTTTCTCTAAAAACTGAATTTCACTTTGTTTTTTGAGAGTTTTTTATTGCCACATTGAATATCTATGCTTAAGAAATTGTATCCTTGTACATTTTCTAGATGTCAAATGTAACTACTGGAATATTTGGTCTAAAAGGGAAATCAGAACTTGAATTTGCCATTCCTAAATGCATATTTTAAAGTTGGTTATCTATTATATATATATAATTTTGATTTAAGGAACATTTGACTGTTTAGCTTTTATATACATTTCAGGGACCATTCTAATTTATGAAAAAAATATGAGTTGTGTTACTACTTGTATAATCAACTAAGGTGGATTTTTTGGTTTATAAATCAGTCATCTTTAAGATACATTAAACCAAACAGGATACAAACCAATTGCTAAAATGAACAGCTAAGACTAAAGGGTTTTTGTTGTTGGTTGCAGTTAAAATGGACTATCTCTGGAAACATAACTTTTACTTTCTCTGTTTTTATAGTAACGCTGCATTAAGATGTCAGGTCAAAATATTTTTTTCTTTCTCTCTCTGTTTTGATATTTCATTTGAGAACCAATATTTCAAAAAGTGTAGTGATTTAGTACAAATTCCTTAGTTCCAGTCAGATAAATAAACCTTACCAGATTCTGTGAACTGATTTATTGATAGGACTCTGAGGGATCACAAGCCTTTTGAGAACATTTGAAACATTTCTGAATCCTGAATTTTATTGAAGTTTTTCCCAAGAGAGAAGCAGAATAAAAAAAACCAGAAAACCATCTCTCTTTCCGTAGATGGACATCTTAACAAGGCTCCGACTTTCTTCTTTAAAGGTCAATATTAAAAAAAAAAAAAAAAGAAAGAAAGGATGACTGGCAATTCAGATTTGTGCTGGCTGCAGTGAGTGTGATAGGACCAACCTGCATGCCAACTTCCTGTCATCTATGGAAGTGCCTTCAATCCTGGTTTGAAATACATAGAAAACCCCAAAACTAGGCCTCCCTATTGGCATAGCAGGCTGAGCGCCACACGGTGAAGCATCTGCAGCACAGTAGCGTGATTTCAATCCATGACCAGGGAGGGGACCCACCTGGCGCAGCAGACCTCTCCTGCCTCACCCGCTGCCCCCCTCAGCAGTGTATTTCAGTTGATCTGCCTGTTCTGCTCCCCACTCTGTCTCTAGTGAATCCTCTCACCTCCCATAACTGGACTCTGGCCTGTACCCCAGCTCTTTTAAGTATAAATAAATAAATTTAAAAAAAAAAACAAACCCCCAAAACTTCTCTTTATAGTATAATTATTACTTCTTTGTGGTCTAAATTTATATCTCTTTCTTTAAAGAAAACATACAGGACAATTTTCTGCAAATATACCTTTTAAAATTCTTGATTTTTATTTTATTTTTAATTTTTATTTTTTAAATAGTCCAAAAATTGTTGGATATAACCACAAACCCAAATAGAATTTTTCTGCTTTTCTCAAACCCAAACATCTCCCTTGAAAGGAAGATAACTTGAAAGAACCCACATTCCAGGTAGATCCTCCTATGACCAATGATGGGAAACTTCCAGGTTAGAGGCAGGCTGGCTATTGCACAAGAGAATCAGAATCTCACCATAAGCTGTAAATGGCTCCCTCTCCCCAGAAGGCCCAGCGGCACCCTGGGGAAGTGCTGTGTGCCCTTTCCTGGGAGGGCCTGCAACCTGGCATCGCCTCTTACCCAGGAGTCTGTATGCCAGGATTTTACATCCTACAGATTGCATTTTAGGGAGGTAAATGATTTCTGCCATGATAAAGCAACTAGTAAGATTTATTAAGTTACTCAGTTTGGATTTTCTTTTGTTAGATTCATATTAATAGAAGTCTTTGAGGAACCAGGCAAAGAAAATTAAAGATACTTATTTGGGCAAGTAGGGAGAAAATCCATTTTGTCCTAGTGGAAAGAATGATTACCTCTCCATTACCATCCCTTGCTTATGTTTCCTATCTGTTAATTTTAGACCAAGAACTCTAGAATGAAAATATGACACCAGAAATTAAGATCTCAGAAGAAAACATAAAGTTGCAAAGCTGAAAATTAAAATATTAAGGGGTACTTTTAAAAAGAATGCTGGCACTAACTTATCCAAAGTGCGAAAGGTCCAGGCATGCAATAAGCCTGTCACCTAAAGGAAGCTAAGCAAAGTACAATGCAAATACTTTTGTAAACCAAGATAAAAAGAAATGAAGAAGTGAAACTACAGAAGATAATCTCAACACAATGGAAAGAATGAAATCGACAATGGACACAATTCAAAATGAAGTACACTGAAACCAGGAACAATGGTGACATTTTTAAAAAGTCAGCCCTTTAAGGAAATTCAGTACGGAAAAGGAGAGAGCTTTTAATGTGGTTCCCTGAAGGAGGCAGTTGCAAGTCCTTGAAACCCTTTAAGGGGAAGGGGGGTGGGGAGGGAGAGGGAGAGGGAGGAGAGAGAGAGGGAGAGAGAGAGAGAGAGAGAGAGCAATCAATCGTGAGGGCATGCAAGAGCAATGGCACAGGAGCAAGCTCTTTGACGCTTGGTGGTCTCCTGTCAGTGGCTCCTGTCCCCCGGTTCCCTTTAGGGTACCTGAGAGGGCACGGACATGTGCCATGTGCTCTACAGTAAATAGCAATTCATCAAGTTGCCAACTGTCAAGTTCCCCTCAATGGCTTTGCTCAGGCAGAATGCTGTGATGGCATCTCCATACCTTTGTGAAACCCACTCTCTGAGGAACGGACTCACACTTAACCAGGTGTACCTCAGGCAGGTAGTCAGGATGAAGCATCCAGCTAATCACGCCATTCATAATCAGCTATTTCAGAGCAGCTTTATAACCTAGCAGTTTCATGTTAATATTTTATAATCAGTATGTTTCAATTAAAAATAATAGTGATCTTTCTAAATTTAGAAAATCTTTACTCTGAAAAGACCTGCTTTTTCAGTTGCTAACAGAATACTTAGTTGTAATCCTACATGGCATCACTTAATTTTTTAAAAAGATTAATTTATTTATGCATACAAGAGCTGGGGTACAGGCCAGAGTCATGGGAGGTGAAAGAATTCACCAGAGACAGAGTGGGGAGCAGAACAGGCAGATCAACTGAAACACACTGCTGAGGGGAGCAGCGGGTAAAGCGGAGAGGTCTGCTGTGTCATGTGGATCCTCTGACTGAGGGTCAAACTCATGCTGCTGTGCCATAGATGCTTCACAGTGTGGTGCTCAATCTGCTGCGCCACCAGGGAGGCCCCTGGCATCACTTAGTTAAGACTACCTACAAACCTTCACCCCTCCTTCCTCTACCATCACACACACACACATACACGCTAGCTCATGCACTCGGTGCAGGTGGAGTAAGTCTTCAGTTGCATTTGCCAGATAAGTCAAGTTTTAGGCTCTCAATCTGTGTCTTCATCCTTTGATGGGGTACACTAAATGGCACAGTGAAGGAGATACACAGAATCCCCCTGTATAGCAGGTAGCTGTTTACATCTCACCTTATTCCCAAAAAGATGAAAAGGTGACTTTCTTCATGAGATTATTCTAAGTATTGAAGGTCTAACAAACTCAAACACCCATTATAAGTCTCGTAAAACCTAGTACAAATTTTAGGAAACAGATCAGTGTGCAAGACATTCAAGGTCCTTCATTTTCTGTCTCTTAACCTTTCAGTCCAGTCTTAGTTCCTCTATTTCTTTTTTCTCTCAACCTCTAGGGACCTACACTCCAAACACATCAAACTGTTGGTTGGCATTTCACAAACAGTGAATTTACAATTTCCAACTCATGTGCCTTTGTGTGTGTAGTTCTTGGTGCCTTGAAGAGCTTCCCAATACGGCTATCCAATGAAATCATGTTAATTAAGACCCAGCTTAAATGTCATCTTCCCCTCCATACTTTCTTTAACAGCCTCCCTGCAAACAAACAAGGAAGGAATCTTCTCCCTCTTCCTGCCATGACATTTTGCTTGTTCATTTCTTTTGTCACATGTCACAGTGTTTACATTGACTTTCATAGTCATCTGTCCTTCTTACTCCTAAATTGATAGGTTCTTGAGAGGGGGGTTGATAGCTCTTTTTTTATATAACACAGTTTTTGTTATATAAGAAGTTCTCAAGAAAGAGTTCCTTAGCTATAGGATAGGCTCCTTAGGTGAGTTCAGAATTGCTGAATCTGAGTTAACTCTCCTCACTCATTAGGACGGGACACACACTGAACTTCTACATTTTGCTCTGCTTCATTTTAGCTCAACTTCCCATTTTAAACAAGGACTATAATTTCTTCCTATTATTTCTATTAATCAACTTTAGCCTGAAAATTCCATAGTTGATCATCTTAACAGCTATACATGATTTTAAGGAACACTTAGAAGACTTTTTTTTCTTCTTCTGAGACTTTCTCCTAAAGCATTGTTTTTTGTCAATTTTGTGACCTGTCACTAAGGAAGTTATGTTAGTCTGGACTCTCTTGAGATGAGAGAGAGAGAGAGAGCATAAGGAATTGGTTAACATGATTATGTAAGCTGAAAGATTCTAAGATCTGCAGTTAGCAAGCTGATACATAGTAGTTCTAGTCTGAATGAGGAGGACCTGAGACCCAGAGGAGCCAATGGTGTAGCAGAGTTGAGACCAAACAGAGTCGAGTTTTCTGTCCAAATCTGAAAAAAAGGGCAAGACCATTGTCCCAGTTCAACGAGTCGGACAGGACTTGACTCAAAGTTACTGTACTTTTCAGTCCTTCAAAGGATAAGATGAGACCACATTGGGGAGAGCAATCACCTTTGCTCTGTCTGATTTCAATGTTAATCTCATCCAGAAACACTCACAGATGCTCCCAGAAATGATGTATAGTCAAACATCTGGGCATTCCATGACCCAATCAAGCTGACACATAAAATTAACCATCCCAATGGCAACATTCTGCATGTGTGTTTCTCCAGTGGTGCCAAATGGTGGAGTTCAGGAGAGGAATTCTATCTAGATGGAGTATCACTTTGCAAATGATAGTAAAATTCCAGTCTTTCCAATAAGTTTGAAGTCTTGTCTCACCTATGTGTTCTAGTCAGATAGAGGGCAAGAGTCTCAAATGATTTTAGAAGACAGGCAAATTAGTAACTAAGTCAGTTCTGTAGAGTATATGGCAAGATCTTTCTTTAAAAATGCATTTTTTAAAGCTACAATTCTTAAGTCTTTGACTGTATTTCCTTCCCCACCCCCAACTTACTTAGCTGTTATTGGCTGTCAGATTGTAGAGAATCATTTAGTTTTTCTGGACCTCTTATTTTTTGGAATAGATCGCTAATATGTAATTCAAGATTCCATCCTTGCATTTTACCTGCCAGTTAAGTTTGAGAGGTTAGGAAATAGAACCTTTGCTGATTTAAAGAGATCTAACATGAATTCTAAAGAATAGTGGCAAGTCATCCTATGAAACAACATAATCAGCTTTCCAGTGACATTATAATGAATAGGGCCGTTGCCTTTTGAAACACAAAGAGCAGAAGTACCCTAGTACCTTTTTTTGTATCAGAAAAGACCTGTGTATGCTAATGTATGATGCAATGTGACCAAATCTCTTCATAATTAAGAGGCAAGTCCCTATAGATGTTGTCAAGTTTCTATCTTACTATATGTGTGCATTTTTCTAAAGCTCGAGGAATGCTTCCTGTTCCAAATAGGGTAGCTTTCAGTACATATGTGTCGGTGTGTGTTGATTTTTATTGATCAACGTCTTTTCCTATAGCCCTGAAGCCCTCAAACTATAATTTAAAGCAAGACAGCCTCTGTGGATTTATGGAGTCATTTTCCCTTTGGCTATATCCCTCTATAGTCACAGACCACTAGGTTTAAAAAGGAAGCCAAAGCCATCCAAAGACCAACATAAATTTTCAGAGGTAGGGAAAATAGTGCCTGCTTATTAAATTAGTGAGAATATAGTATTTGGCGGCTACAAATGAATGTTGTTTTTTCCCTCCCTTTAGTTAGAAGGAAGACTGATAGAGATGTGTGCTATTTGTCTCACATTTGTCAAGTTTAGCTACATTAGTTGAGAATAATTTACATGTTATGTCCTGTTCCTACTTTTGACTTCCCTTTGGATTTGACTAGATAAGTGGGTTCACCATTGCCAGAAGACCCCAGTTATGAATGCATTTGAAGCAGTTTTTGCCCAGCCACTAGAATGTGAACAGGAGCCTTCAAAGGCCCTTGCTATGGCAGACTCCTCTGCTGTGGCCGGTATTTGTGTTACGGGGTTTCCTAAATGTAATATCTGGCTTTCTCCATCTGCTGCAGGCAAGCCACTTTCCATTTGTCCTCTTGTTTCATAGAAATTATTAATGACACTCTAATAAAATCAGACATTTTCTTTTGATGATTCATTATCGGGAGCTATTTGCACTGATTTCAAGGGCTTAGGTAAGAAAACATGTTTATCCCTGACAGATCATGGCATTTCTGATGTCTCACAGGAACCTTTCCAGGTTTGTTTTTATTTTTTAATGAAACACAAAATAAATTATAAGAATAGAGACTTGTTAAAACTGACTAATTGTACCAGATTTCAAAAGTATTTTGAGAAAAGTCTCAACAGCATTTCCAGTCGTGAAACTCTTATGAAAGGCTATTATAGCATGACCTGCATCTTCATGACTCATTCATCTGAAGGTGCCAGACTCAAATACAGTTTTTGAAAAGAGCTTGTGTTTGAAGTTCTGTTTTATTAACAGACTATGTGCTATTACTAAGGAAATAGGAATTTTTCTCCTATTCCTAATATCACACCCCATGAACAGTAACTAAATACAAAATGTGAGGTGAATTTTATGCTCTGATTAGTGATTTTCTATCATCAGCATCTTTTTTATTCATTTTCATATGAAGCTTATCACTTGAAAAATGATATATCTACTACAACTAATATATATCTTTTTAAAGATAATATCTGTTAATTTAATACATTTGTACTTATTCTGTTAAAGATAAAGTGCATACTTTTCAGATACTGCTCTACTTAAGTTTTATAAATTAAGTCTACCTTATTAGTCAAATACCCAAATTTTGCTCTGTGCTGGGAGTTACTTGTTTTTTTAAAAATGACTGTATTTCTGATTAGATAATAGTGGGGTACATTCTTAAATTAAATACAAACTTAAACATTCTGGAGACACTAGATATTATCCAGGACAAATATTGAATTGGATCTTAAAGCATGAATGAGACTTTTGATCAAAAATAATGATGATGTTGATAATAATAATGACTAGAAGTTAGCATCCATGGAATACTTTTTTTAATGGCTAAGAATGCTACTAAGTCATATTTAATATAATAGAATAACTCAAGAGATAGGCCAGGATAATGAGGAATTGCTGAAGTTTGACTGGTTTCAATTCTGACTTTATTACTTACTGGCCATGTAAATCATCTTACAAGTCAATGTCCCCCAGTTCTGGTGGTATTAATGTTACCTCTAGGGATTTTATGAGAAATGATTAAGATAATGCTATGTGATACTCTGTGTTTTGTAATGGTAAATATTCAAAAATGTTAGCTGCTAACTCCCTTCCTTGTTGTATAGATGAAGAAAATGAGTTTCAGAGAAACTAAGTAGCTTACCTATATTTAGAAGCAGGTTTGAACCAGGATTTGAATTCAGCTTGGCTTCATAGTCTTATTTCTCAACCATTAAATTATTAAAGTTTTTAGGAAAGGAAAGAATAGCCACAAATGCAAAGTCTGTATAGCATACGTCAGTGAAGAGTATAGATGAGTGAATATACAGACATAAGGCTTAATTCGATTTAGATTACTTGTAGATGACCTTGGAAAGAATCAGGTATTATATGGAGGCAACCTGGAATCTTTGAAAGGAACATCTGAACATTTACCTTTGGTTTAAACTATATTCAAAGAAAGTACATTTTCTGTAAATACATATTAGCTTGAAGTTCAAATGGGTGGCTCCTCAAAGATTAGGAGTTTATAGAAGAGGTCTTTCCAGACACTGTAGACTTGAGCCACTTTGCTGTTGTTTTTTAGTCACAACATAGGGCACATGTCCTGTAATTGACAAACTTCACATTCTATTCTCACTGCTCTCGATTGATTTGACTCAAGGATACTGACTCCAGCCCGCAGAGTTCACCAGGACTATCAGAGCTGTCTAATACCTGCCAAGGGACTCTATAGATACTGCCAATCTGCTGGCTGGAGTATCTTCTTGTTCAAATGTTAACCTGGAAAGTCATGTCACAATCATATTGGGGGATATGAAACCAGAATAAGAAGTCACATGATTCAAACGAACCCAACTTCACATTGCTTCGAGTTCTGTGCTTGGTGTAATGTTCTACAGTTGCTGTCTTAAAATTCTTAATTTTTGAATAAGGGCTCTAAATTTTTATTTTACAGTGGGTCCCATGTGACACCAATTTAACAATAAGGATGTTCCTATTGATAACAACTCACAACAACTATGTTGCTAATAAACAATAAAAAGACTTGGGTGAGATTAAAGACACCCATACATTATTTATCGCTTACTATCAGAGTCAGTTCCTTTTAGACTTTTTGATTCTTAGCATTGTGAGGGACAAGAAGACATTTATGGAAAAACAACAAAAGTGATTAATGGCTGGATAGCAGGGGATATAGAAGAAACAATAAAAGATAATAACATAAAAAGTTTCACTTTTTTTGAGTCTTAGAATAGTGGAATCTTAGAGTTTTCAGGCAAGAATTCTTTTAAAACAAATTTTGTTAACATGTTTTTTCTATTTTAATAATGGACAGAATATGTGGAATTCAATATAATGAATTTGTAGAAAGTAATAGGCACTGAAATATGAAATTGTTGAAATATTAAAAATTTATTTCTTTATCCTAAAAGCTCTTATCCATCTGTATTTGTTTAGACTATGAATGTTGATTTAAAAACCAAAGACTCATCAATCAAAACATTTCCCACCTGCTCTCTCTCAAGGGACTATCAAAGTAGTAAATTAAATGAAGCCGACATTGCTTTACTACTTGCCCATCATAAAGTCCTACTGGTTCCAGATGAGTACCTATTTGCAAGGGACCTTTGAAGATTTATAGAGGGTGTTAAATAAATGGAAAACCCTGTAATGAAAAAATTTACACCATACACAAAATTGAAAGGGAAAAAAATAAACTTCAAAAGTTAAAAAAAAAGAGTATATTTAAAATACAAAGAGTTTATACATTTTGACAAGAAACACTAAGAGCAAAAGAAAAGGCAAAGGGTATGAACAGAAAGTCAATTGAAGAAATAAAAGTGACTTAAAAACTTATTTCTAAACTTATTCACTAATAATCAAAATTATCTTTAAGCTGGGCAATATAATTTTGCCTGCAAAATTAGCAATGACTGAAAAAAATCTGCAATGATAAGATGTTCTTTCATGTGTCCAGATTCGGAGAATGGCTAGATTATTTATGATATAGCTTAATTGTTGTATTTTATTCAATCACATTTTTTAATTTGTTTTGCAAATAAAATTACTCACTAGACAATTCTAAATGAAAATATCAGAAAGCAAAATTGTGTGTTATGCCATATGGATAAAATAATATTAAATTATATGTAGAAATATATATATAAAAAAGAATGGAGTGAAAGCAATGATACTAACATTTTTCTATGATTTTAGGTGATCCTGTATGTCTTCTTTATACTGTGAATTTTCACATGTCTTAGTAATGACATTCTTTTAAAATTTTGTTCATTCTTTCCCCCATCTCTTCACCCTGACTGTGTATATGTGTGTATGTGTGTGTGTCTGTCTGTTTTTCTCAAGATATGAAAGCACTTAGTACTTACAGTTTTCTGGAGGGGATGAGGGAGTCTGTGATCCCCACTTCTCTTTGCCTCTATGCTTTACTTTTTGTTTGGGAAACATAGAAACCTAAGGTAGCAAAGAGCAAAAGTGGCTGTGATTTTGAAGTATGAGTGCAGGCTGGCTTTAAAAACAGTATTACTGGTGATTGTAGCACCTTGGTTTTCTGGGTGCTCTCCTAACTTCATAACTTGTATTCAATTTTGTGCCATGAGTATGCACAATGTGTTTCAATTTTTAATTTTGAAATAAATCATAGCTTCTATGACTAAAGACATTATAGGTGTTTAGGAAAATGTTTTGCACTAAACTTACAAATTTACACTAACATGCATGGAGATCATCATTCTACAATTACAGAGCAGATCTCAAACACAAATCTTTCTGAAGTGGTAACACGCCTCCTGTTGCTCTGAGCAGGGAGCAAGGACCTCAGGCTTCTTGTCTACAGACCCCAATTAGCAAGGCATCATTCTAAGTGAGTTTAATACACCCACAATCATAATTACAAATCTTGACATTTAGATACTCCCAAAGTCAACACCCATCCCAGCAGGGTTAGCCACATTATCACTAGTTAAGGAGATACAGAGCAATTAGTAGCTAAAGGAAAAGGTTAGCTCTACCACTCAGACGGAAGGAGTTCAGCAGCTAAACTCACCTACAATTGCACTGTTAATTCTTTTAAATATCAGCTTCAAAGGCCTATCACCCCTGACAAGGAGGATCTGAATCTGAATGGAATATTTAAGAGAAGTGCTTCCTCATCCTTCCGTCAGGCTGCAAGCTGACCTTTCCTTGGTCTCCCCAGTTGCTCAGCTGTCATGAAATGCTAGAAAAGGCTGAACATCATTGGGCCTGTCGTGAGGTCAGTCAGCCTGTGCTCAGGCCAATTTGCTAAATGTGCCTGTGCTAAAGGGTCTGTTCCTTAACCAGTCTGATGAGACAGAGTACCTTTTAATGACCACCTGGTATTCAGGGAGTCACAACCTTCCTCGTTTTCTAGTTCACTGACACTTTACCTGGCCTTGGGGAATCTCAGGCCTATGATATGAGGCCACCTTGGGGACACATGAAGCTGCTGAAACTTGTATCTTAGGCTTCCAGGGTAACAGGCTAGGGACACCTGCCTGAGGCTGATACTGACCTATTTTATTTAGAATGTTCCGTGGGGCTTGCAACCTCTAACACTACTGTGTACAGCTCAAGTGTATACAAAAGATACTCTCTCTTTGAAAATTTTAATGATATAGTAAGATCTCATTGTTGTGCTTTTTTTTTTCTATCAACCTATCAATTCTTTGTTTTTAGAAGGTGGTGGCTTTGTCATCATTCTTTGCAGAAATTTATTATCTGAGATCTTTTGAGTTGTCTTAAAAGCAGAAAGGTTTCCTTTTTTCTTTTATGAAATAGACTGCTCTATTTGTAGCCAAGTCTCATAAATTAAAATACTTGTCAAAATAAATGAATAGTATGTTTGTTATATTCATGACTTAAAATCACATTTGATTGCTTACTCATTAATCCACAAAATTAAGCAATACACCCTGGATTGCAGTCATTAGTACAAATAAGCAGTTCGTCTAACAGTCAGATGTAATGGAGAACACTGTACAGTTGTGTTTGTTTCAAAACTAGGTATGTTAATGTGCAAATTAGTTTTACAATTTCAAAAGATTTGCTGTGGAAGAAAATAAAATACATAAATGTAGTCCACAAGGAAACAGAGTTGGAATCATAACGTACCAGTTAGCTTTTAGATGGAGAAACTATAAATGCAATTTTACCTTGAACCTCAAAGATATGCAGAAGTCATTTTGCCCTGGATAAGAATAGGAACCTACACAGTAATGGAAATTACCTTTATTCTAATTGGATGGTAAATCGAAACATAGGGTTATGGTGTCCACATAAACATACGTATATCCACGCAACAGAGGCTTTGTGCTCCCTTTTAGAGATAGTGAAAAACTTAGATTGCTGGTCTACCTGGCCCATCCCCATGTGCTAAGTACCATTCTTAGAGCTCAGAATTTGAAGTCAATAATATTTCAGTTCTCTCTCTGTAAAATAAAGATAATAGTTGTTTTCTCATAAGGTTTCTTAGGAGTATGAAACAATATATATAAGCACTTAGGACAGTGCCTCACAGCTAGTGCAACTATGTAAGTACTCATTAAATATATATATGTATATACACATACATATAGATACACACACATTATTTTAGTGATGTGATCGATGGTTTGAAATAGCTTGTAGTTTACTTAGAGATCATTAAAGATCTTCATTCCATGTGACAGATCATGATAGAAATATGGACACAATATTATAGAAACATCAGAGAGCCTGGTGGAAGGTCTTTTATGAGCCACTTGAATTTATTTTGAAAATCATAAGAATATATAATAAATTTTAAGCTGGGGGACTACAAATGATGTCAAATAACATAAACAAAGAAAAAAAGTTAAGCTGGATCAAGACCACACCAGATCTGTATGATGAAAAAACCACTCTGTCCATAGTTTTGTGGATAAATGTCAGGGGGCTGGACTGGACCCCAAAAATGAATTAAATGCACCTGCTGTGGAGGACCTGGCCAGAGGCACTCTGGCATTTCATTGCATTGAAATGATCCCTCCAGAGAAAATCTGCCTTACATTTCCTTCAAGGATCTATTGACATTCCTCAAATGGCTATGGTAACACTAATCTTGGCTAGGAGGTTACCAGTGTGCCTCTGAAACAGTGATAGTTGTGGTTTGGTTAGAAAACAGTAATTGTAGAGAAGTAGAGAGAATAAAACTGACTAGTAACGTAATTGTCAGTATGGGCATTACAACACTGTAAATGTATATGCATATTTCATAACTTATAAAATATTTTCCTATGGGCTCTTTTGTTTACTAGTGTCAGATATACTTACTTCAAATAGAATATTTTTTTCAAGCGATGCAGGTTAGATGTATGATTTAGGTAAAATAGTTTAAAGAGAAAGTCATTGTGTGTGTATGTGTGCTTGCATTTGGAAACAGTCTAGATTGTGTTTTGTTTCTATTTCCAGCAATGTACATTCTCAAGACCTCCAAAGGCTGGGATTGGATGAATTAGAGGAACTATCTAGTGATATACTAGGTAAATATCAGACAAAGCCACCCACTAGATTGGGATAATCCTTGAGAATTTCCCAGCTGACTTAGCTCAAGTATCAGCCACTGTGTTATATTTCTATTATTTTAATATATGTCATTCTGGAACAGTAGAAATGCTACTGACAAGGCAGATATATTGAGCCTTTAAAACTTCTGACAATTTTGTCATCTGGATAACTTCTGTATCAATTTTCTTTTCTCATAGCTACACCTCTGGCCTCTCCCCACCACCAGGGTCCTCTGGGATTGGTTTGATGACTGCTTTATGAAAGGGACCCTTGGTCAGACTACTGTTGTGGGTGGTAAAGTACACAGAGGAAAGGGTTCTCAGGTTTTTCCTGTGTATATGAGATATGAGTTGTGAACGTTGTTTCATAAATAGAGAACTGTGATTAGTAATGAAGGTAAATAATGCAGCAAAACACATACACAAGAGTTTCTCAAACTTGTCAAGTGATAGCATGTCATCCTAGAAATTTTATGTCTGTCAGAGAAAATATATGACTTGGTATAAAGTGTTTAAGGTATACTTAACTTCTTAGCTTACTATAAAATTAAAGGAGACAAAAGTATTTTTTCTGAAATATGGGTAGTGTTTTCAAAGGTATTTTTTGTTATTATGGGACAACTTAGGCAGCTGTCTCTTTAAAAAGTGATTAGGATAGATAGAATTCTTTGTGCAGTAGAATAAATCATGTTATTTTCTTTAGAATTTAGCTTAAAGCTGTATAGTTTATAAAGGTCCCTATTATGGATTTTCAGTTTGGCGAGGAAATGAAAATTGGTTTTATCTCATTTACTGAATGTCGATTGAACTTTCTGAAAATCAGAGCTGTTACATCCTGCTCTGAGGATGCTAGATCTGATGTGAGCATCTTATGAAGATGCTTATGTGAGCCTGCTAATTTTTAAAATTTGGATTAAATGCTTTTAGCTAGCTGTCAAGATCCTATGAGGGAAGAGAACCTATTTTGAAACCTTTGTTTAAAGTGGCATAAAATTAGCTCACAAAGCCAATTGTTATTTAGTTATAAGCAGATGCATACATTTAAATGAAATTCTGCAGTGTTTCACTCTCTTCCCAAAGGTGATAATGTGTTTTCCTCTACTTGTGAAATTGTTGTAACTTCACAGTCTTACTTAGATTTAATTGTGTTTATTAAGATTTGAGACAAATGATTCCAATTTTATTTTGTAGTATACTGGTTTTGCTCCTTGTCTTTTCATTTTACTTGATGGTTGTTGGTAACATGGAATAAGTAGGAAACTATAAGAAATAGCAATAGGTTGTTAAAATCAGCAGTTTAACCTGAAGAACTCAGTATGACAAATAAGCCTTTCTTAGTGGCATAGTGGCTCACTTGATGACTAAGAGTCACCTATTTCTCAGTGTAATTATTAGTACAGAAAATACTGTTATAAATACAGTTGTGAGCAGTTTGGATCATTCTTTATTATTCCCTGTGTAGGCAAAAGATAGTAGCATCAGATTATGAAAATTTGGGCTATAAAAGTGACAAAATGCCATAGGTTGACAGCAGAGCAAACCACACCATGAATATTGAGGGACTCTGCAATAAATGTCCTTCGTGGCACTTATTGTTAAAATATTTACTTGTCAGTGTAGAAATTAAAGGCATTGGTATATTGCTTTGAGTTATGGTGGAAGCAGAACAGACAGCCCAAACTGTGCATTGCCAGCTGAACAGTAGTACGTCGTGTCTAAGGGTTGTATGTGTGTTCTTGTGTGATGAAGAACAAGAAAAAAGAGAAAAACAAAAACTACCTATTTGATGTGTTTGATCTCCATATTTCCTCTGTTCCTCTGTCAATCCTGTGATGAAGAGATTAAAGAGAAGAAACAATGTAAAAGCAAAGTGGGAATAAACAAGTCAAGTGGACTCAGTCTGGAAGCTGGGGAGTGGTAGCTGTGAGAGGAGAAATAATTAGAATTTAACCTTCCATTGTATACCAGGTCCTGTTTTAAGCATTCTGGCACATTAAGAGATATTATCAAGGAAATTAATCATCTATTCCCACCTTACTTACACCCCCAAACACACACACGTTTAGTAGTGATATTGAAGGTAATAGCCATATTGAAGGTAGTAATCGTTTGAGTATGAAAGCAGGACTGAGTCCTTGAAGAGACATGGATGATGTGAAATTGCCAAGAACACGTGTTTTTCTTTTTTTTTTTTTAATCAAGTCTGTTATTTAGAGTCATGGATATTGTAAATGATCCAAAGTTCTTTTATTTCATTTTGATCTTCTAAGGTTTTTATGCTCCTGTTGACTTTTCCATTATTTTTATTTTTACAAGGTAAGTATGAGAAAAATATTAAAATATTCTCTAATATAAGATTTATGGATGATATTTTTCCTGCAGAGTCTTCATTTCAGATGCTCCTTCCACATGCCCTTGGAAGAGGGTACGGGACACAAGGGAAGGTAGTTGGTGGTTACCAAGACTAGCACCTCAACTTTGAATTGGGAATGCCATCAGCATTAGCATTTGAGGTCTAGTTACTGAAAATAATTTGTACATGTCATATTGATGTATTTACATTTATGTAATTTCTTAACTGCTATTTATAAGGTAGATGTGTTCTTAAGACATACACTGTACCTTGACCTCTCAAAGGCTCAAAACACAATAAACACACACACATATATGTGTGTATATATGTGCATATATATGTGTGTTGATATATTTATATAATATATATATCTTCCTAATACCTTAATTTTACTTAAAAAATAGAAAAATATTTTCATTTTAAAACAAACAGTAATATGGCAGAGTATAAAATATAACAATCTTATGAATGTGTGAAATAAAGCTGGGCACTTCAATTTTGAGCTTATGGCATACTGATCCAGATGTGGCTCCATGCCTCTGGAGGCTTATTCAGATTTATTCTTAAGGTTCTCAAGGTGACACATCTAGAAACATGGCACCGGACACATCAAAGTGAGAGACTGGAAGAAAAGTAGGCAAAGGAGAGTTTGATGCCAAATTGCCGTGCTGCTCACTTCTCCCTCTTCCATCCTTCATCCTTTCCTACTTCAACACTTCTGGTTCTTCACAGACCAAATAAGATTTTCCCTTTTGAAAATGAGTCTGAAAGTGAAAGAGAAGAAACACTATGCATTTTAGGAGCATGATGTGGCAGAAGCAATTTCTCCCAGTGAGAAATAGAAAGTGAAATGCACTCCCCAATAATATCACAATGAAAACTAAAATATGTGATACCTTGAATGTCTTTGGGATATGTGTGTGCATGTGTGTGTCTACATATACACATATGTACATATGTCATTTATAATGATTCATTTAAAAATCTTTAATTTGAATATTCTAAAAACACCTGAAAAATATTTTATTTCTTTGCTACATTTGTGTCAATTTTGCCTCATTTTAGTCATCCTATTCTAACAAATATGTGCTAGGTGTCTATTCTGGCATCATTCCCACTCTAGAGGATAGTTAAACAACAAAGTAAGTTAAACAGCAAAATAGACAAAGGTAACTCTCTTCTTGAATTTACATTCTCGTATACATAATGGGGAAACAGGCAATAAATACGACAAATAAGAAAAGACACATCAGTAAGAGTGTGAGAAATGCTCTGAAGAAAAAAGAAGGGACCATGTGGAGTAGTGAGGATGTTCCCGTTTAGATAATGTAGACAATGAAAGCCTGGCAGTTGAAGGAAGTTCTGAAGGACAGAGCAACACACCATGCGGGTATCTGATAAAAGAATAGTTTGGGCAGACAGAACAGCAGATTCAAAGACGGTGGAGCCTGTACAAAGTGGATAGTATTGATGGATGTCATTATGAGAACCAGAGAGACTGGGCAGAGCGTAAGGTCACAGATGAAACTGCAGGGATGTGGGCTTTACTCCAGTGAGCTAGGAAGGTATTGCAGGGTCCTAATCAGAGAGACAGGATCTACCTTATGTTTTTGCAATGTCAGTCTGGCTGTGGTTATTGAGAATGGATTGAAAAGCATATTTGTGGAAGGAGACCCAGACAAGATGCTATTGGGCAAATTCTGGTTATATTTTATGATTTATTGATATAGTAAATGGGGGGGGGGTATGAGTGAGAAACAGGTATGGGCAAAACAAATGAACTGGGGTGACTATAAATTTTTTATCTGAGCAACTGGAGGAAGGATTGCCATTCATTAGAATGTGAAAGACAAGATAGATTCAGAAAGATCTTTCCTTTTTCTTTTTCAGTTTTTTACAGTTAGGCACTTAACCATATGAGCCTGGAGTTCAGAAGGAAGCTCTGAGTTTAGAGGTTTAAATTTAGAATTTATGGACATATACTTATTTCTATGTCTGATACCAATGAAATTACCAAACAAATTTACACATGTTCTTTTTTACATTTATATTAATGAGAAAGACTAAGCAAAAGGAAACTTAATGGAGGGCTAAAAGAATTAAAGGTAAACTCAGGAGGTTGGTTCTTGGAAAGCAGGTGCAGAAAATAATTTTAGGAGGATCCCATGATCAGCTATGTTCTAAGCTCCAGCCAAGGAAGTAATTTATGTTTTTGACCTTGTTAGGAACAGTTTCAGTGGTGTTTAGGGTGCTAGCCTGACTAGAGTTATGTCAATAAATTATGGGAAGAGACTGGAAGCTTCCCTGTGCACTGCTTCTTCAAATTTTGCTTTAGCAGGAAGGTAAGAAAGAGTGGTACTGGAGGGTAAAGTGGGTCCTCTGAAGGTTGTTTTGAATATGTGGGGTATTTTTGGTTTGATTTTTTTAAAGATTCATTTATTTATACATACAAGAGCTGGGATACAGGCCAGAGGTGCAAGGTGGGAGGTGGAGAGTCGCGAGGATTCAGCAGAAACAGACTGGGGAAGGGAGAATAGGTGGATTGACTGAAATATGCTGCTGAGGGGAATGGTGGGCAAGAGAAATAGGTCTGCTGTGCCATGTGGGTCAGCTCCCTGGGTGGGGATCAAACCCATGCTGCAGTGGCTGCAGATAACTTCATAGTGCTGACTTAACCCCTTGACTATCGAAGAGGCCTGGTTTGATTTTTATTAGTTGTGTTTTGCTTTGTTGTGGTGGGTATTGGTGGAGGATAATATATAGCATATTTGTAGACTGAGCTTTCTGTTTGTTTCTGAGGCTTAATTGCCTAAATACTGTTAGAGACCTGTGGGGACAGAAGTTTTGGTTGGAAGTAAAACTGTGAGAACAGATCACTTTGGATCATGGGGTCTTTGGGAAATGTCAGCACTACATTGGGTGACATGAAAATACTGGCATCACAGAAGGAGAACAGAAGGCACTCCAGAAGTTGAATCGTGCTTCAGAAGAGGAAAGCATCCTAATCAAGTATTGCCTATTTGCATTTTTCATAGAATTTAGGTTACTTGCAGTCCCTAAGGTGTCACTGAAAAAATCTTCACATGCCACAGTTTAGTCTATAAGGAACCCTAACAAAACAAACTTCTTTTAAATATAATTATCTTTCATATCCAACTCATCTCTGTAGGCAAGGTAATTTTGTTTTTGTTTTTAATTTTTTTTTAATTGAGGCAACATTGGTTTACAACACAGTGCATGATTTGGGGTTATATGTTCATACTTCTTCATAAATACACTACAACCATCACCAAAATACCTAGAACCTCCACCACAGTTCCACTGGACTAGCATCCCCTCATTACCCCCGACCCCATCCTCTGGTAGCCTTGATAATATAATCAGCTATCTAGGGTCTGTTTTGTTTATTTTTGTGCATTCCTTTGTGTTTTTTTTCTCTATAATATACACATATGAGCGAAATCAGCCATTATTTTTCTTGTTGTGACTTACTTTGTTTAGTGTCAAATCTACCAATTCCATCTTCCATCTGTGCTATGGCAAATGGCAAGAGTTCATCAGTCTTATAGCTGATTAGTGTTACATTGTGTATATATACCACATCTTATTAATCCTAATTCAACTGTCCTTGGGCATTTAGGTTGTATCTGTAAGTTGACTATTGTAAATAGCATTGTAATGAACATAAAAGTACATATGTCCTTTAAGTTTTTTTTTTTTGTATTTGTTAGGTGATATCTAGGAATTAATTTGTAGGATAATATGGTAGGTGAATTTTTAATGTTTTGATAAATTTCCATTTTGTTTTCCATAGGGACTGAATCAGTTTACATTCCCATCTACAATGTACAAAGATTTCTTTTTTCTATACCTTTGCCAACACTTGTTATGTCTACTTTTATTAGTATGGGGAATTCTCACATATATGATGTGGTATCTTCTTGTGGTTTTGATTTGCATTTCTCTGAGTGCAAGTGATGGTGAGAGTTTTGTGTGTGTGTGTGTCTGTTGGCCATCTCTATGTCTTCTTTGAAGAAATCTATTTAGCTCTTCTGTCCATTTTTTTGGTTGTCTACTTTTTTTCTGAGGGGAATGATAATTTTACTGGGTGTTAAGGCAGAAAGAGGAGATCATTTTTATTTGCCAGATACCTTGAAAATCAGTGTGCCTTCTGTTTAGGTACTAGAGCAATGGTTAATTAATATATTTCTATAATACTGTCTTCCAGGAACTATGTAACCAATAATGAGTCAGGCAATCTAGATAACAAGGACCTCCAACATGATTTAAATTAATTATCAGTGTTAAAACATGGGTAAGCCTGTGCTTAATGTAGATGTTGAGATGAAGGATGAATGTAGACTTTATTTTCTTAATACAGAGTTAGGACCCAGTTCTCTTCTTTCCAAGATTAGAGGCTATTTGTCATCCATCTAGCCTTCATCAGTATAGAATCTGCTGAGACAATTTCTGTCAATGTTGGGATTGGGAGACAGAGTAAGAAGTTCATTAATCAAAGAATTTAAGACTAAAGCGACCCCTAGGACTCACTAGCATCATCTTGGAGAAGAATCCTGTATTGCCATTATCTGTAAAGAGTGAATTTCACATCTTTTTAGGACGTAACATCCTTATGCACAACGACAAACATACCACAATGTAACCTCTGTTTTTGGAAAAGAGTTAGATTGTGGTTTGAAACCCTGGTTTGGAAATTAGAAAGACTAGATTGTACAACAAGTTACCTTTCAGTCTGTCACTCTGAGGAAGAAAAAAAAAAATCTCCCAAGTACAGTTCTTTCATTTGATAAGTTATTATTACATTTTTATCATATTTGCTATAAGTGTGTATGAATATAACTGCATGGAAAACTCTAAAGTATCTTAAGTAAAGGTTATAAAATAGCCATAAATTAGTTAACAATTTTAAGTTTTTGCTTAGACTTGTGATTGATATTTTGTTTTTTTCTCTTTGCCTCAATAGCTGAGGGATATGAGTAGTCTAAAGCAACTAAAAAGATGTAGAAAGAAGAGAAAATAAGGCATTAGTCTTAACTTACACAAAATTGTTCTTAGTAACAGTATAGTATGTCTTTTTTCTAGTAGGTTAGTACATTGAAATAAATGTTACTAAATGTGTTATAATTCACCAATATGCAAGATTGACAGTTATGTCAATAATTCATGAAAAGAATAGTAATTACCATATTTAAAAAATTTATTTAATTTGTTTTCAGTATTTAAAGTGTTAACTTCTTCATTTTGGTCAGATGATTAGAAGGATATAGCTCTACTGATTATTTTTATACTAGAATAATCTTTCATTATTAATCTATTTAAGTCTTATCTCAAATCAGTTCATCAGTGCTACCAATTAAAAATAGAAAATGTATGTGCTCAATTTCAAGAATTAAAAATAATGCCTTGGGAGTAGCATTTCTTTCCTGTGGTGAGAGGATTGTTGGATTTTCCAATTAAAGAAGTCTCCATACTGAAAATGAGTAGTCAATTATGAAAATTATTTTTGAATAGCCAATTTGCATATCCTTAATTGTATTCATTTCTTTTGAAAGGCTGAACTTAGAATTTATGATGTTTTTATTGGTTACCTCTGCACTATTGTTATTAATACTATTGCCAACAAGGTTCCCTTATGAATGGAACTTTGAGTGCCTTTCCTGAATAAATGTGTGAATCATAAATAGGTTTGTTTTATTGAATGAATGGAAAATAAAGATTTACTAGTCATTTACAAATTTGCATGTTACATTTTAATGGGTTGACAGTAGAATTTCTGAGCTGGCTCCTGATTTTGCATTTGACTGTTTCACAGTAGATAGAAAAAAAAAAATGGAATTCCTCAGTGGTGGTGCTGTCTCTTGCCCAAAATGCAGTTTCTGAGAGGTTGCTGCTACTATTTACATAGCAGTGTTTGCACAGATGCATAAATATTTTAGTATTTTTGCAATTAAAAACAATTTTATGAAAAATTATTTAGAAATGGGCAATTAAGTGTATTAATGACAAGAAGAGTTCTCATACAATATAAAATTGAGATAAAGATGGAAATAATTAGGTTAGAACTGCTAATGTTTCATCTCATTGGATTTGCATACATTGGACTGAAACTATTCAACATAGTCATTCATGAACACAATAAGAAAACGAACATGTTGAAGTGTATATAAAAATGGGATATCTGTGTGTGCAAGATAAACACAAATTGTGTGCAAATTTAAATATTTCTCTATGATTGTGTAAAAAGAGAGCAATAATTAAGGACTGATAATATCTTTAGCTGAGACTAGCATGTCTTCTTCTACCATCTAAATCTGTTGTTTCATTTCCACATATTCAATTGTCAGTTTAGAGAGCTGTCTTAGAAGAGAAAGATACTAATATCCTTTTCAGCATATTAGGGCAGATTGTGAGGGGAGGAGGCAGCCATTTCATTCCCTCAAGTGAGTTTGCACGTTGGGTCTTCATTTCAGAAATAGATGAACAACAAAATCCATTAATTATTGGTGCTTTTAGACATGTTGAATTAAGAGTTGTGGTATAGTGACATTAAAGTTTTCAGAAGTCATTTTCATTGAGACTAAATAAAGAGCACCATCAGTTCGATACAATGTCCTGGTAATGTGTGCGTTCTCCAAAATAATTTGTGTGGTTGAATCTGTTTGTAGCTTATTGCTGTGTTCGAAGAACAAGAACCTCTCCACAAGGTTGAGAGCCCCAATGGAAACCCTACAGCTCAGCAGAGCCCAGATTCCTTTGAAACAGAAGCGGCTGCCCAAATGGCTGTGTTTAAACCAATTGGTGGGGAAATAGAAGTGACTCCTTCTGCTCTGAAATTAGGTAAGTACATTTATAGTGGTATGCTTTTCACCTGGTTGAAATACAGTAACTGTGAATTGCTTCTACTTTATACACTTACCCTATTTATCTTTCTTTAAAAAAAAATCAGTTTCTCTTTCTCAAAATTATTTTTTTTTTACAATACTCTTTGTAACTGGTAATCCTAGGGCAAGTGGATGTTTTGTTTTCTTGAATTCAGGTGATTCTGAATTATATGCTCTTGAAGGATCATAGAGGAGGAGCTGAACTGTCAAATGACAGGTTCATCTGTAGCCTGTGTGTATCATTTTAACAAAAAGTCATTTGGGGAAAGCTAAGGGTTATCAAGAAATGCAGACTTATAATAAAGGTCACTTTCTGTTTTAGCCTTCATTTCCTCCCCAAACTATATATCTCATAGTATGGGGAAGGCATTTTGAAATTGTTTCATAATTCTGGCTTATAGATTTATTCAAACAAAAGCAGCTCACTCAGTGATTTTTCTCAGAATTAGTTTGCATTGTATCTGTGTTGAGGTGTTGGTAAAAAGAAAAAAATGAACATTTTTCTAAAATTTCAGTGAATTAATACCTCCAAGAGAAATAATACGTCAGTTTTTGGTGATAATTCTTACAGATTAATCTGGGTCAGTTTAACAGTGTGAAATGTTTGAAAATCCACTAATATTTTGGGTTCCATTTTTTCCCCTATCGAAGGCATATATACATTTTTGAGACTGCTCTAAGCATTTTGTATAGGTTAATTCTCAAGCTAGAGCAGGCTTTTCCCACTCTGATGGGGGAATCTTACTTTCTTTAAAGCAAAGCATATATTTAGAATCATAAAAATTGCACATAGTATAAGGTTTTTTCCCTCATTGAAAACTCTAAAGTTTATTTTACATAAATCACATTTTACATGCACACTACTGGATATCTCTGTTTTGTACTAATTTTCTGGAAAGCATCTTTAGGGGCTCTTTTAAAAGGAACCCACTGGAAGTTAATGACCTGTGGTCTTCACGGTCTCCCTCTATCTCCAGGAAGCCAAGCGAGCCAGGCAGTCTGTTGGAACAGGGCGTGGCGGGTACGGTGGCAGCTTCTGCTGTTCGGGAGTGAGGTTTGTGGTCACAGCAACCTCACAGCCCCATTATTCATTTGCATAATGGATGCCTTTTTATCCATTATGCAAATGTACCAGAGGAAAATTAGGCAATAAGGGAAGACGAAAGGAGAAAATTGCTCTTGCTTGTTTTAATATTCTATTTATAAGTAAGCTCTGTGGTCTTCAAAAGCCTGAGCCTCAGAGAACCCCCTTACCTGGGAAATTCACCTTTTCCTTATGAGTTTTCTCAGGAAAAAATTTTGTCTTATTGCGCTTTTTTCAGTTTCTTTTGCTGAATTGTCAAAACAATTTAATGTCAACTGCAGGAAGAAGAATAAATTGAGGTTCCTCTTTGTTAAAAGTGAACTTTCTGTCTCTTTATTACTAATATCTGATGAGATTGAAAATAATAATTTATAGCGTGGCTATTTATTAAATAAATCAGCTGCTGAACTTAAGGAAATACACAGATCATTTTAACTCTTTTAACAGCTCATGTAAGTTTCATCATACTTCCTTGGGTTCTATTAGTCTCCTTATTTAAGAGATGAAGAAAAGACACAGAGTTGTCAAGCAACTCATCCAAAACGTCATGGTTATTAGGTGGCAAAACCAGGGTTTGAACTCTTACTGACTCCAGTGTCAGGAGTCATGTGATGTGCTGCCTTTTAAATGCCATTCATAGAAAAGTTAATTGCTATAGTTTTACTTGGGTTTACTTTGTGAATATATATATTGTGTATTTATATATATATGAACTCTGAAAATGGTGTACTCCTTGATCCACAAATCCCAGTAGTACTAGTATAGATTAAATTATGAGATTAGTTAACTTTCCTGATAAATTGGTAGATGTTGCCTTCCAGTTATTAGGCCTAAAACTTTGGTGTCATATCCAATTCCTCCTTTTTCTTTCCCAAACTCCACCATTTTCTTCAGCCTCCATGCCCATGGTCACTGTAACAGGCCAGAACTTTGTCATCAGTTGGACTGTTGCAGGCCTCAAGTGGAGCTCTTTCCTCACAGTGTCTATTTTCTCTAATCCCTGCTTCTGCTAGAATGCCCTTTCTAAATTACAAATATGATTATATAACTCCCCTGCTTAACAACTTCAGTGGCTTCCTACTGCCCAGAGAACCATGACCAAACTCGTTAGCAAGCTGACGCAGATGGTTCCTCAGTATTAGCTACAGGAATTGAACAGGATGAATGATGAAAAGAAAAATCAATCCCTTGTTCACTCTCATGATTCTATCAGATTGAGTCCTTTTAATTTTTGTAACTTTAAAAAGCAAAGTAAGCTATATGTATCAGGCTACTCAGGGAAAACAAAGAAACAAGTGCAACAACCAGTTTGTGTTTCTGCACTTTCCATTTTCCTTCCGCTGCCCCTGGGGGAGGGTGTGGTCATGGGCGGGCACTGTCATCTCTGGATGGAGGGATGTGCTTGGCAGCAGATACAATGTTCTGTCTCTTTGGGATGTGGCCTGTGGTGTTTCAGGCCCACCCTGAGGTTCTGTTTAGATGAAGAATTTCAGATGTGAAATAGCATTTGTAGTCTGGTGATTCATCATAATAGAGTGCATATGAAAAGCCAAATATCCAGTCCAGTTTCTTCATCTCTGCTCCCTACTTCTCTCCCAGCTCCCAGGGGTCTTTTAAATGGTTTTCATTCTCCTGGGACTCACTCACCCAGGTTGGTCAGTTATTAATGGTTTCTCACTCTTTAGACCTATTTAAGAAAAAAGAAATTTTAATCAGTCTGCATGCTTTTCTCTCTTAAGGAGTGCCACAGTTCAGCAAATACTGTTTTGTTTTATTTTTCTTCCAAGAAAAAAATAATTCATATCCAGAATATGCAGACAATTCATAGTCACAGGCTTTTCATGAGCTAGCTGCTGCTTCTCTGCCAACCTACTGACTATTCTCCCACAGCCACCTTAACCTGCAGCCACCAAAGGCCAATTGCATTCCCAAATTTGCTACTTTTAAAAAAAAAAATCTCTGTGCCTCATAATTCCTATTCCTTTCACTCAGTTCACTCCTTTGCTTTTTTTCTACTTGGTGAGCCAAGTATGCCCCTTTTAGCTCTTGCTCAAGTGTGACCTGTTTATGAAGACTTGTTCAAATCTTCCAGACAATACAGTATGCAGTAAACATATTTCATACTTTCTCTTTCAACAATGAAGGGTTGCAAAGGTGAATAAAAGAAATCTACAGATGTAAAGGCATTCATAGTCTCATACTCTGTAAGCTTAATGGGGTATATATTTTTAATTTATAAGGAGGAGTTTTAAATCAAGTGGGCAACCACCTAATTCCAACTTCATTCATCTTAATTATTTCCTACCACTTATTTTCTAATGGGTTTCCTAATGTAATACAAAATGACTAAGTCCCAATTCAGTCCTAACTAGTGAATCACTTTGAACAACTTAAAATTCTGTTTCTGTAATTGGCCAAAGTTTTTTTACTATATGGCCTACAAAGTTCTCAACTTAGAGTCTGTTGAGACATGATGGACAAATAACAACTGAAATAGGAAAGAATTATATGGCCAGAGTCCATTTGGTTTTTATTTTAAAGAGGTTATTTTACCTCACTCGGGAATTTCTGTATTTTCTGTGAAATTATGGTTTCTCTTAATGTCTCAAAGTTTCTACAAATATCTCACTCTATTTTATAGATAATATTTATCAAATACCTAAAGTCTATATGACATTCTGATTCTTCACGTTCAATCTTTGTATAAAAGGATCTGTTATCCTGGCATGGAAGAAAGGGATGAAAAGACTGATTAGTAGGGAACAAAGAGAACTAACAATACTTTTTCAAAATTATACAGCAAATAATCCTATATCCACTTACAAGAATTGTTAGCACCCATTGGAACAACTGTTGTGAAATGCTGCTCTAGAAATATATTGTTTCATAGAATTTCATTATTAGCACTTTTGTGGACCATTGACATTTGTTTACAAATGAGAGAATTAAAGCTTGGACTCAGTATGAGCTCTGATGTCAAGTAATTAGTTGGATAAAAAACTAGAATGGAACCTGCATCTCTTGGTTTCTAGTACAGAGTTCTTTCAATTATATGATAGTTTTTTGATTTTGTGTCCATTTGATTTAGACATGTCTTTTAATATATCTGGTAAAATAACACCTTATATCTTGTTGGAATTGAAATAGAATGTAAATTAATAAAATAGATACTATAAAAAGCTGTAAATCAAAAGTCAATAAGGGAATAAAGACTAGAAAATTAAGATGGATAAAATTTAAATTCTTCGGTAGATTTCAGAAATGAATTAGCTCCTGTCTCTTGTGTGTACATCTTGAGTGTGTTTGTTATATGTGTGTCAAGGTTGGGGTAGGAAAATTGCACTGAAATCAGTGTATTAAAGAGATTTCTAGGTGATTTTTTTCTATATGGTGGATATTTTTGTACTCTTTTTGAAATTACAGTTGTTTGATTATAGGACCTCCAGTAAAAAAGATAAATTAATGGAAACTGTTACTTTGAAGTCTGGAAGAGTAAGAGTTCTTTAGCCTTCCCCCATTAGTCCCTATATTACATTTAGAATCAGTGGTATTTGACCTTCTACTGCTTCCCCTCACAATACACTGATCTTCTGCTGTTCCTCGTGGTGAGGCCATAATCCACGGTTGGCCCAATCTTTCTCCCTTCAGAAGCAATGATATGGATCTGGTTCTGAACTCTACAGTAGTTGACCTAGGTGCATGCCCAGACAAGTCATCTAACCTTTATCTACGAGGACAACTTTTTTTTTTGAAGATTTATTTATTTATGCATACAAGAGCTGGGGTACAGGCCAGAGCCCAGGACAGTGAGAGGATTCACCAGAGACAGAGTGGGGAGCAGAACAGGCAGACTGACTGAAACACACTGCTGAGGGGAGCAGCGGGCTAGGCAGGAGAGGTCTGTTGTGCCATGTGTGTCCCCTCCCTGGCCGGCGGCAGGGATCAAACTCGTGCTGCAGTAGCTGCGGTTTGTTTCATAGTGTGTTGCTTAACCCACTGCGCCAACAGGGAGGCCCTAAGAGGACAATTTTTTTCCATCAAAAAATAATTGGGGCACATTTGGGGTTCCCATAAAAGTGAATAAAAGTGAATATTTTGAACCGATATTATCCAGGTTACTTTCTGTTGCGACACCACATCTCCCTGGTCCATAATTTCCTTATCTATAAAATTAGCCTTTTTTGCTTTAATGGGCTATGATTGTCCTAAGATAATCTCATTAATACCACACTAATTTTGAATCTGATTCCATGCTTCTGTCAGTTCTCCTCCCACGGCCCCAATTAATTATATTTTTATTTTGGAACTTTTGATAATTTTTCTTAGTACTTCTTGACTAAAATTTGCTATCGGGTTCAAGGTTTCATGGAGAAAACATTTCCTTATTATAATTATTTTTTGCAATGTAATTTAGACAGTGTGTCAGGATAAAAAGTACTTTAAACTTGGTTGTTGCCATCCTTGTGATCTATATTACCGAGATATAAAGCAATCTGATTAAAGTTTGGAGTTGAATGGTATTAGCTTTATTCTCCTCTTGTGTGTTAAACTTTGAAGATGAGCTACTTTCTATTTGAAAGTGATGCTTGTTTTTGAGACTTGAAAGCTGAAAGGTGCCTCAGATGCTTTATTGTTTCCATGTGTATTTGTGCTTCTTCAAAACTGAAATGGAAATTATGATTGTATGTTTGTTATAATATAATTATTTTCAAACACTGAGTTCTCCTCTCTTTATTTTCAGTAGTTCTTAGAAAATATTGTATAGCCGTAGATTAGTGTTGGAAATTGTGACCCCTTTTCTATCTGATTTAGACTAATTTACTGCAAAAGGGAAACATATGGGAACATTTGTCTGAATTTTTAAGGAAACCAAATCTCTTTATGGCACTGATCAGGAAAAAATAAAAAGGGGGGAAGTTTATTCCTTTAATTAGGCTGTAGTGTGTAAGTAGCTGCCGTGCCCATAATGTGAGTTTAAGTATTGGCATCTGATCCTAGACAAACACACTTACACCACACACATAGCAGAACTAAAGCTAGGGGCTGGGCTAAGCTTCTGTGAATCCTTTGAATTCCGACTACAAAGCACACATGCATGTGAGGTTTTCTTGTTGCTGGAAGTTCTCTCTGTGGGCAGAGAAGCCCAGAGTTGAAATTACCAGGGAACAGAGCTCATTTGCTTAGATGAATCCATAAGTCATAATTTGGTCCTTGAGCTTCATCCTATTTGTTTCCTGTTGGAGCTGATTATTCAAAACTTAACAGCTATAGAATAGCTTTTCTTTCTTTTCTTTTTTCTTCCCTGGGAGCCTAGTATTTTTTTCCCATGCAGGCTTAGATGAATGATGTTGTAATTAGCTATGCTAACCTTGCCAGGCTATCATCAATCAGTCATAGCCATGTAGCCAACAAAGTGTGTGTGTGCTCTCCCGTAAGAGGGTAACTCAATCAGCTCTGAGGAGGTCACAGTGTTCCTAACCCTTGGGGGCAACTTTCTTCTTTTGCTATTGTTTTGGTTTTTATTTTAGTTTGTTTCCAGAGTAGGTCAAGAGTTGCTTGGGAGAAGAAATAGTCAGTAAAATCCCTAAGATACTGGGTTAAATGAAAGAATGAAATCTATACTGAAAGACCCACAAGTCCTAAAAAAAATGTTAAAAGCTAATTACCACATAAGAATAATTTTTGTTGGTATTAGTGAAATACAAATGTGAATGATAATTCAAATACAGAATTGTCAATATCCCTGGCTGTGCTTTCTCTGGTAATATATGTACTTCATAGACAGTCAATTCGTAACATTTTGCAAAAGTGAGGTGTTTTTTCTTGGAAATATAGTCTCAAATTAAAAGATATTTATTAGAGGATGTTAATCAAGAAAAATAAAACAAAAATAGTGTCATCCTACTAGAATAACTACTTTAACCTTTCTTTCTATGCAGTTAAACTTTCTATCTTAGCCTTATTTCAATTTTCTTGTTTACTATCTATTTCTGTTCTCTTTTTTCTAATTTTGTATACCATTTCTAAATACAGTACCTAAGTTGGTACAAAATTTGTTACTATAATAGAAAAATGATTAACGGGAATTTGCATTAGGCCATTTAACCAGACATATAAGATAGTATATCAAAGACAAGTTTCATTCTTTTTCTTTTCCAGGTGTATTTTCTAAGTTTATTATATGACCTCAAAAACAAACAAACAAACAAACAAAAAAAAAACCGAGGAGTTCACACTCTCCCCTTTGGCCTCTTGCGGATGCTGGACCCACACTGAGACAGAGTTCGCAGATCCTCTCATAAACAAATGGAATGAAAGGTCACCTTCCTACTGCTCACTTGATATTAGACCCCTGGGTTTTCAAGCCTCTTTTGCAGATTGCTCTTAATAGTAAATTCAGTGAAGCCCTGTTTGCAGAGGCATAGTCCCCAAGCAGTGGAAGTATTTTCACCCATGCTGTCATATTCAGCTTCTTGTTCACTTGACCACTGGTAAAATGATTTCCAGTTTGTCAAAGGAAGGAAGGAAGGAAGGAAGGAAGGAAGGAAGGAAGGAAGGAAGGAAGGAAGGAAGGAAGGAAGGAAGGAAGGAAGGAAGGAAGGAAGGAAGG
>JAGFMF010011501.1:5272635-5284726 GCA_019455555.1 Galemys pyrenaicus
AGGAAGGAAGGAAGGAAGGAAGGAAGGAAGGGAGGGAGGGAAGAAGCGCCCCTTTTTCCACTTCCTCCTTCCATCCCCTTCCCCCCTTAGTCTCATTTTCCTCCCTTTCCTCCTAGCCACCATTACAACCCCCATCTTCTCTGTAACTAGCCCCCAATGCTCTCTCTCCCATTCAAGTGCTAAAACAGAATGGCCTTCCCTTCTTTAAATAGCCTGCAGCCTTTAGGACCTACTAGTTCTTTCACACCTCTATTACAGAGTGCTTTAAATTAAGTACCTTTATTAAAAATTTCTTAAAGATTTGACTCAGAGTTTATACATATAAATCTTTGTGGCTACACGATAGATTCCTTTTCTCATATATTTCTAATCACACCTAAATTATTTATAATAATCACACTGATTTCCTTTTGAACTATGAATTTCAGGAATGTAGAAAACAACTCATAGTAAAGCCTCTTTTGCACTAACAACTTTAACATAAGAAGGAAAGTTTTATTTATTTATTTTTTTCTGTATATGTGTGCATGCCCAGGATCTATTTTTCATTTTTTTTTCCTTTCCACCCAGATGGGCAGGGAGGAAAAAATCCACTAATTTAATTATTTACAGAAGATCCATCTTTAGAACAAGTCACTCTGAGTTGGACACGCTTTCATGACTGGCTCAGGATTTTCTCATTTGCTTTATCTGATAAAGCCATATGATTAATTATGCCTTAATATGTACACATTTTGTTATTTCCTTGTCCTACATCTTATTTGAAACTTTACGAAGATCTTCAATTGACCCAATGAAAGTCAGAAATACTGAAATAGTTTAATCTGTTCATTCTTATATCTCAAGGTGATAAAGAAAGGTGACAGCCTTTGCTTAGTAATTGTATGAAAAACTATCTCCTCCCTTTTAAAAAATGTTTACCAGATAAATGAAGACAACCTTCAAGATTTTACCACCACACAGTCAATTTTCCATTGAAACATTGAATTCATCATATGTACACAGAAAATGTTTATCATGGGCTTAATGGGAAAATATTGAGAGATGTTGGAAAATACAGGTGACCCTCTAAAAATACAGAAACATTCTGATTATGGTTTTGCATAAATAAAAGGCTTTGGGTTAAACTTCTCAAACTCCTTTACAGATGGAAGAAATTTGAGACTTTTTTTATGAGTAAAATCAAAGAATATTATGTGATTCCATCTTGCTTATTTTCTTTTTGCTTATGTGGAAGACTTAACGATGGTTACTTAATGTATATATGTAGAATCTGGCATGATCAAGGAAAATGATTAAATAGGCTTTTTGCCTTTCTACAATCTATTTAAAATCATAACACTTGTATTTGGTGTTTTAACATAATATTGACTAAAATAGGCCATTATTTCAGGTTCCATATTTCTTGAAATTGTTGATAAGAATGGTATTTTCATATGCACTTGAATTTTGTGTCCTGAAAAATGGCATGGATAAAAGAAAGCTGAATGACTTTGTGTCATCTGGTTCGGCATAATATTGATGATCAATTAAACTCTACTTGTGTTTTTAAAACAAATAGACTTTCTACCCCAGAGAACTGAAAGCATGAGGAAAGCTTCTTATTTTTAGTCACAGTTCAGGAATAATGTCCTTTGACCTCAGAACTTTAGTTTGGTGTTTCATTTAACTGCCATTATGGTAGAAAGTTCAACATTCATACAACGAACATCTGCTCTTTTTAGATAATTGGGCTTAAGAATGTAGCTATGGAAATCAGTGTATCTGATGTCAATGCTAAAGAAGTTAGAGGAATCTCTGTCGCTGACTTCAGTTCATCAATGATTATTTATTGCTAGACTAGTAGATAAAAAGTATTAGGCTACCAGAGGAATATAAAATAACACAAATCTTGAGCTCATTTCCAAACAGCTTGCAATCTAGTTGACTTAAATTATTGAGTGAATCACTTGGTTAATTTTCTGGTTTTATAGTTTACAACTATCCTTTCAGTAATGTAGAGCATACAGTCACAAAACCTTGTAATTGAAAATATCTTACCCATAAGTAAAATTGGATGTACAAAAGCTTCACTTGTGTCCCATTAGTCACATGAGATGTGTCCCATGCTTGTCACTCGGGTCTTCAGTTAATGGAGAAGTGCATGGAAATAATCACATTAGTAGAGTTTCTTTGATTCTACAGTCTTTATTTACATTTAAGGCAGTGTTGTTTTTTTTTTCCATATTAGGTAATAAGAAATTACTAGGGTCCCAAGTCTTATCACTCGCACCAATAAAGTCCTATGTTTTCTGATAGTTTTCCAAAGACCTAATGGGTTGATGAATGAATATTTACCAATTTATCCATCTTTCCAATTATCCATTTTACTCATCCTTCTCCCTTAGCATGCGCTAGTCAAAAGTACTCTTTTGATTCTAGATAGATAAATTGAAGCAGACTTCTACCTTGGTGCATTGTTCAGAAGAATTAGTTGTGCCCAGATGGGAGATAGATATCAAAGAACAATTCCTTGCTATTTTTTTCACTAAATTATATTTCATATAAATTATTGATTGTACCCCAAAGGTTGATCTTTTCTTTACAAAACCTGCAAACTGTATCTCTGTCAAACTTATGTAATGTGAAGAAGTTTAATAAAGTTCTATTTTTAATTCTTGTAGTCTTACTCAAAAAACTCAAATTGTCTGAAAAGAATCACCCTATGTTGAGCATCATTACTTTGTGGGCTGGATTGATAAGGAGCATCTTGACCAGCTTGGAAGTTTTCCTCAGAGAGATGTAGCAAATGAGATTTACACTTTTTCCTTTTTCATACCAGTCATCACCTTCAAAAATTTACTTGACATTTACTCAAAAGTTAAATGTTTTCAAAAGACTTCTCTTTGTCTGCCTTATTGCCTATTTTTTAAAAATAATATTTAGCATTTGTTAGGTAGTTGTCATAAAATTGATGTGAGAATGTTCTGTCTTTACAAGGTGAACAATTATGTAAGGTTATATAAAATTCTTGTCTATACTTCATAATTTCTTTAAAAAAATTGTTTTTTCTTACTACCCAAATTGCAACCTGAATATATTTGGCTTCATTTCTTCTTTAATCTCTTAAAGAAGCAAGTAGGCAATACATGGTTTCCAAAACAAACAAAGGACATAGATTATACAATAATATTTATTTACAGTAGTAAAGTATACAAATTAAGAGGTCTGATCAAGGAACAAGACTGCCTGTGTTTGCATATGAGTCCAGACTGAGTTATCTTAGATAAGTTAAGTAGCTTCATTATGTCTCAGTATCCTTACTTGTAAATTGGTTGTATTAGTAAAAGCCTAATATGAGTAAAATATATTCATATTATGTGCCTGCCATATAATATGTGGTAGAGAAATACTAGTTGCTATTTATTATTTCTATGATTATATTAATTATTGATCATTTGGAGGAAATTTATAAAAATCTTCTTGTGTTTATGTAGTTGATATTTTGATCTGGTCCTTTGTTTTCCCTTTTCAACTTTCAACCCATGGCATCATGTGCTTTTTCATAAATATGTTCTGATCATCTTATGGCATCTCCTAAACATAAAATTAAAGTTTTGTTTTTTTCTCTTTTCAAGTTTACAAGATAAATGTAAAGTAGTTTATTGAAGTAAAAACAATAGCCAGGGACATTAATCAAAATATGATAATTGGTGTAAAGTTTTCAAATAATACATCTGTGCTTGTTTTTAGAGATTTACAGAAGGGTAGTCGCTTTGATGTTTTTTTTATCTTTACTTAACTCAAGTATTTACTTTCATGTTCTTACCCTGATTTAGCATATGATTCATAAGAATTTTTTTCACAGTTGATAAGTGCCTGCTATTCATGTTTAACAATACTTTACACTAAAGAATAAAAATGTATCCTTAATATTTCATTCCCCTAAGTAACCTAGACTACTGTATCAGTCAGGGTATCAACAGGAGACAGATGGCATGCTCAAATGTATAACTTAATAGACCTTCATAATAGGATTATTTATGAAAGTGAGGCACCTCAATATTAAAAAGCTTGAGGAGCCTATCTCAGACCTGGAATGGTCAAGGGAAGAAAATTCTTACCAATCTGGTAAACATTGCAGATGTGGGAGAGAAGAATCAAAGAATTAGAATTAACTTATGGTTGTTGAGTTGCCAGAAAAGGAACAGATACTGGGGATCAACACCCTAAAATATTTCACTCTTCTTACCCTCTTGTTCGTCCTTTCTAATGGCCAAACCCAACAGTTAGCCAGAGAGAACAGGCTTTAATTACTGAGTAGAAATCAGATGCGGGAGAGTAGGAGACAGGTCTTAAGAGACTGATGAGTGGCTCAAGATAGCAACAAGTAGATGTCAGCACAGATACCTAATCTGGGTGTCTCAAAAATGGCATTTATAAAGTGCTTTATAATTAACTAATAGTTGATTATATTAGAATAACTTATGTGTTAGAATATAGAAATCACTAAATTACAGTTTCCCCCTCATTTTTCTTATAATTCAATACAACAGTTCTTTTCTTTTTAATGATACTTATTATGGGTGGTGTTTATATATACAGTGCACTGGTATGTAGTACCAACACTGTGGTATATTACTGTTTTGCAAACTAATGTATAACTTTATATGTCAATCAGTAAAGCACATCAATTTTCAGTTCACAGAAGTAGGTTGAATATGCTTTTTTTTTTTTTTAACATTTCCTCCTCAACCTTTTATAGAAATGAGAGTTTTAAGTAGAAAATAAGGGGAGTAGATTAATAAATACATTGGAAATGGGGAAAAGGGAAAAAGGAAAGTGAATATAATCATATTAGCATGTGACACAGATGTTAGGCTATCTTGGGTAAAGTCTGTCTGTTTTTTGGGTAAAGATGGGCAGAGCCTGACTGTTTTATTCTTGTGCATGATTATTACAATGAGACCTGCCAGACCTTCTAGTTCAGAGGAGAGGCTTGTTCAAGAAAAAGCCCTGTATTGTCAAAAACAAAGCAAAACAAAATTGAAGCTAGTTGTTATTCTTTAGCAACTGAGAACTACATTTATAAATGCTAATGGTCAACCACTGCTCACCAGACATTTAGGGAGCAGAAACTCAAAAGTTGGCATAAGGATAAAATTGACAGGCCAGTATAAAAAAGCTGGAGGAACCATTTTACCAGATATGAAAGTTTTCTAAAGTGACTGTAATAGGTTTAGTGTGACTTTGACACAAGATCAGAACAATGAAATAGAATTGAAATTTACAACAGCTGACCTCACAGGTACAGTCATTTGTTTTAGTCATATTTGTCACTCCTGTGTAGTAGGAAAGGAATGATGCTGAGTTGATAGCTATGTAGAAAAATGTGAATGTTGATCCCTACCTCACACCTTGTAGTATTTAAAAATCAGTGCTAGTCATATTATAGATTTAAATATAAAACAATACAAAAGTCCTGTGGAAGCCATCATACCAGGATATCTTCACAAATTAGATGTGTGGCTTATTGAAATAGGATACAAATGGCTTTGTACAAAATGCCTAATCAGTCCTACTCATAATTGCCAAGGTCATGAACAACCTAGAAAAGACTGAGAAATTGTCTAGAGGAATTTAAAGACAGACTAGAGTAGACTTAAGAGACTTGATGACTAAGTATAATGTTGCATTCTGAATCCTGGAACAGAAAAGGACATTAGTGGAAAAACTGGTGAAATTCAAATAAAATTTGTAGCTTAGATAAGAGTAATGTACTAATGTTAATTTATTTTAAGATATGTATCAGTTATGTAATATGATAACATAGAAGAAACCAAGTGCTTTTTGTACTATCATTGCAAGTTTTTATAACTTTAAAATATGAAGGGTTGGTTTAAAAACATTTTAAGGCAAATTAAATTTCACTATTAATCATCAGAAATTACTAATATGAAAAAATAATAACAGACATTGGTGAGGGATTACTAGAACTCATATACACTGATAACACCAGGGTATATTGGCTCAGTATTTTCATAAAACATTTAACAGTATTACCAAAGATGAGCCTACTGAAGTTGAGCCTATATATATCCTTTATAGACTACCATTGTGGTCCAGGTTAATTTAGGGAATTCTCAGTCCAAAGCTACTTATACCCAACAAAAGATATCACAGCATCCCTACTCCTGTTATTTCCAAATTAAAAACAACTAAAATGTCCGTTATTGATACAATGGTAAATAAAGTTTGGTATATTCATACAACAGAATACACTAATGAAATGAGCTGACTGTTGTACAACAAACATGTCACTGAAGAATATAAAAAAAAAATTGTGGAGGAATGCAATCATTCTCTTCTAGGTTGGGTGATGAGAGATACCAACTGAACTTGATGAGTCAAGCTAATGTAGATTTTGAGAAATAAAAATGGAACTAAAATTCATCCATCCAACAATTACTTATTGAAATCTTAACTATATGCCAGACATTTTTATAGAAGCTGAGAATATAACAGTAAACAACAACAAAGATTGCCAAAACTTCTTGTTTCATGAATGTACATACTACTGAATAGAGACAAATAATAAATGTAACAGATAAATTGTGTGGTGTGTGTGTGTTTGTAAAGCTTGTTAGAAATTGATGAGTTTTGGGAGAACACTAATGCAGAATAAAAAGAAGAGGGATGACATGGTCAGATTGTAAGTCCAGTGTTAAAAAGAGTAGCAGTTAATCAAAAACTTGGAGGTGATGGAGTAATAATAGAACAGATTGGTTAGAGAGAGGAAGGGAATTATAAGATTCCTCATAGCAAGGAATCAAGTGATACTACTTAAGGTGTGAAAAGGAAATATGCATAAAGATATGTCTAATCAATTGATTATAAAGTGTAATATCCAGAAATTGTATATATAACCTATAATTATAATTATATATGTATCATGCAAAAATGTATATTGTAGCTTGTTTGTATATATGTACCTTTACATCTCATTACGTATATATATATATATATAAAACAGTTATATGTGTGTGTATATATCTATATATATAGGTACAGATAGTCATTTTAACCATCAAAGGTTAAAAGTGAAAAATGCAAGTGTTATTATAAAAGAGCAACTTCTGGGAAGTTGAACCTAATGCCTACCATGAGGGAGAAAGAATTTTATTGTTTGTTTTATTTCTTTCTGCATGCTTTGAATTACTGCAATGGTATGAAATGTTTTTAAAGTAACATTTTAAATGTGGTGGGTGTTAGGACATAAATATTAGGTAAGGAATGTGAGGGACATTATTAAAGAAACTCAGAACCACTCCATATTTTTAAAGATAAATCATTTGCAAAAATTAGTACTTAGAGCCCAGAGTGGTCCATGATGAATACTAAAATATATATATATAATGTTATGATGCAATGTTATTTGAAATAGTTAATACTTATCACTAGTAGGACATGCTTGTGACATACTTGTCAGCTGCAGCTGCTGGAGCTACTTCTCCCTCATCTATTTTTTTTATGCGTACAAGAATTGGGGTACAGGCCAGAGTTGTGGGAAGTGAGAGGAGTCACCAGAGACAGAGTGGGGAGCAGAACAGACAGATTGGCTGAAATACACTGCTGAGAGGAGCAGCTGGTAAGGCAGGAGAGGTATGCTGTGCCATGTGGGTCCCCTCCCTGGCCGGGGATTGAACTCACTCTGCTGTGCTGTGCATGCTTCACAATGCAGATCTCAACCCACTGTGCCACCAGGGAGGCACATTTTTTTTTTTAAGATATATTTATTTATGCATACAAGAGCTGGGGTATAGACCAGAGGCGCAGGAGGTGAGAGGATTTACCAGAGACAGAGTGGGGAGTAGAACAGGCAGATGGACTGAAATACACTGCTGAGGGGAGCAGCAGGCGAGGCAGGAGAGGTCTGGTGCACCATGTGGGTCCCCTTCCTGGCCAGGGATCAAACTAGCTAGCACTGCTGTGCAGTGGATGCTTCACAGTGCTGTGCTCAACCCTCCACACCACCAAGGAGGCCTGTTCTCCCTCATCTTTTTTACAACTCACAAACCAAGTTGGGGGACTCAGGGGTGAGTATGGCTGTGGCCAGTTCTGAGGATAGCTACAAAGTTGTCCCAATGCTCCCCAAGTTAAACATACCAGTGCAAGAACTTGGTACATATCTCAGCTACCATCCACATTGTTTTCCTATCTCAGAGTCAAGGGTCTTATTTCACACCAGTGCTGATCTACTTCACTCACAATCTTTAAAGTCAAACATTTTAATTAGGGCATAGAATCCCCACAAATGTTTTCTCATTCAACCTATTGAAATGGGTAAAGGACTATATCATTCCCTGTAAATGATGTATAACAATTCAGTACTTAATAGACTGTATATTTGCTCAGGACTTGAGATGGTATCAACCTAGAAAGGAATTACTCATTGTATCTAATGAAAATTAATGTTTTATAATTGCGGTATGCTCCGTGGGGCTTGTCTTTTTGTTTGTTTGTTTAATTTTGCTTGAGGGAGAGTTTCAAGTTGTATGTTTAAAAAGATAATAGATGTAATTATCTAAATCTAGAACAACTGAAAGTACTTCATCTAAGGTATACAAATAACAGGAATATTTTTGTCTTGATTTGTTTATATCATGTGGATAATTTCCTCTATTTTGTACCTGACATTGTGTAAGTAGATGCAGGTTGAATATTTTCCAGGAGGTTGGTACTTGAATTTTCTTAACAAAATGATTTGAAGCTGCATATGTGGACATTGAGAAACCCAGTGAGCAAAGCTTTTGGTCATCCAAGTGGTTGTCAAGTCTGATAATTTTCAGATATTATATAGGATTGTCCTTATTTGGTAGTTTGTTCTGAAGTAATATCGGTGTTTTTAAATGTAAATTGACTAACTCTTTTCTGTGGTCCTTGCCTACAGAGTATGTATTGTGGTATGAACTCAGTGGAATGTCTCACTGACACTTTGGTACATAATACATCCAAAAATGTGTGTGTATGCGTGTTTGTGTGTACTTTATTTACCTCTAAACAGTTTTATTTATCTGTAAAGCATCTAAGTCAAATGATTAATTTTTTCTTTTGACAATTGAGTATTTTTTCATTGTACTTAAAAGGTACTGACCAATTTAATAAACAACAGTCTAATGAGAGAGACATTTCTTTTAAAAATATTTCACTCACCTTATGACAAATTACCTTTTGAGACATGTTAATAGGTCTTTATTGAATTGTGTTCATAGCAATCAAAATTTCCCAACCTTCTTGTTAGTCAGATGAGAATAATTAAAGCAGTTTTCACATATTTGGATGTACAGATGCAGCTGCTTTATCACTGACATGGTTAGAGTTTCATGTTGGGGATGGGGTGAATTGAAATTGGGTAGCACTCAAGGAAAGATCTGGCAAGATGTTTTCATGAAATTTCAAATTTAGATCAGTGATATCCATGTCTCCTAAGAGAAGTATGAATAACATTGATATTAAAATAAATATGTGCAACAGATAAGACAAAAAGGGGATGTTCTAGGATATGTATGTTGTCAGTTTTTTCTGGGAAGGATTTAATTCAGTTGCAGCAACTAGGGTGGCCCTAGAATCTGGAGGAGGGACTTTCTCTTCTTTGGGGACTCAGCTGTTGTGGTTAACCAGAGAGCTTTTGAACACTGCATGCATGAGACTGAACCCCTCTTTCCACCCATTTACATACTTAGATTTGGTTCCTTTACTTCACTAAGCCCTGTCAGATGTCACTGCTGACTGAAAGGAAACCTCAGGGCCTGCAGGTGTATGTCAGCCACTGTACCAGATGTACATAGGAAATAGAGGTCTCAAAATAAGCTTCTGAGTCATCATTCTTTAAAATGTCTGTGGCACGATGAAATTTAATGGACAGCAGATTAACCCTAAACTGTGATTTATTTCAATGCATTGACAGTTATTAATTTGTAATAATCAACACTTTCTCTAGTATAAATCAATATAACCTTTATTCGAGCTCTTGAATCTACTTTTGTAATACATCAAACCAAATGTAAAAACTGGCTTGACAACCTACTGAATGGTAACATTCCTTTTTTGTGGGTTTCATACCGCATTCCTGAACAGAAGAAAATCATCAGCAAATAGTTGTCATCCTTAGCAAGCTTATTTATTCAAAGTACACAATTAATATATATTGTTATTAGCAATCTGTTACAATTTTTAAATTTCATGGGTGACAATTGTTCAAAGATTCTTTGTCTGTGGAATCTTAAAATATCTCTTTGACAAAAATTCCTAATATGATAGCAACTGAGAGAATGATTGTCTTTGGAATGACCTTTTCTGTGGATAATTTGACAGACATTTGATGGACTGCATTCTCCCATCTCTCTGCCAACCTTTTACTTTCTACCATAAAATGCAGGAGCAAAATTTTAACTCTAGTGATAAGACTCTCAACAATCATTTGTTGCATATCTCCCTCAGTACAGTTCCTAAAAATTTGAAAGCTCTCTCTCTTTTCAAGGTATTTTTCATTACCTGGAGAAAATTTTTCCTTTGGGGAGAAATTCTAAAACAATTATACAGGTGCTGAATCAAATTTCCCAGGTGTGTAAGGGACTCTTTTGCAAGGTTGCTAAATAGTACTGGTGTGGTATATTGAATGACACTCTTGTGTGCTATTATAAGAGTTAACACAACTGCCAAAGGAGCCTTTCCTTACAAAAAGAGAATAGTTTTGACTTTGAGAAATATGGGCTGTGAAGTACCCAGTTGAAATATCCAAAAAAAAAAAAAAAAAATAGAAGCACTTACTAGTAAAATGAAAACAATTAATTTACAAATAAATGTGTTTTTGAAATGTGGCCCTGGGGTGACATGTACATTCAAAAGACTAATATTTTCTCTGGAACTAAAATCATTTTGGTAGATATTTTCTCTTGAATTGTCAAAGTATCACCAGAATGGAATGTCTGTTGATTGATAAAATGCCCATTTCCATAAAGAATATTTCTCACAGTATTACCTTTGTCAAAGAAACGTTTTACTGCAGTTTGGGGCACAAATTATAAAGGGGACACATACTCGTTTATGCATTTGTCTTTCCCTCCTTCTAAAAGGTATGTTGCAAAAACTCTGGGACATTGTACATTTTGTTCACTTTTGCATTTTAACTCCTAGAATAGTGTTTTGTATGTAGCAGTCAGTAACTATTCCCTGAACATATATATAAACAAGTAGAATAGACAAATTAACTTTTAAATATATTTTCTCTCTTAATGTTTTTTTCAATGTCCCAATCTAAGACATTTTCATTTAGTCTTTTCAAGTTGAGAATCTTAACCCTATTTCACTGTTTTTCGTTCAACAAGATTATAAATACATGCTGGAAAAATTAGAAACATTATCTGTGATACTCATTTGGGGAGACAGTGTTTTTCCTTTAGTACCTTTCTGAGGAGTTTATGGATTTATGTTTGTTCATCCAGCCAACAAAGACAATCCAAAAAAAAAAAAAAAAGTAACATTTAAAATGTTGGAAAGAAGAGGAATTGTTGAAGTGAGAGGGAAACACAGGTTTAGAGGAAAAGTGGTTAGGAGCAAATCTGGAAAGAAAAAAAAAATCAAAGATTCAGTGATATTATCACCTTCAAGAACTCACAAAAGGAAGAAGAGATCACAAAAAGAGGTCTCCAGCAGTACATATGAGGGAGAGAGAAAAAAATCAGGGTGGGGGATAGAGAGGAGGTAGGGAGAGAAAAAGAAAAGCATATGGTCAAGCAAAAGATGAGAAACAATCATGTTTTCTGAGTATGATTATTCTGTTTTTCCTTTCAAATTCTTTAATTTCTCAATCTTTTCTTGATTTTCTATGCTAAGACCTCTATTATTAGGAGTAGAGGTAGCTGGTGATAATTTTAAGAATTTGTTCAACTTTTCACTTGTGATTGTGATTTTGTTTTTTTTTTTTTTTTGAGCTAATGTGACTTTATTTAGATTTTTTTACAGTTTTTTTTTATTAAAATATTTTAAAATTTACATATACTTGCCATTAATTGTAATCCCCATGTATTCCCCATCACCATCTCACCAGTGC